>JAJTVD010000021.1:0-33986 GCA_022432975.1 Begonia masoniana
GACCAATTTGTGGACTTATGACAGGAAATTATTAGGTGCATGGAATCCCGGTATCCATTGTTCTGGACCGTGACCCCAGGTTACCCCGATTCTGGAAAAGTTCCAAGGTAATTAGGTACCAAGTTATCTTTCAGCACGGCTTTTCACACAGATCGATGGCCAATCGAAGACCATTCAAATTACCGAAGATAAGTTGAGAGAATGTGTACTTGATTTCAGACGATCTGGGAGAGGACATTTACCTATGGTGAGTTCTCCTCCAAAACAGTTAGCAGTCCACCATGGTATATGGCCACCCTATGGAAGCATGTACGGTAGGAAATGTAGGTCACCGCTTACTGGGACGAGGTTGGCGAAACAAACTTCTTGAACGATATTCTGCAGCAAATGTCATATAAGATTGCCACTTTCGGAAAAGAATTGAGACTGCACAAAGCCGGAAAGAAGTGTTATGCAGATCAAAGGGGAGACGGGATCGCGAGTTTGCAGTAGGAGATGAGGTATTCTTAAAGTGAACTTTTAAAGGAGTCTAAGCTGGTAAGAAAGGAACACTTAATACGAGATTTATTGGACCCTTCCCTTTGGCAAAAAGTCGGGAGTACAGCTTACAGACTGCAACTGGCCTCATCATTGGATATAAAGTTATAATGTCTTCATGTGTAACTGCTTAAGGAAGTTCATGCGTGAGCAAATGCAAGTATCAGCCATCAGATATGGTTTTAGAGCAGACAGGGAGTATGAGGAGGAACACAATACAGATTTTGGAATATACAATCAGGACTTGAGAAACAAAAGAGATTCCATTGGTGAAAGTTTTATGGACGAATCACGGAATTGAAGAAGCCACATGGGAACGACACAGGAGATGTTGGACAAGTATCCAGAGTTATTTGCTGGAGCAATTTTCACCGAGGACGAAAATTTTGTTAAGGAGGGGTGGATGTAACACCCGCCATTTCGGCCAGGAGATTTTTGACCATTTGTCATTGTAACCTCTTATAACATTTATGATTTAAATTAATGTTAAGACAACTTTATTACAAGTTAGAGTAAAACTAGGTGGGTGGCAGTTTTGTAATAAGATTATGGGTTGAGATAATAGAAAATGGAAACCTTAACCATTTTATTACCACTGTAGCCGACATCCCTTCGGCGATTCCTTTCTCCAAGCTTTTGCTCTCGGCTACCAGGATCTCCCTTGTCGACGGCTGGTGTGAGCTGCTTTTCTCTGCAAATCTGCACTGAGGTATGAAATGGACAATGAAGTAATTTATTAGTGATTAAAGTTATTGCTTTCAGCTCGGCATTGAGTTCGGAATTTCGAGCAGTGGCGAGTCGTTTACGACCCTTTTATCTCTAGTCTCGAGAGTAGAAAATGTCATCCCAATCGATTTCTGAACATTCAAAGTAACCAACTCGTATTTAATCAATGGTTAAAAACTGTTCCGCCCTAGTTTCAGAATTCAGACTGCAGTGTGTCAACAGAGGGTTCGGAGTAACGTGCTATTAGAGTCCAGACGAATTATGAATAAACTAACTAGACCGTTGTTTTAACTACTGTAATGCTACATGTTTAGGTGACAAGAAGTCTCTAAACAAGGAGAAGCTCAGATTGCTAAGGAAACGGGTAGGAATGTATTTAAGAATTTCGCCACTCAGGAGCCTGGACCACCGACAAGGGTATTCGGAAATCATTTACGATGTCAGTCTTGTTGATTACCTGATTAGTTAGTACTTCCAGGATCTGAGAAATCTTGTGTCAGAGGCGCGATGTTACGCCCGGGATTCTTTGTTTTTCTAGTAATGACTTTTTCTCTGTGAACTTCATGTCTATGCATTAGTGTCCACGTTATGATAATTAATAACATGAAGAGCAAATGTAGCACCCTGATTAAGTGCAGAGCGAGGGAAAACTATGAATATGAATGGCTCGCGCATCCTCCCTAACGTGTGGAGGCCGAGTTAACTGATTATTATGGCTCGCGGACTTCTTCCACTGGGGAGGCCGAGTTGCTGACCTGTATGGCTCGCGAATTCTCCCTACTGGTGTAGGCAGAGCAATCTTTACTACTGATTCTGCCGCGATAGGTCCCACACTGCTACTGTACCCCTGCCCGTCTCCCTCGTTTCCTCCTATAACAACATGCCATAGTATAATAGAAAATGAGACATGAATGAAGACAGGTGTAGAACTGTGTTCCTTACTTTTGCGCACTCATGTATATCCTGTCAAAACATGCATCCTTACTAGGGCTATAGCTTTATAGTTGACCTTATGGTGTAGGTGAAGAAATTCGGGTGAGGATACTAGTTCACAGAGGGGATGCTTAATAATCTGGTGCTGTCGGGGAATGCTCAAAATGACTTGCGAGGCTGGAAGGCGTTTTATGACCCCTGTTACTGCTCGTTTTGTTCAGTATAATCAAGGATATGATAGTTTTAAGTATCATTGAGATCTTAGTGTTAGATCAATGTTAGAGCCTTAGACTGTTCGACTTATCACTGAGTCCCGGAATGATTATAATATGATTATAAAGATTCTGTAGCATTACATTCTTCCGCTATAATGCATTCGAATTGAATTGTGGTCTGGTACTTTTGTTGGAAGGTGGCGTTGATGATTTAGCTGTTTTTCTACCGTACGATGGAAGGCGTAGATGGAGATAGTCTTCTCGCTGAAGTCACGGCATATGCTTGATCAAAAGTAGTTGATGGCGTCTAGTCTTACCGGCTGACTCATCGCAGATCAGTAAATGATAGGATTTGATGGGTTAGTCTTCCGGAATGCCACGTCCGCTGGTAGATGCAGAATGATGTTTTGTCCGTTTCGTCACCGTAGATGCAGAATGTGTTTTTGGTCTTTTCGTTACCTGTAGATGTATAATTGGGTTTTTTGTCCGTCTAGTGACCGTGGATGTTTGCCTGATGATAGTTTTAATTGAGCACGCGAGGCCCACGTGCCCACCGAAGAGGTCTCCTTTCTAGGTGGTGTTAAGCGAGTCACGCTCAAGTGCACTGAGGACCGGCGATGAAAATTTCTGTGGATTGTTCACACATGCAACCCATGCAAACCCGAGTAGAATCATGTTACGAGATAGTTAGTGGCATCCTCATTCCTCTGCACCGTCAAATTTCGTTCAACGAAAACCGATGATCCGCAGCCTCGTCTGCTCGTACTCTGGTAGAGTTTGAGCTCGCCGAGGGTGTAGGCGCACAATACGAGTCACGAGAGGATTCGTCTCCTTTAATGGTTCTTTACGTCTTCTGTTCCGTTCAGTTTCATAAATATATAATATTAGCAAATGCTGCAATGTCTGCTCCGAGAAATCAAAAGATCTGTAATAATAGTAAAAGAGTCAAGCGAACGAACATGAAAGGTATGAACACGACGGCTCTTGGCTCGTTGTCGTTACCATTTCGACACTAGTAGTGCCTTAGTGCTAAGCTGTAGGTGATTGGTGTGTAGCACCCACTGAGGGTATTCTATGAGAGATGACGGCTTAAAACACAATATTGCATTTCGATATGTGCCTTGTCGGGCTGAGTACTGGATGTTAGCACCCCGAAATGTACTTTATGAGACAGATGACCGGCCTACAAACACATATTTGCTTTTTCGAAATAGTGGTGCCTTGTCGTGCTGAGGTGCTGATGTGTACCCGCTGTCCATTCGTAGGTGGATGACCGACTACAACATCATTCTTGCATTTCGAATACTGTGCCTGATCCTCGCCTCTGAGGTGCTGGTGTAGTACAGCACACCCGAAGTTTACTCTAGGAGGAGACATGAACCGCTAAACCATGAAATCTTATACTGTGCCTTGGTCGGGAATGAGGTGGCTGTGTTGTAGCACCCCGAGGGACCTCTGTGAAGGTGATGGGTTCTGGTGTGGCCTCCTCAGCGGTTATGGGTGTGTGCCAACATTGTTTCCAACACGGCTATATGAACCATTTAAAGCAACGAACCACAATACAACCAACTGAACCCGTATATAACTTGTATGGGTTAGGTCTGGCGGTGCACTTTTATTGCAATGTCCCAGTCATCTACTCCCTACTGCTTAGCGTAAGCTTACTTGTGTTGTGTTTTCTGATGGTTGTAGGTGACAACATAGTAAGATATAGAGCTACAAGGAAGCGATGTGTGTGGGAACCCGTCAGATGTACACGTCGGTAAGCCGTTGTGGCAATTGCTGGGCCTCTCGACCATGGTCTTCTGAAATACGTTGAGTTACTAACCGTACTTTTTAGGGTCGTGTATAATTTAAACAATTTATGTTTGGTAGGTTTGATTAGAGTTTTCTCTTTTGTTCTGATGTTGTTTTTAGAGTTAGTGCATTGCACTAGCTATTCGTAGTTGGTAGTATATAATAAAATAAGAACATAAAAAATTAGAAGATAATAAAAAAAAAAGAAAAAAAAGACATACTTAAAATGTAAACAAAAAATATTGAAAATATGATAAACATGAGAGTATAACATATATACTCTTAGCTTTACGGGTCTGATATGTCGCCCTTATATTGTTGACTTTCTTCATTTTAGGAGATCTAGTATTTTATAGGTTATCCTATCCTTACTGATATTTGGAGGTCTTTGGTACTGGATTGGGTTGGTGTATTCTTCGATTATGCAGGTCACCTAGACATGTTGGGGTGGGTCTCCATTTTCAGGCGTTAACTTCGCCAAATTTTCCAGAGACCGTCCGTGGTGCTTAACCAAACAACACTGAAAACAAAAAGGTTGCGTAGTACAGGGAATTAGGAGTCTAGGCACTAGGTAATGACCCTAAGAAGACATTCGGTATTTAGTTTTAAATTCCATGTTGTTTCAGTCCAATTTTATGAGTTAGTGTTTATGATATTATTTTTACATTGGGTTTTACGTAGGATTGGCCGCAAAGTATCGCACCGAGCCAGGGTGGGTTCGGGGCGTTACACGATGGTATCCATACAGCATAAATTGTACGCATCGTTCAAACAGGATTCCTGACATGTGCGGCCGCCATGGCAACGTGTATTCACCGACTGATAAGTATTTTTCTTTAACTTTTAGTTAGTTTATATTAAGATCACAGTTAGCATTTCCCAACACACGTTTCGTTTATTGGAACTTGTAATAGATTAGAGATCTTTAGATGGGACTTTTAACTTTATAAAAAAAAAGAAGTATGGGATCTACGCGAGGGTCGAGTGATAGGTTGCCTGGAGGATAAGTGACATATCGTTAGGAAAAGTGTGAGTTTGATGTCCAGTTTAAATGGGTGGGGAACACAGTGGGTTGAAGGCAGATGAGATAAACCTTAGAATAGAGAAATGGCTGATGGATACACATAGATAGAACGTGGGCAGATTAGTAAATCCGTTATATACTAGGACGTACTAAGATACGTCTGCACTGGGTTAGAAGTTTGAAATTTATTGAGGAACACCTTAGACCGTCGTCATGCCTTATTAGTGTATGATTTGGTAGTCAATGACGTAATTCTCTACGAGTGTCCTGAGCGTAAGTAAATTGTGTTAAGGGATTTTGAGCATTTGATGCTACTAATTGGTAATTCGGTGGATAAAGATTCTACAATAACGTTATGCAGAGACCAAACCAGAGGATGGAGCCGAGCCTAAGTGAGTGGGGTTTAACCTATATGGACTATGTAGTAGGAGCCAAACTAGAGCCATAAAAAGGCTTAATGTCGGATTAAAGAATTAGAGATTTTTCCTTAGAGCTAGGAAACCAATACTATGAGGTATTCAGGATCAAAGAAGATCTAGCATGATATTCGTTAGGAAAAAGGGTTGGAACCTTAAGATAGGTACTATATAAGGGATAACTCATTCGGGTAGACCGTGAATGCGTAAAAAGTTTTACAACCGTCAGGATATGAGAATGAGGCGGACTAGAAGTAGTGGATGTGCTGTGTTTTGTTTATTCGACTAGGATTGGGAAGCCGAAGTATATAGGTTTGAATAATTTCGAAACTTAGATGTCTTGAGTAAGTTAGAGAAAGCGTTACCCGGCTTATTAAGATAATGTTCTTAGGTTTTATATTAATGCGCACAATGTTAGGAGAAATGGTTGACTCTCGAGGTAATAAGTAGGATTTGGGAGTAAGGGTTTCTAACAACAAGTTTAGGTTGTTGGTGACCTATGGGTTAAAGAACGTATAGAATAATATCTAGAAACCGAGAGTATTAATTATAAGCCTTTTGATTGAATTCGGAGGAAAATTAAATATTTTATATAAAGTAAAGCCTGGAAAAGAAAATAGCAACAGTATTGAATAAATTCGGTTGAATGAGAATACGGAATTCTTTGAAGAACTTAGCATGCCTTTGGATAGAGTTTAATTAGAAAGTTTTCGAGGTTCGCCTCGATGTACCAAGTCAACTACTGATTGTGTAAATAGATTAGGCCCAGAGTTTGATACCCTGAGAGAGCTATCTTATGAAGTTTAAGAACTTATGATGATATCGGATTAAGTGTAAAAGTTTGATAGTATAGGTGATGAGTGCTTAAGCAAAGTTACTAAAATTAGAAGAGTACATAGCCTTGAAGTTCACTAAATGACATCCCCCTAAACTTCTGCGTTTGAGCGCTTCAGTGGGTGATGAGTGAGAAGTGAGGTAAGTGAGGAGATTAGTAATCTACTGGAGGTACTTGGATAGGAAGGACACTGAGATTATATGATGGAATTTAGAGTATGAACATGACTGCAATTAGGAGTTAGACAACTTGATACATGTAAGTACGAAATTCATAGTATACTTTGAGACTAGTTGAGGTTTTAAGAGATGAAGCTTTGAGGGTAAGAAGTTGGTTGACATAATTAATGACATGTTATGATTGTTCGGTATAAACCTGTCTTAATTATCTTTCTATGTAAGTGTAAGAGATAGGAGTGATAAGTTAAGAAATAAGAATGGTATAATCGAACGAATGTTAAAACTTAAGATTTAGGGTAAGATGTTATTAGTGAGTAGATTTAACTCAGTGTTATGGGAGTAATGTATCGTAGCGCTATGAGGTAGTTATGTAAGAGTTGATGAACCATTGTTGAGTAGACAAGAAGCTAGCTTTGGAATTAAGGTGATAATTGATTTCATTTAAGTTAATGGACTTAGAAATATTCAGCTAAAAGTATCAAACTTAGGAAATGGAAAACTTTGGATAGATATAAAAGCCTAGTGAATTCAATCATGGTAGGGTATATTTGAGCTTTGGAGATATACTGTTCTAAAATGCTCCTGGAGTCCGTACAGAAATTCCTATCGGGAGTGAAGAAAAACCAGTTGTACGTTCGCGTGTCATAGTGAATTACATTTTAGCGTAATAAGAAATTCGGAATGTGATGATGTTAGAATGAGGTACGAGGAAGAAGCTTACTCTTAGGTTCTAATGTTCTAGGTGTTACACTATTGAGCGTGGCCTTGAGGTGAGATTGGTTGATGGATATGTGTCTGGACTTAGAAAGTAGGGATTATGTGAACGTCTTTAGTAAGATTTTAGTATACTCAGTAATAGTCTTAGGAATTCTCATGGGGCAGTATAAAGAGTCCGTAGTCTTTGTGCGTGCTTTGTATCACAGAGTAGAAAGATGGACCTTACTAGAGACAAAGATCGCGTGAAGTAGGTGGGGCGTATAGATTAAATTGATAGTTAAGTGAATGGTAAGTATTCGGTTAGAGCGTACATATTAGTTTAAGGTATTTGTTTAATCCGAAGGTGTTAGTGTATTGGTAATGTGAGATGAGATTGAATATCCTTGAAATTACAACGCCACCATTTTGAGGACAAAATTTTTGTAAGGAGGGTGATTGTACGCCCCGGTTTCTAAGAGAAAAGTAAAATGATAGGTACTTCGTTAATAAATAATTGTTTTAAGGAATTTAAAAGAAAAAGTGAATATTTGTCTAACCTTAATTTGTTACTTAATTTATGTTCGGGTATTTCCAGTGAAAATTAACCGTGGGTTTATAATTTAATAAGAGATTTAATGAATTTGAAATGTCAAAACCGGAGCCAAAACGGTAACTGATGATTTATTAATGCTTTTTAATATGAAATATTATTATTATTCTTATTATATATATCTTTTTGTACAAAATAAACTAAAAAGCCAGAATGGCCCGAAGCCATTCTGGATTCGACGTCGAGACATGTGTGAGCAGGGGAGGTCACTGGAGACCGCGACGCGATCGCGGATCGACGGCTTTTCACTCCGTCGGCGACTCCTACCCTCTCCGGCCAGACGGCGCGACGAGCAATCCGGCCCGTCTCCGCGCGAAACCAAATTGTAAGCTCGTCTTCACTCTTTTTTCGCGTTTGGTTTGAGGCCTTTGATGTGAAGATGCCTGAGTTGGCTCCGCCTCACCGTTCCATTTTTGCACCTCCTGGTCGGGGGTTTGCCTCCCCCTTGTCCGGCTTTGTCGCCTGGCCCAGATGAGTCTCCGATTGGCGAAAAAGCAGTGAAGGCCTCCTCATGGGGCATCTATCGGTTTTGGTGTGTGTAGCACTGGATTTTTGGTTAGCATTAGTAAATTGAAGGTTGGATGTCTCATTGTGAGGACAATTTGGTGAAGTTTTGGGAACATAAGAAAAGGGGAATTTCCTGGTGCAAGGCAGTTTGGGTTTTCTGATTTTTGACCTAGATACGGTCGTTGTTTTAAAATTCCTTTTCGCATGCTCAACCATCGGTGTAGAGTAGCTACTATGCCGCTGGAATCGTTTCAAAAAGAAAAATTATCAAAAAAAAAACCAATTAAATTTCAACAACATCTCTGATTCCGAGGCAAAGTTACGCGCGTCGGTCCGAACATTTTCGGCGTCGATTTTACCGAAACCCAAATATAGTGAGCCCGTCTAGTTAAGCTTTTCGCTGGACTTAGACCATAGAATATAGTGTGAAAGTTAATTGGTTGACGAATAAACACTTTGATTTATGAGTTTGGCTATTTGTCCTAGGTAATCCGTACGCTGGACTGGTAACCGAGTATCCTCTTCGACCTAGGAGGCCAGTTAAGTAGTGGTAGCTATTCCCTCGCCTTCGGTCCTACACCATAGAACGATATCGTAATTTTATTTCGTTTCGTGTCTTCGTTCGTGCTTTTGTTGTTTGGATTGCGTGTGGTTCGTATCTCTCATAAGCATGCAAGTCATGGTTATACACTTGTCGATTAGTGCATGTGTTTCTGGCATGTTGTTTGGCTGTTAGTCACCATGAAGCTAATCAGAACAAAAGTGTGTTAATTGTAACTGCAGCTCGAAGAGTGTGCCGTGTCGGCCTGAGGTGCTTCGGGTGTGATTGTCGCACCCCGAACGCGGCTTACTCTAGACAGATGATCGCTAAAACAATATTGTCATCTTTCGAATGTGTCCCCTGTCCCTAAAGCCCCCTGAGGTGTTGGTGTTGCACCCCGAACGTATTCTATGAGGATACCCGCTAGAAACCATATGGCATTTCGAATATTGGGCCTTGTCGGGCTGAGGTGATGTGTGTAGCACCCCGAAGGGTACTCGATGAGAGATGACCGCTAAAACACATATTGCATTTCGTAATAGTGTCCTTGTCGGCTGAGGTGCTGGTGATTTAGCCCCCGAATTGTACTCTAGAGAGCTGACCGACTACCCACATATTGCATGTCGATAGTGTGCCTTGTCGGGCTGAGGTGCGGTGTGTAGCACCCCGAGGGTACATCTACATGCGAGATACACTCAACATTAATCCTGATATCCGCCCTGATCCGGCGGAGGTGCCTGGGTGTGTAGCACCCCGAGGGGAGCTCTATGCGATGGTGTATCTGTGTGTGGCCACATACCATCGCCGTTTATGACTTGTGCTGACCACTTGTTCCACCGGCTTTTATGAAACGATAAAGCACCGCACACAATAAACACAACTGAGCGGTAGAACTCATTGGGTGGGTTTTATTGCATGTAATGATGTGTTGTCATTATTCGTTACTCCCTAGCTTGCGTGCGTAAGCTTTTATTTTTTTTTTTTTATTTTTTTTGTTCTTTTTATGTGTGTGTTGGTTCTGTCGGTGGAGCGATGAACGCACATGAGTACGGTTAGAAGTGCTAGAGGAACACTATGATTGTGGGCCACAGTCGCAGGAGTTCTCGGTTATGCCCGCTGGGGCAATTCTCCTGGCCTCGACCATGGTCTTCGGAAAGACGTCGCGGGTGGAACGTACTTCTTGGCGTCTGATATATTAGCAATTCAATTTTGGTGTTTTGTAAATGGTATTTTTGGTTGATGTTGTTTTGATAGTATATTGCATTGCAGCTAATTTGAGTTGGTGTATATAATCATAGTTAAGGGTTATATGTCGTCCTATATGGTGACTTTCTTCAGTTAGGGATGCTAGTTTTTAGTATTCTCTCACTTACTGATAGTTGGAACAGTTTGTGATGATTCGGGATTGGTTGGGGTTTATTCGTTTGACATGTACCTACCATTTGGCGGCTGCCATTTTCAGGCGATACTTTGCCGAAATTTCGGAAGGACGCCTTGGTGCTTAAAGTAGGATGCGGGAATCGTGAGTCTAGCAGCTAGGTATGACATAGTACGTATCGGGAGTTTAGTTTTTAAATTCCGTTGTTCAGTCCTAATTTTATGAGATTTACGGTTTATATAATTATTTTAAATTAGGTTGTAACTTAGTATTGGTTCAGCAAGTACGCCCGAGCCAGGTGGGTTCGTGGTCATACAATGTCTCGTAGGAAATGCTTTGTGGTTGTTTTGATGGTACTACGTTCTCTTATGCTTACTTAATGCATTAATTGCTCATGCATCATCGTTTTACAAATACATGAAAAATGATTTGTAGTTCTGATTTCATGAACAGGTATTGTAAGAAAGTAAAGTTCATAGTAACACAAGCATCGCGGTTCTTGGGGAATGTTCAGCCCTAGCGTTCCGTGGTGAGCAGATTTGTCCTCCCTTCAGAATGGTTTGGGCTATCTAATCCTTGATGTGCCCTATTCCATCGGCCGAGCGTTGTTCGATAGCCATAAGACGCCGGACCGTTTAAATGAAATGACATGCCGGACTATTTCATGTCATTGCAGATCCTGCTTCATGCATGACATTTACATAAAATTTACTGAGATTTATCTCATAGGCGTTCTTATGGTGTACGGTGAGCCGAGAACGGTTCTGACTGACTCCTCTCAAGATGACGCATGAGTTGATGAAGGAGCCTTTGAAGTTTGTTGACACTCAGGCGACTTTGACCCGTGGGAGTTAAAGATAAGTATTTTGGGATTTTGGTTATGTTAGAGTAGGTTCCTAGAGGAGTCCGTAGCTGCTGGAATCGTTCGATTCCGCTAACCGACGCAAAAGTTTAATTCACGTTTGAAGTTTCATGTCATTTTTTTAACCAACCAAAATTATTGGCCCGTTTAGTTAGTTTTAGCTTGGTATTCGTGTCTAGAAATAGTAGTTTGATAGTTATGTGGGTGAATGTAGGCTTGAGTAATGAAGTTTGAATATTTGTCGTGATGTCGAGCCGTAGATGGGTAGGGAACCGAGTCTCCTCAGGCAGGCTGAAGACGCAGGAGTAATGATTGTCTTTTTGTTTTGGTCGCCTTCGGGCCCTACACCACATACGTAGGATTTATTTGTTTGCCTAGTTCTTGTTTGGGTGTTTGAATATTGTTTGTGAATGGCTGGGTTGTTATGTTAGTGTTTGAGTATTGTTTGATCCATTCTGGGTTGTTATTATTGGTGTTTTTAGTGTTGTGTGATGAAATCTTGTTGTTTTCTTGGTTTGACTATTGTGTGACGACCTATGTAATTTTTAAGCTATGAAAATAGATTTTAAGCAGGACCGTGTAAGAAAGCACTAGAGAGTTTCAATTGCCTCGTCGTTAAAGGCATGATGCATTAAGGATTTAACGACTCGTCTTTAATGTGCTAGAGTAAGCACTAATAGTTAATGTCTCGTCGTTAAGGTGCTAGAGTAAGCACTAAGAGTTAATTGCCTCATCATAAAGTGCAGATGCAACTAGCGGATTTACCGACTCTCGTTAAGGTCAGAGTATTCACTAGAGAGTTAAATGCTCGTCGTTAGAGTGCATGATGCCTAGAGGATTTACTGCTCGTCGTTAATGTGCTAAGTAGTCACTAGAGAGTTTAAATTCCTTCGTCGTTAAAGTGCAGGATGCCTAGGGGGGGGAATTCTTAACGACTCGTCTTAACGTTCTAGAGCATGCCCTAGGGAGATTGCACCGCCTCATCGTTTAACAGTGCGAGTAGCACTAGAGGGTTTAACATCTCGTCGTTACGTGCCATTATTGAGTAAGAAAAAGCAGAGGAGTATCAGTGGCAGTGTACTTTAGAGGCTGTGTGGCATTGTGTTTGTTTTACATTCGGGTTATTCATTCTTGCTAGCTTAGCTTACGTGTGTGTGTGTTTCTGGTCGTGTAGTGACGACTCAGTTACAGGTGATCTAAGCGAGTTGAGCCAGGACTTGGGAGCAGTCGGAGACCATGGCATGCCGGTGTAGGCAGTTTGTTGGGGCCGCCTCGACTGGTCTTCGGTGGATGGGGGCTTTCTATTTGATGTTTATTTAGATGTCTGTTGTAGAAATGATGGGCAATGCGTAGCTAATTGTATTTGTTGTATATATCATAGTAAGGGTTAGGTGTCGCCCTTACTGTGACTTTCTTCATTTAGGGATTTTCGTATTTTATTCATCTCTTTACTACTATTTGTGATTTCGGATGCTGATAAGTTGAGTAGATATTCCTGGATTGGTTGGGATTTATTTGTTTGCAGGTACATAGCATTTTGGAGGGCCCCTCTTCAGGCGTTACTTTGCTGAAATTTTCGAGAAGGCCGCCGTGGTGCTTAAAGGTTAGTATTAAGATGGATTTTGAGTCTAGGCAGCTAGGTATGACTTAAGAGAGCATCGGGAGACCTAGCTTTAAATTCAGTTGGTCCTTTATTTTTATGTTTGGTTAACGCGGTATTGGTTAGCAAAGTAGCGCACCGAGCCAGGATTAGTTCGGGGATTTTACAAGTGGTAACACAGCATAAATGGTCAGTCGTTTCAAGGATTACCCGACAATGCGCTTCCATGCCACGTGCTTCACCGCGTAAGTAGTTCTTTACTTTATGTTAGGGGATATCTAAGATTAGCTTGGTGAACCCCTGTTGGGTTTGTGATTAATAATGGCTTAGAATTATTGTTAGTTGGGGAAGTTTGGGGAAAGTTCGAAAGTTATATTTTAAAGTTATGGATGTGTTATGGAATTATTTGATTAGGGAAATGAGAAATTGCTACGAACAGTGTGTGAGTGGTTTAGGGATAATGTTTAATAGAAAGTTTAAAGGTTCTACTCAATGTACGAATTCGCACTGCTAATGGTAAATAGATTAGGCTAGAGTTGATAGCTTCAGAGTGGATAGGTTAAGTATAGGATGTAGTGTAAGAAATCAAATTCTGGTATTATGCATATTATATAGAAGAAGTGCTATGTTTAGGATCTATGAATTTTGGAGGACTTAAGAGGGAAGAGTACCATTGGTTATGTAGAGTTTCGTGAGAACTGCGGTATTTGAGAATATCAATAGAATGGAAAGAAAGTTTACCCAGTACGAGGCATTTCCAGGAAGGCTGTTATCTAGAAAGTCAATTTGAAATTAATGAGGTTGAAAGTCACGGTGGGTATAGATCAATTTAAGGTATTTGGGTTGTGAGTTGTTGAGTGTAAAGTTGGGAAACAATTTGTTTAGACCTAGAATTTGAGTTGTTTGGTAATGACGAAATTTAGGATTTAGACAAATTGATATAAGAGACTTCAGTCCGAAGATTCATAGTATACTTTGAGGATACGTGGATAGGTTAAGAGTAAGCCTTTGAGTATGAAGTTGTGTTGAATATTAATGCAATTTAATTGCTTGTTCGAGGTATAATTGTCTTAATTGGCGAGATAAGTAATGGTACGAAGATTAGGAGGCTAATTTTAGAAATGAGAGGTATAATAGAAAGAAAGTTAACCTTAAGGTTAGGTAAGATGTTTAGTTGGAATTAAGTTGGAAAAAGTTTGAAAGTGTTTACGTGCGGATAATTGATTTAGTTGAAGTTCATGGACTAATAAATCTCCACGCTATAGGGGAGGCTCAGTTGGAAATTGAAACTTTGGGCAGACTTGTAAAAGTGTAGTGAGTCAAATAATTGTAGATTCTATTGAGTGTAGATCGATAGTAAGATCGAGGGAATTTGCAATCTAGACTAAGGGTAAGATTTACTCCAAGGTTTGAAGTGTTAGCTATTGAGATTGCTTTGGGAGGTTTGAGATATGTTAAGGTATTGTTTTATGGATACGTGTTCGCATTCATCACAAAGCGAGGAATTAGGTTGTGGAGGTTGAAGTAAAAACTTGACGAGGTAGAATGATCAGTTATTTGAGAAAGTACCGATAGATTTGTAGGACCGTAGGGTATGAAGTTGGAATGTAAGTTGAGAATTAACTAAGTGTTCAAATATTTGAGGACAGAATTTTTTAAAGAGGGTTGGATTTTAACACCCGAGAATTTTTCTCAATGGTGTACTGCTTTAAGATTTAATTAGTTTGGATCTTTAAATTACTTACATTTAGAAAGGAAGGATTGGAGAAGTCAATTGTGTGAATTAATGGCTGTTAAGTGTTAGTTTCTTATTCAAAACTTGGGATTTTATTGGAAGAGTGGTTTCTAAATATTTTTAGTCGAGTTTCTTGACGCAAGAATTAACGGAAATATAAGAAGTGTCCAATATGTGAGGCAATTTAGCATATTACCTAAATAGATATATATGCGGAATATATAACTATATTATATATATTTTATATATAAGAACGAATGGCTTCACTATAAGCCATTCTGCTTCACCTTCTGTAACCCGACGCCCCAATCGCGAGAAGATCGCGTGCGAACCTCCCTTCTTGCTCTGGCAGAGCTCGGTTTCGGCTTTCTCCCACCAAACCTACTGAAACGAGGTAGCTCCTTCCTGTTTTCGGGGGTTTTGCTTAGAGGCCGTGCATGGCGAGTCCAGCTTGGGCGCGCGACAACATGCCATTTTTTGCCCAGATCCCTCGGCCACCAAATGCTGAGCTTAGACCGGCGTTAATAGTCCGGCAAGGAGAGGCCGATTGGGCTTGAAAGCTGAGAACTCCCATATTGGGTTTCGGGTTCTCTAGGTTAAACCTGGAATCTATTAATTCGTGCTATTTGGGTGTCCAGAAAAGGAAAATTCGATTTAGGGCAGAATCGGGTTTTTTACCATTTTGACCTACTACGATCGTTTGTCTTAAAATTACTTATTGGTAGGTTAAAATAGGTTATTATAGGTGTACGTGGCCACTGAGCGTTCGATTCCGATAACCGACACTACAGTATGACACGGTTGAAGTTTCGGGTCGTTTTTTACCGAAACCCAATTACTGGACCCGTTAGTTCAAGTCTTTAGACCTGGTCTTAGGGGAAATTAGTTTGAGAGAGGTAGTGAATGGAAGGACTTGATGTAATAGAAGTTTGAATATGGTGTCGTAGTTTTACAACCTCTAGATGTGCACGGGAATCGATTATCCTCAGCGAGCTAGGACGCCAGGTAAGTAATGGATTGTGTGTTTTGTCGCCTCGGGCCTACACCACAGAAGGTAGGATACATATTGTTGATAGTGTATTTTTTGGTGTTTGAGCATTGTTTCGATGCAATTAGTGCTGCGTTTGATTCATTGTTAGTTTTGCAGTAGTGTGTTGATTAAATTGCCGGGTTGTTATTATTATGTTGATTGTTGATGTTGTTTGATGAACATCCTAGTTTTGTTGTCTTGGTCGTGTGATATTGTGTGAATGACTATGTAATGTTTAAGCTATGACAAAAGAACATTGTAATCTGAAACGTGAAGAAAAGCACACTAGAGAGTTTAAATGCCTCGGCGTTAACGTTCAGATGCACTAGAGGAATTTAAACGCTACTCGACTCGTTTAAGGTGCTAAGTAAGCACTAGAGGAGTTAAATGACTCGTTGTTAAGTGCAGATGCACGAGTAGCTTTAACGACTCTTTGTTAAGGTGCAAGTATGCCACTAGAGAGTTTAAAGGCCTCGTACGTTAAAGTGCAGGATGTTACTAAGGAATTTAAAGTCTCGTCGTAATGTGCTAGCCAGTAGCAACACTAAGGAGTTAATGCCTCGTCGTTAAGCTCAGGCTGGCATAGAAGATTTACGACTCTCGTTAACGTGCTAAGCATGCCCTAGGGATTGAACGCCCTCGTCGTTAAAGTGCGAGTTACACTAGGGGTTTACCGTCTCGTCGTTACGTAATGAGTGAGTACGAAAATAGCAGAGTGAGTAGCTTGGCATGTAGTTTAGGAGCGGTGTCGCATCTGTTTGTTTACATTCGTGTTATTCTTACTTGCTAAGCTAAGCTTACGTGTGGTGTGTGTTCATGTGGCGTAGGTACCACGCTGTTTACAGGTGATTCTAAGCGGTGAGCCAGGACTTGGGAGCAGTCAGAGAACGCACGGGGCATTACCGTGCAGGCAGTTGTTGGGTTCCTCGACCCTGCTTCGCGGATGTGGGGGTCTTTAAACAACATTTGGCTAGTTTATTTAGATGTCTGTTTTGTAGAAATATGGGTAATGCTTTAGCTATTGTATTTGTTGTATCTCGTCATAGTTAAGCGGTGATGTGCGCCCTATACGTTCATCTTTCTTCTCTTAGGGATGTTCGTATTTTAGTTTCCCTCTTTACGACTATTGGTGATTTCGTATGCTGGCTAAGTTGAGTAGGAGTATTCTTGAATGGGTTTTGATTTAGTCGTTTTGCTGTACCATGCATTTTGTCACGCCCAGTTTCAGGGCGCTACTTTCCGAACAATTCGGAAGAACGCCGTGGTGGCTCAAATGGTTAGGATTAGAGCAGTTAGTGAGTCTAGGCAGTCTAGTATGAACTTAAGAAGACCTGGGAGACCTAACTTTAAAGTCCTAGCGTGTCCAGTTAATATATTTTACGTTTGTTTTCACGCGAGACTTGGCTTATTAGGACAAAGTAGCGCCCGACCCAGGGGGGGGTCGGGGCGTTACACTTCACTTCAGCAACCCAATTTCCTTTAACCTAAAGTAAATAATCACAATTCTTTCCTTTGAATTAGTCAACCTCTCCTTTTTACTTTTCAAACACGTTTTACACATTTCTTCCTTCAACCCTTTTGCTTTGATTTTCTTCTCCACAACTTTCTTTAAAATTATCAAACGCCACTTTTCTCCTCCTTTAAGTATAACCGTTGAATAATTCCAAAACAAAACCCGTTCTCCCTTCACAAATAGTGAAATTTGCTTTACTTAACTTTGCTTCTTTCCACCTTTTGGTTTGCTAATTGTGTGATGAAATGTAAGAATTTGCACAGTGCATACTGATGTTGTCTCTGAGTAAACTCGGAGTACGCTGATGTGCCCCACTTATTAGAACTCGAGAGGTTCGCGATGTTGCGCGCGTAGAAAGGATTTTTACCGAGAGGCTACGCTGATGAGTCCTTTTTGAGTAGAATGGATATTCTACGAGAGGGTACGCGACGATTAGTGTGAAGTGAGAACGTTGATTCGTATACAACCGAGAAGTTAGCACCCCGCATATGGTAGGGTGGGCTGTGGGAGGGTTGTGGTGACATCATCCATTGTTGTCATATGACTATTCCCTACTGCTAAGCATTAGAGCTTACCTTTTTGTGTTCTGCTGGTGTCTGTGGCGAGCTTACCCAGGTTAGGTCGATAGAGAAAGCACAGGATTAGGCTGCAGTCGGAGGGGTAACGGGGCACACCGGGAGAGCATTGCGGGCTTCATCGACCATCGTCTTCACTCGTAGATGTGGCGCGCGGCGAATGTTTGTTGTAATTGTTTTTATTGTAATTGTTTTTATAAAGATTTTTGTTTTGAGATAAGTTTTAGTAACATCGTCTTTATACATCTTTTTCGTAACACTTATTGTCAGATTTGGAAGTTGTTGTGTTGTGGATTTGAGTGTTGTATTTTGGGATTTATACTGGTTGGATTTCCGTTTAATTACAGTTTTTGTGGTTTATTGAATTTTGGCGTTATGCCACCCCTGTGTTGATTTTCCAAAATACATACGTTGGGTTTTACATCTCAAATTTTTTTTATTACCGTTTTAACTTCAGTTTTTCCTATATTTTTACGGGACCCCATGCGGTTTGTGATGTCGAGAGTATATGGTAAAATTTCAGAATTTTGGAAGTGTTTTGGCTTGAGAAAATTGAGGAAAATTGGTAAAGGTCGAGAGTAGGGGCACGCACTGGCGCGTCGCGGATGCGATCTGTCGCCGCATCAGCGGCGATCGATCGAGAGCGCCACCGAAAAAAATAAAATAAACAGTTTTCTATTTCTAAATTATTTACCCCACACATTCTTTTGTTTTTAAACGTATTTTGGGGCACGTTCCGAATAATTTGTGGTTCGAAAAACCTTAAACCGAGTTGAAAAATTATTGTAAATTATTTAAACGTCATTTTTAGACTTAGGTTTGTTAGCAAAGTACGCGTACCGAGCCTGGGCGGGTTCGTGGTGTTACTAAGTTTGTATCAGAGCGAACAAGTGCGTCGTATTGTTCAAAGGATACTACCAATGTCCGGTCGCCGTCCAACCGTGCTTCACCGACTGTAATCTTTGGGTTTTATTTTTAGTCCATCCTTTCTAAGATTGATTTCTAACCCTTTTCAGATAGAATTACAAAGCCCAACCCAGGACGACCGGACTACCCCAAATTGAACCAGACTGCCTGAGGATCCTAGTAAGCAACTCAGGATTTATTGAATGTGCAATCAAGTTTTTGGCTTTTATGAAACCAGGTCTACCGAGAAATTTTGGACAGGGGCAGCTCAGGAGCAGGCTCTAGTGGGGAACGATTTTAGAAGCTAATCCTCCACGGGATTGTTTTTGTTTGAAGTCCTTGAACTATCTCCTCACATTGCTAGAGTTGCAATACTGACTAATTGAAATATGTTTAATGTCGCTGAAGTGGAGAAGAGAATACAAAGTAGACACTGATGCGCTACTTTCCACCTATCGAGCATGCCCAAAGCTGGTGGTGGTCAGTAAGGCCTACAACGATATTCAGAGCATACTTGTGGAGGACATTCAGACTTATTTTATGATTAACTACACAACCGAACAGTCCAAGTGCGATAAGACATTGGAGTTTATGCCCTTGAAGCAACCGTACTCTATTGGAGACACTTCTCAGTTTTTAATCATTGTCCTAAGCGTTTTGCCAGCCATCTCTCAGGTGGAGTGAGGACAAGACAAACTCTTTCCGTCTTGTACAGGGCCTTGAATCCAGAGATTGAGATGCTAGTGAATGACATTCGGATTGTTCGCGATACCATTCTCACCCGGGTGGTGGCCAAAGCCTTGGAGGTAATAGGCAACTACGGCTAACACTCTCATAATCCCTCTGATGCCTCCCGCAAAGGCATGTTAAGGATATACAGACCATGTGAGCAGAGATGAATCAATCTTCCCAGTTTTCAAGGAACGAAGTGGTCCGGGCGGGCTTAATTGATCAGAAGAAGGTAAAAACCACACAGCAACCACCATGAAGGATCCACGATTCCCAAAGTGTTTAAATATTTCATCCAGGAGAATGTGGAAAGTATGCCGGAAGTATCTATAATTTGTATTTGAAGCCTGGTCAATGATTCCCGAGATTGTATAAGCCAAAGGTCATTCGTTGCTTCATATGTAACAAGTCTTGTCATGTACCAAAGATTGCCCTGCACAAAGAAGGACCACTAAAGGACTCCTAGGATATTTGCTATGATTCGGGTCGATGGTATGGATTGACATCTTTAACCTCAGGTACTTATTTGTAATTCATATGGATTTTGTTGCAGTGGCTAGGTCTTGGGTGTGTTGTGTTTTATTGTAGTGTACCACCTGGGATTTTTTTTAGAAAATGGCGAGAAAATAAAATATAATAAATAGGTTTTTTTAAATTATTTAAAGATAAGCAGAACAGTGACTGTTTTAGGTTCGGGTCTGTCCTGAGAAATTAAGCCGTGGGTTATAATTTAAGAACAAGATTTAACGAAAGTCGAAATGTCTAAATTACTGTGACTGGCAAAAACGGTACATGAGTATTAATTTAATGATTAGTTTTTATTATTATTGAATAAATAAAAAATAGAAACAAACGCAGAATTGGTTTTCCAAACCATTCTATCGTTCGAGTCGCGCGAGGAGGCAGAATAGGGGATGGGGGAGAGAACGCGAGGCGCGTAGCGAGCGGTCACCGTGTTTCCGACCCTCCCGACCAGACGCCGGCGACTAGGAGATCTGCGGACGCCGCGCCGAACCGATCGGATAAGGCTCCTTTTTCCCCTGTTTTGGTTCAGGTTCACCCTGTTTTGGGTATTGTTCAAGGACCGCCGGCAAGCCGGTTTTGGCTCTGATAACAGGTCGATTTGGTCACCTCCTGCGTGGTTTGCTGACCCTGAACCCTTTCATCCGTCTCCCTGGCCGTGATGAGCCCCGTTTGGGCACAAAGCTGTGACGCCCGATATGGGCATTTTCGGTTTTTATTGTGTGTAGCCCTCAGTAATTTGGTTTTATGCTAATGAGGATGTGGGTACGATTGGTGAGGAATTTGTTGAGATTGATGAAAATCAACAAATTGGGAAAATGCGTGTAAGGCAGATTACATAGGTTATTAGAGGAGTACATGGCTTGCTAGAATCGTTCGATTCCGTATCCGACGCAAACGTTCTTGCACGTTTGAGTTTCGGGTCAGTTTGTTACCGCACCCTATTAGTGGCCTGTTTAGTTAGGTTTTTTAGTGGATTAGGCAGAAATAGTAAGTTATAAGATAAATTGGGTGGATGTATGCTTAGTTTAATGAAGTTTGATAGTTGAGGTTCGACTCGTATGTAACGAAGCAAAACTAGTTCTAAATAGATTAGGAAAGAGTTGCTAAGCCTGAGAGTTAGCGATCTTATGCGTTGAAGACTTAGAGGATATGAGAATTAAAGGGTAAAGTTTGATAGTAGAGGTATGAGTGATTAAGCGAAAGTTACTAAAATGTAGAAGAGTACAGTGTCTGAACGTTACACAAATTATGCGTTGAGCTCTGCTAGTGGGTGATGATGAGAAGGGGAAGTGAGGAGATTAGTAAATTCTATGGCGGATTTGGCATAGGACGGACACGGCGATTATATGATGGAATTTAGGAGTAGGGAATGACTGAAATCGGAGGTAGACACTGAGACAGTAGAGTCGTAGATTCATAGGTACTTTGAGGATAGTTGATGGGTTTAAGAGATGAGCGCTTTGCGGGTTAAGAGTTGTGTGACATAAAATGAATGTTCTGATGGTCGAGGTATAAATGTCTAATTACTATTTAAGTAAGTGTAAGAGATAGGAGTGATAAGTTAGAAATGAGATGGTAGAATAGAAAGAAATGTTAAAAACTTACGGATTTAGGGTAAGATGTTGTATGTATTGAGTTGGTTAACTCAGTGTTATGGTAGTAAGTATCGTAGCGATATGAGGTAGTTAGGTAAGAGTTGATGAAATGAGTAGGAAGTAGGAGGTTGAATAAGGGATAATTGATTTCATGAAGTTAATGGACTTAGAACTATTCCCGCTATAAAGGATCAAAATTAGGAAAAGGAAAACTTTGAGAGATGTAGAAAGTGTAGTGAAGTCAATAATTGTAGGGTATAATGAGCGTTGGCGGAGTCTAGTTTAAAATGTAACTTAGAGCGTACAGACTTCACTATTGGGAGTGATACAAAACTCCGTTAGTACTTCGAGTGTATAGTGAATTAATTTAGGTAATAAGATGGAATATGGATTGATGTTAGAATGAGGTACGAGTAAGAAGCTTATCTGTAGGTTCACTGTTTAGTGTTACACTATTGAGCTGGCCTTGGAGGTGAGATTGGTTGTGGATATGTTGTCTGACTTAGAAAAGTAAGGGATTAGGTGAATCTCAGTTAGGAAGATTTAGTATACGCGTAATATCTTAGGGAATTCCAATTGGGTGTTATAAAGAGCTCGTAGTAGTTGTGCGTGTTAGTAGGAAGAAGTAGAAAGATGAAACGTAGCTAGAGGAAAAGATCGAGTTGAAGAGGGGAGGTATAGATTAATGGACAGTAAGTGAATGTGTAAGATATTTAGGGGTTAGAGCGTACAGAGTTAGTTTGCGGATGTAGTATCGAAGGTGAGTCGGGTATTGGGTAGGTGAGATGAGATGAATACATTGCGAAATTACAGGCCACAAATTTTGAGGACAAAATTTTTGTAAGGAGGTGGTTGTAACCACCGGGATTTTTCTAAGAGAATAAATGATAGGTAATTGTTATAATAATTGTTTTAAGTAATTTAAAAAGAAATGTGAATAATTGGTTAACCTAATGGTAATTAATTAGGTCGGGTATTCAGGGAAATTAAGCCGTGGAGTATAATTTAATAATGAGATGTAATGAAATTTGAAATGGTCTCGAAAAGGGAGACAAAAAACGGTAATGATAATTTTTTAATGTTTTAATCGAAACTATTATTATTATTCTTTCATTATTATTTTTTTATAAAAATAAAACTAAAAGAAGAATGGCCGAAGCATTCTGTCGTTTCGACGTCGAGCAGTGAAGCCGGGGAGGGGAGGGACGCGCGACGGGAGCGGAGACGACGGCTGTCCCCGGCGATCTACCACTCTCCGGGCCAGACGTCGGCGACGAGCAAGGTCTGGCCCGTCGGCGCAAAAAACCAAAGCGGTACAGCCTCGGCTTGCATCTTTTTCGGTTTGGTTTGGGGTGAGTGAGAGAGGATTGGCTCGATCACGGCAATTTGGCCACCTCCGGCGTGGGTTTGCCCACCCTTGGTCCGGCTCTTTGGTCGCCTGGGCCATGATGAGCCCGATTTGGGCGGAAAACCAGTTGAAGGCCGATTTGGGGCATTTCGTTTTGGTGTGTGTAGCTCTGGATTGTGGTAGTTTATGTCAAATTGAAGGTGTGGGTGGTCGATTGGTGAGGAATTTGGTGGAATTGTGGAACTAAGAACAGGGAAAAATTCGGCGTGAAAGGCAGTTTGGTTTTCTGATTTTTGAACTAGATAGGCGTTGTTTTAAAATTCCTTTTCGCAATTAAAATAGGTTGTTTATAGGGGACGTGCAGCTGGAATCGTTGATTCTATATCAGACGCAAAAGTACGCGCGTTCGAAGTTTCGGGTCGATTTTTCCGAACAAATTAGTGGCCGTTTGTAGTTAGTGGATTAGACTAGAAATATAGTTTGAAATTAATTGGTGAAAGTAAACTTGATTTAATGAAGGTGGGCATTTGTCTAGGTAGAGCGTAGGTGTGGACGGGTAAACCGCGTATCCTCACGGAGCTAGGAGACCAGGGAAGTAGTGGTCGTATTCCGTCGCCTCGGGCATACACATTGAAACGGTAGGGGTTATTATTTAGTTGTTGTGTTGTGTTGTGTTGTGGTTTCGGATGGTATGCATATTGAAGATGCATAATGTATAGCACGTTAGGTAGATTAGTGGCTTGTGTTTGGCATGTGAGCATGAACGTAATACGATAAGTGATTGTAAAATGAATCTCGAATAGTGTGCCTTGTCGGGCTGAGGTGCTGGGTGTAGCACCCGAAGGGGACTCTATGAGAGATGATCGGCTAAAACACATATTGCATTTCGTATAGTGTGCCTGTCAAGCTGAGGTGTGGTGTGTAGCCCCGAACGGGTATTCTATGAGAGATGACCGGCTAAAACACATATTGCAGTTCGAATGTGTGCCTTGTCGGGCTGCGGTGATGGTGTGTAGCACACGAAGGGTACTCTCTGAGAGCTGACCGGATAAAAACAACATATTGCATTCGAATAGTGTGCCTTGTCGGGATGAGGTGATGGTGTGTAGCACCCGAAGTTTACTCTATGAGAGATGACCGGCTAAAACACATATTGCATTTCGAATAGTGTGCCTTGTCGGGCTTGAGGTGGCTGGTGTGTAGCACCCTGAAGGGTACTCTATGAGAGAGAACAGCTAAAACATGGAATCTTGAATAGGTCTGCCTTGCGGGCTGAGGTGCTGGTGTGTCGCACCCCGAGGGGAGCTCTCATGAAGGATGGTGGTTCTGTGTGTGGCCATCCTAGGACGGTTATGGGATGGGTGCCACAAACTTGGTCAACGGGACTTAGAAACGATAAAACGCAACGAACAACAAATAAACACAATGAGCGGTAGAAACTGCATGGTTTGGTTGATTTGCATGTATTGTTGTCGTATTCTTTACTCCCTACTTGCGTAGCTGTAGGCAGCTTATTATGTTTGGTGTTTGTTCTGTGGTTGTAGGTGACTACTATAGTACAGGTTAGAGCTACGAGTAAGTTAGGATTTGGGACACAGTCGTGATGTACGCGGTATGCCAGGGCTGCAATTGCGGGGCATCTCGACCATGTCCTCGAAAGACTGGGTGGAACCGTACTTTTGGGGTCGTGTATAATTGCCATATTTTGGTGGTTTAAAGTTGTCTTTTGGTTGAGTTTTGTTTTAAGAGTGATTTTGCAATTGCATAGCTAATTGTGTTGGTGTATATAATCATAGTAAGGTGTATGTCGTCCTATATGTGACTTTCTTCATTTAGGGATGCTAGTATTTATTTTCCTCCTTACTGTATTGTGGAGTTTTATAGCTGGATTGGTTGGGGTTTATTCGTTTCAGGTCACCATAGCATTTTAGGGGCGCCATTTTCAGCTTTACTTTGCCGAAATTTTCGGGAAGGAACCCGTGTGCTTAAGGTTAGGAGTAAGGGAATTGTGAGTCTAGGCAGCTAGGTATGACATAAGAGCGTATCGGGATTTATTTTTAATTCCTTGGTCATCCTAATTTATTATTTACGGTTTATGATAATTATTTTAAATTATTTTGTACGTAGATTTGGTCCGCAAGGTAGCGCACGCGACCCAGGGTGGGTTTCGGGGCATTACAGTCTCGTATGATATCTTTGTTTGTTTTGATGTACTCACGTTCTTTTCTGCTTACGTTATGCATTTAATTTGCTCATGCATCCTCGTTTACATTAGCATGAAAAAATTTGGATTTATGCAATGATTTCATGAAAAAGGGTATGTAGAGTAACGTATCAGAGTAACACCATACATTCGGTTATTGGGGATAATGTTCAACCTAGCCTTTCCCGTGGTATCAGATTTTTCCTCCTTCAGATGGGGTGGGCTATCTACTCGCTTGTGTGCCCTATCCCTCTGCCGACGTTTTCATAAACCATAGACTTGACACGGACCGTTAAATGAAAGACATGGCCGTACTATTTTCATGGCATTTGCAGATACATGGTTTTCATGCCTAAGACATTACATACAATTTACGGAGATTTATCTCATAAGGCGTTTTTATGTGTCGGTGATCTCGATAACGGTGAAGGATGACCCATCCTCTGCAAGATAACGCATGAGTGTGATGGGACTGCCCTTGTACGTTTGTTTGAGCTCGAGGCGACTTTTGACCCGTGGGATTTAAAAGGATAAGTATTTTGGGGCTTTGTTATTTAGAGTAGGTTCCTAGAGGAGTACGTAGCTGCTGGAATCGTTCGGATTCCGTAACCGACGCAAAAAGTTTATGCACGTTTGAAGGTTTCCCCCCCCCCAAACCTCGAGGTCAGTTTTTAAACCGACCCAATTAGGGGCCCTTTAAGTTAGGTTTTAGTTGGCTTGGCTCGAAATATATTTTGAGTATTGGTGATGTAGGCTGATGTTGAAGTTTGGAATATTTTGCGTATGTCTAGCCGTTATATGGGTAGGGACCCGCGTATCCTCTGCAGCTAGGACGCCAGGTAGTAATGGTTGTTTGTTTTGTTCACTTCGGGCACTACACCACAAACGGTAGGATTTATTGTTTGATAGTGTATTGTTTGGTTTTGAATATTGTTTATGAATGCTGGTTTTATTGTTAGTGTTTGACTTATTGTTTTGCAACTTGCTGGGTTGTTAGTATTTGGTGGTTGAGTGTTGTGTTTGACATTCTTTGTTGTTGCTTGGGGGTTTGAATATTGTGTTACGACATATGTATGTTTAAGTCTATTACAATAAGAGTGGTAAGCTGAAACGGGTAAGAAAACACTAGAGAGTCAATGCCTCGTCGATTAAAGTGCAGGGATGCCTAGGGATTTACCGACGTCTTCGTAATGTGCTAGAGTAATCACTAGAGAGTAAATATGTCTCGTCGTTAAGGTGTAGAGTAAGCCTAGGGATGTTGTCATGCCTCGTCATTAAAGTGGGATGCCTATAGGATTTACGACTCGTCGTTACGGTGCTAGAGTATGCACTAAGAGTAAATTCCTCCGTCTTTAGAAGTGCATGATGCACTAGAGGATTTACGGCTCGTCGTTAATGTGTAGAGTATTCACTAGAGAGTTAAATTCCTCTCTTAAAGTGCAGATGCACTAGAGGATTTACCGACTCTCGTAACGTGCTATAGCATGCCCTAGGGCAGTTGACGCCTCGTCGTTAAAGTGCGAGTGCGCACAGAGGGTTTAACATCTCGCTTACGTGCATGTTGGAGTAGAAAAAAAGCATAGTGGTATAAGCATTTGGCATTTGTAGGGAGCGGTGTGCTCTGTGTTTGTTTACATTCGTGTTATTCATTATTGCTAGCGAAGCTTACTTACTGTGTGTGGTGTTCTGTGTGGTAGGTAACAGACGGCATTTACCGTGAGCTAAGCGAGTGGCCATGACTTGGGAGCAGTCGAGACCATGGGCATCGCCGGTGTAGGCAGTTGTTGGGGGGCGCCTCGACCATGGTTCTCGCGGGATGTGGGCTTTATAGTTGCTAGTTTATTTATATGGCTGTTTGTAGAAATGAATGGGAGCGTATCTAATTGTAATTTGTTGTATATAGTAATAGTTAATGGTGATGTGTCCGCCCATACTGTGGACTTTCTTTCTTCATTAGGGATGTTCGTATTTTAGTTTCCCTCGTTTACTACTATTTGGTGATTTCGAGCGTGATCAGTTGAGTAGGTGTATTCTGGATTGTGTTGGATTTATTTGTTTGGCGGTACCTAGCAATTTTGGAGGCGCCATTTTCAGACTTTCCTTTTGCTGAATTTTCGAGAAGGACGCTCGTGTGCTTAAAGGTTAGATTCAGAGGATTTAGTGAGTCTAGCACTAGGTATGACCTTAGAGAGCATCGGGAGACCTATCTTTAAATTCCTTGGTGTCAGTTTATTTTATGTTTGTTTTAACGCGGTATTGGTTAGCAAAGTCGCGCCCGGCCAGGATGAGTTCGGGGTAGTTACAGAATTTTATCACAGCATAAATGGTCGAGTCGTCAACAGTTTACCCGACAACTGCGCTATCCATGCCAACGTGCTTCACCCGTACTGTAAGATTTCTTTACTTTTAGTTACTGTATATCTAAGATTAGATGGGTTGAACCCCTGTCTTGTTTTTTGTTTTATAATTGACTTACGAAGTACTTTAGTTTGGGAAAAGTTGGGAAAGTCCGAAAGTTTCGATTTAAGTTGGAATGGTTGGATTATTTGATTAAGAGAAATGAGAAATTGTACGAAAATTGTGTGAGTGATTGGGATATGTTAAGTTAGAAATTTAAAGGTTCTACCGTATGTAAGAATTCGCAACTGCTAATGTCGTAAATAGATTATGCTAGAGTTGATAAGCTTGAGTGGATAGGTTAAGTATAGGAGGTACGTTAGAAATCAAATTCTGGATTAGGCATATAGATAGAAGAAGTACTATGTTAGATTATAATTTTTTGGATGTCTTAAGCGGGAAGATGTGAACCATGGTATGTATAGTTTCGTGAGAACTGCGGTATTTTGAGAATAGCAGATAGAAGGAAAGAAATTTTACCCATTAGAGGAATTCAGAAGCTGTGAATCTAGAAAGTTGCAATTTTGAATTAATGAGGTTAAGTCAAGTGGGTATAGTCATTTAAGGTATTTTGGGTGATGATTGTTGAGTTAAAGTTGGGGACAAGTTTGTTTAGCTAATATTTGAGTGTTTGGTAAGGACTGAATTAGTAGTTAGACAAATTGAGTATAGAGACGTAATTCCAAGATTCATAGTATACTTTGAGAATATGTTATAGGTTAAGAGATTAGAGCTTTGAGTATGAAAGATTTGTTGAAATAATATGAAATGTCATGATTGTTCGAGTAAATTGCTAAAATTGCTGAGATAAGTACTGTACGAGATATGAGTGATAAGTTTAGAAATGAGATGTTATAATAGAAGAAAGTTAAAACTTTAAGATTTAGGGTAAGATGTTTTTGGAATTAAGTTGGGAAAAGTTGAAAGTATCGTTGATAATTGATTATTTGAAGTTAATGGACATTAAAATACTCAAGCTATAGGAGCAACGTTAGGAAAATGAAACTTGGGAGATGTAAAGTGTAGTGAAGTCAATACTTGTAGAGATTATTGAGGTGTAGATTGCGATAGTCAGATCTAGGGAATTTGAATCTAAACTAAGGGTAGAAGTTTTACTCGTAGTTTTTAGTGTTAAGGCTATTGAGAAGGCTTTGGAGGTTTGAGCTGTTAGGTAATTGTTTTGATGGATCTTTCGAATTAGAAAAGTGAGGAATTAGTTAGGTGGAGGTGAAGTTAAAACTTGACATGTAGGAAATGATCATTATTTGAGAAGTGCCCGATACGATGGTGTGGACGTAGGTAGGTAAAGTTTAATGGTGAAGTTAGAAAAAAATTTAACTAAGTTTTCAAATTTTGATGGACAAATTTTTTTTAAAAGAGGTGATTGTAACACCCGAGAATTTTTTCCTCAAATAGTGTACTTTGCTTAGATTTAATTAAGTTATGGAAATCTTTAATTACTTAATTTAGAAAGGAGGATTGAGAGTCATTTTTTTTTTATGGAATTTAAGGTTATTTGTTTATCAAAAACTTAGATTTTTATTGGAAAGGTTTCTACCATTTTTAGGGCGGTGACCAAAAATTAACGGAAATATAGAATTTCACATATGTGAGGGCAATTTTAGTCTTTACTAAATATATATATATATAATAGAACAGAATGGCTTCACGCATAAGCCATTCTGCTTCGCTTTCTCTTAACCCGAGCCCCACGAGAGAATAGCGCGAGCGCCTCCCTCTGTGAACGGCGACCATGCATTCCGGCCAACCGTTTGAGGAGCAAACTCCGCGACTTAAGCCAGAGCTCTTTTCGGCTTCTCGCGCCAGACGCCGACTGAAAACAGTAGCTTCTCTTGCCCTGTTTTCGTTTTGCTTGAGGCCGTGAATGGCGAGCCGCTGGGCGCCGACAACAGGCCATTTTTTGCCTAGTCTCTGGCATCAATGGCTGGCTTAACGGCTTAAAAAGTCCGGCAAGTGAGAGTGCGATTGGGGGCTGAAAGCTGAGAACTCCAATATGTGGGGTTCGGTTCTCTATGTTAAACCCTGGAATTCCATTAAATTGTGCTAATTGGGTGTTCCAGAAAAGGGGAAAATTCCGATTTATGTCCAGAATCTGGTTTTTACATTTTACCTAGCTACGATCGTTTGTTTTAAAATTACTTTTGTAGGTTAAAATAGTTTATTAGAAGGAGTACGGGCCACTGGAAGCGTTTCGTTCCCGATAACCGCGACAAAGTTATGCACGTTTGAAAGTTTTCGGGTCGGTTTTTACCGAACCCAAATAACTAGTGGCCCGTTTAGTTATTTTATTTGGATTAGGATGAAATAGTATTTGTAGAGTAGGTAGTGAATGTAGGCTTGATGTAATGCGTGTTGAATATTGTCGTAGGTTGCCCCAGTAGATGGCCAGAGAAATCGGTATCCTCAGCGAGCTAGGACGCCAGGTAGTATTGATTGTGTGTTTTTGTCACTGCCTTCGGGCCTACACCACAGAACGTAGGATTTATTGTTTAGATTAGTGTTAATTGTTTGGTGTTTGAGGCAGTGTTTTGATGAATTGCTCGTTTGTTATTGTTAGGGTTTGAGTATTGTTTTGATAATGCTGGGTTGTTATTATTTGGTGTTTGAGTGTTTGTGTATGAAATTCTTTGTTGTTGCTTGGTGTTTGAATCTTGTGTGATGACGATGTAAGTTTAAGCTATGAAAATAAGAGGGGTATCATGAAACGGGGTAATAAACGCACTAGAGAGTTAAATGCCTCGGCTTAAGTGCGGAATTCACTAGAGGATTTAACGACTCGTCGTTAAGGTGCTAGAGTAAGCACTAGAGAGTTAACTGCCCTCGTGTAAGTGCAGGGATGCACTAGAGGATTTAACGACATCTTTGTTAAGGTGCTAGCGTATGCACTAGAGAGTTAAATGCCTCCGTCTTAAGGCGGATTTACTAAAGGATTCCGTCTCGTCGTTACTGTTCTAGAGATGCACATAGAGTTAAATGCCTCGTCGTTAAAGTGCAGGCTCACTAGAGATTTAACGACTCGGCGTTACGTGCTTATAGCATGCCCTAGGGAGTGTTGACTCTCGTCGTTAAAGTGCAGTAGCACTAGAGTGTTACGTCTCGTCGTTACCGTGCTGAGTGAGTAAGAAAATACATAGTGATAGCATTGGCCTGTGTTTTAGGAGGCGGTGTGCGCCTTGGGTTGTGTTTACATCGTGTTATTCATTACTTGCTAAGCGTAAGCTTACGTGTTGAGTGTTCTGTGGTGTGGTAACGACGCTGTTACAGGTGAGCTAAGCCGTGAGCCAGACTTGTACCGTCAAGACGCACAGGGCAGCCGGTTCAGGCCAGTTGTTGGGGGGGGGGCACCTCGACATGGTCTTCGCGGGATGTTGGGCTTTATTTTGATGTTTATTTAGATGTCTGTTTGTAGAAATGATGGGAATGCGTAGCTAATTGTATTTGTTGTACTAGTCCCATAGTTAAGGTGATGTGTCCGCCTATACTGTGGACTTTCTCACTTAAGGGATTTCGTATTTTGTTTTTCCCTCTTTACTACTATTGGTGATTCGTATGCGGATAAGTTGGTCGAGTATGCTGATTGGTTGGATTTATTCGTTTGCAGTACCTATCATTTTGGAGGCGCCATTTTCATGCGCTCTTTGCCGAAATTTTCGGAAGACGCCGTGGTGCTCAAAGGTTAGGCTTAAGAGTAATTATGAGTCCAGTCAGCTAGGTATGACTTAAGAGAGCACGGGGATACGCTACTTTAAAGTCCTGTGTCGTTTAATTATGTTTGTTTTAAACGCGCGATTAGTTATCAAAGTATCGCACCGAGCCAGGGTGGGTTCGGGGGCGTACACATCACTTTCCGCACCCAATTTACTTTCAATACAGTAATAAGCACAATTATTGTCCTTTGATATTCACCTCATCCTTTTTACTTTTCAACCTTTACATTTCTTCCTTCAACCCTTTTCTTTCTTTTGATTTCTTCCAACTTCTTTACAAGTACAACCCCTTTTTTCCTCCTTTAAGTATAACGTGAATAATCCAAAACAAAACCCGTTCTCCTTCACAAAAGTAGTTTGAAATTTGACTTTAACTTTACTTTGACTTTCCCACCTTTTTGTTTTGGAAATTGCGTGGATTAATGTAAGATATGCAACAGTGCAATACGCTATGTGTCCCGCTCCGACTCGAGTTAACGCTGTAGTGTCCTCTAGTAGAAACGATAGGTACGCTATATGTCGCGAGTAGAAGAGTTTTATCTCGAGCGGTACCTGATGATCTTGAGTAGAATGGATATTCTCCGAGAGAGGGTCGCGTTACGATTAGTGAAGTGATACAACTTGATGCGCTAACAGCCGAGAGTTCAGAGAACCGAATGTTATAGTGTGTGTGTGAGGTTGGGGTCACATCATACATTGTTTGTGTATGCATTATTCCACTTGCTAAGCCTTAGGCTTACCTTTTTGTGTTCTGTGGTGTAGGGGCGAGCTTTACCCGGTGGTCGATGAGGAAAGCACAAGGATTAGGCTGCATTCGAGGTGTACGGGGCACACCGGTTCAGGCTATTTCGTGCGTCTAGACCACTGTCTTCCCTCGGTAGTGTTGAGGTGAATGTTTTGTTGTAGATTTGTTTTTTTTGTAGTTTTTTATAAAGATTTTGTTTGAGATAAGGTGTTATACATCGTATTATAAATATGTGCGTTTACCTTTTGGAGTTGGAAGTTGGTTGTGGGTGGATATTGAGTGTGTATGTATTGGGATTTTATACTGGTTGGTTTCCGATTTGAATAAGGTTTGGTTTATTGAATTTTCGGCGTCACTCTGCCGGCCCTGTGTTGATTTTAAAATCAATAACGTTGGGTTAATCTCAATTGTTATATTAACCGTTTTAAGCAGTTTTTTAAAATTTGACGGGACATGAAGGTGGGGGCGGGAGTATATGGAACAATGTTGAATGTTTGGAAAGTGTTTGGCTTGGAGAAAGTGAAGGAAAATGGTAAGGTCGAGAGGGCAGAGCAGGCGCGATCGCGCGGAGGGCGATCGGTCGCCGAATCAGCGGCGACGATCGCGATCGCCACCGAAAAAAAAATAAAAATAAAAAGTTCCTATTCTAAATTATTTACCCCGACATGTTTATGAGTATTTAAACGTATTTTGGGCACTTTCCGAATAAATTTCGGGGTTCGAAAAACTCAAATCGAGTTGAAAAAATTATTGTAAAATTATTTTAACGCATTTAGACCGTCAAGGATTTGTTAGCAAAGTTAGCGTGTACCGAGCTGGGCGGGTCGGGGGTTACAAGTGGTATCAGAAGCGGAAAGTGGTTAGAGTCGTTCAAAGGTTACCAGACAATGCCGGCGCGTTCCAACGTGCTTCACCGACTGTAAGTATTGTTTTGTTTTTAGTCAGTTCCTTCATAAGATTAGATTATAACCCTTTTCAGGAATAGCATAAAAATGCCAAGGAAACCAGGACGACCAGGATGACCCCAAATTGAACCAGAATTGCCTGGGATCCTAATAAGCAACTCAGGATTTATTGAATGTGCAACTCACAGTGTGGCGCATTTTTATGAACCAAAGGTCGACGAGAAATTTTTGGGGCAGGGTCCAGCTAAGGAGCATGGCTCTAGTGGGGAACGATTTAGAAGCCTAAGCCTCCACCGTTGAAGGTAGTGGACTGATCCGACAACGGAGAGTTGGATATGCACTATTGAAAATATGTGTAATGTCGCGCAGGGAAGAAGAGAAAACAGTGAAATGTGCTACTTCCACCTATCGAGCAGTGCCAAAGCTTGCTGGGGGTCAAGTAGTTAGGCTACATGATATTCAAGCTGACTTGGGAAGGAATTCCAGGACTATTTTATGATAAATACTACAACCCGAACAGTCCAAGTGGCGAGAGATTGGAGTTTCATGGCCTTGCAAGCAGACAGGATCTATGGGGGGAGACTATATTCAGCATTAGAAGCAGTCCACGTTTGCCAAGACTCTGGTCAGCTGAGTGATGACAAAATCTTTCAGTGTGTAAAGGGCTTGAACGCACGGATTGAGATCGCTAGTGAAGAAATTGGGATGATGGAATACCATTCACCGGGTGGTGGCCAAGCTTTGAGGTAGATTGAAAACGGCTAAGATTCTAAACCTGCTGAGGCTCCGGAAAAGGAGGTAAGGTATTACAGACCAGGTGGCCGAGATGAATCATATTCCCCAGTTCAACGGAAGAAGTGGCGGGCGGTGACTTAATTGGATCAGAAGAAAGAAGGGAAAGAAACCACAACAGCAACAAACAGATGTGAGGTATCCACGAGTCCCAAGTGTTTAACATTCAGACCAGAGAGACTGTGGACAGTATGCCAGAAGAGGATAATGGTTTGAACGGGTCATATTCCAGAGATTGTATAAAGCCAAAGTCATTCGTTGCTTCAATGTAACAAGTCTTGTCATGTAGCCAAAGATTGCCTGCATCAAAGAAAGGGTTTGTTAAATTTGCTCTGGTTTATTGCAAGTGCATTAAGGCCCAGTAAAGGTGCCATGGAGCGTTAATTTGGATAGTAATGCGTTGG
>JAJTVD010000022.1:0-17500 GCA_022432975.1 Begonia masoniana
AAAGAGAAGAGGTCAAAAGTCTCCGGGTTAGAGTCAACCTTGACTAACTGAGACTTGCAAGCAGGAAATCCCATCCCGTAATCGACAGCATAAAGAAAGGCATAATTCAAAGTACAAGCAGAAGACCAAGAGCAGCTTCCTTTTTCTCTCAGAGAAAAGATCCCCAACCAAGCAGCCTATTCTGATTCAGGTGCGACTTCTCGATGCAGGAGATGGAGATTCGTGAACAAGCCTATATTGCCTCTGTTAACCAGTTTTTCGGAAATGCTTTTTCTGATACTGGAACACCATTATAGGTACATTTAATATGCATCTCTTTATTCCAATCTTTGAAATCCTCGGACCATTCGGGAAATTCAAATAATAATATACGGATAAGATTTTTTGTTATTATCAATGAAGGTATGACAATATATTTTCGAATAATTGATTGAGTTATTAAGAAAGAACTTCTTATTACTTGAGCAAACAGAATACTATCCCAGCTTTCTGCTATTTCTATACGTGTTTTTTCCTTTCTTTTTCTACTTTCCTCTCTTATGTTCTCTTCTTTTTTCTCATTTTCTCTTTCCTTTGTATAATCTAAGTATAATCTAATATTTTGAATTCGGTCTTTTTCCGTATCCACTTTCAAAAAAAAATTTGCATCAGATCAAAAGAAAAAAAAAAGGTTTACCTATTCTGTCAAAAAAAAGGGGTGACCTTGAAAAAGTTTGAAAACAATTGTTTTACGTCTTTGAGGGCGCATAGAACCTTTGATTATGTCTCGATCAAAATCTTATTCTTGTAAATAATCTATCAAAGCCACTTCATCTACTTGATCATAATCAGGGTTATCAGTTTGGTAGGTTATCATTAAAAAGTACTACACGTTTGCCTTCTCTTGAAAGAATATCATAATCCTCCACTATACTTTCTTCGTATTCTTCGTCCTGTTGTTCTAAATTGTCAATTAATTTATATGACTCTCGAGGAACTATTTTACAAATTTCTTTTGATAACCATTTTTTATTAACTAGATGGATTTGATCTTCTTTTTTTGAATAATTACTATTAAGAATTATATTATGGATTTGATTTATCCGCTCTATCATTTTTTCTCAACGTTCCATTTATCATTGAGAGTGAAAAAATTCTTTTTCTTTTTCTTCTATAGTATCCGTTTAAAAGAGGATCATATGTTTTTGGTAAATCTTTTTTTTTTTGTTTTATCATTACAGAATCGAATCCTTTTTTGAAGTATATCCTCAATAAGGGTTCCTTTCTAATGTATTTGAACTCTATTTAGAAATTTTTTATTTAAATTGTTTCTTTTGTGTTCATTGATAGAACTCAAATGATAATGATTATACAATTGATCAGAAGAGAGTTTTTTTATTGTGAACAGCTTTGTATCATTTCCATAAAAATAGAAACACTAGGTGGATATGTAAAAGATATTCTTTCTTTTCCGTCACTTTTACATGTATAAAAAAAATATTGTGACATTTCATTTCTTACCGCATTTTCCAAATGATCATTTTTTATATATCGCAATGGACGATTCCATCGTTTATAGTCGAAAAGAAGAGTCACAAGAGGTTTTTCAAACCAGAAGAGATTTTTTTTTTCTTTTTTATCTATTTCGAACTTAGAATTTTCTTGATTCCCATCCGGAGGATAAGAAGTTTCATAAACAGGTCTTTTTTTCTTTTTATATCGTGTCCTTTTAAAGTGTAATTCATCCTTTGTTTTTTCCTTTCCATTCACTCGGATCTCTTCCCTTTCATCGATTTTGTCCGGATCCTCCTTTTCTTCCGAAAAAAGAGAAGGAGAAGTATCTTCTTCGGTGGATCCCTCTTGTTCCTGTTTAGTCACCTTCGTTTCGGAAGTAGTTTCGATTTCTACATCTGTTTCTTCCTCGCTTTCCCCCCTTTCTTCCGTTTCTTTCAGTTTATTAGTAAGAATGGGTGACGGTATTCTTCCTAAATAGGAGACACAGGTAATAAATAAGAGAATACTAAAGATTCGAGCCATAGAATTTCTAAATTCTGACACAAGGTACTTATTAGATCTAATGTACTTATTAGATCTAATAGAATTATTTTGCTGTATCCAGACTAATACCAATCCAACCCATTTCATGAATAAAATGTGACCAATTAACCAACCAACAAAACGACTTGTTACAAATAACATCTTGTTGTTGCATCGAAACATAGAAATGTTGACTAATCTGAATAACATTGAACTTGGTAAAATGAAATGGTTCAATAATTGAAAAATTAGATTATTCAGGAATACACATTGAATGCTAAGATTACGCATTGAGTTTCTGGTAGTAGATCCATAATCAAAAAAGTGTTTGTGATTGTTCCAGAAGAAATGAAACAAAAGATACGGTAGAGCTAGGACAGTTATTGTATGAGGTCTACCCAATGCTAGATGCATTGGCGCGTAATAGATGGATATGAACATCATGAGCTGTCCCGTAATCAAACCTGTTGTTGCTTAGACTTTCCTCTCGGTTCCTTCTTCCATAACCCGAGCTCTGAGAAGGAAGAGATAAGAGGGCCCTATGGAGAATGTGGTCAGAAATCCATAATAGAGTCCGACCACAACGACCGAATTTCTTATCTTCATGCATAAGGATACTAGATTACCTAGTATAAAAGATTAGAAAATCATCACAAACCTACCTTTTTCTTTTCTATTGCAATTTATATATTATTATATTAAGATTTTCTAATCTTTCCATCTATATAGAAATAGAAACAGATAGACTAGAAACGACATCTCTTATCTCAATGACACCACAGGGATATTAAAGATATTAAATGAATGGAATTGGGATATGGATGGAATCTAATGAAATAGAGCCACTTTGAGGTTCTCTATCAAATGAGGCATGGAGGGGGTCCACTACGAAGAAGTTCCGGGAGTTACGAAGGACGAGCTCATATTGGTCATGGGTTGAGAACGGGAATTGAATTCTATGAGATCTAATTTCCCGTTGTTCCTCAGTAGCTCAGTGGTAGAGCGGTCGGGAATGCCCTTACTTAACCACAGGGAGCAGATTCGAGAACAGGATTCTTGCAAAGAGAAAGCGCTGGCCGACACTTTAGTCTAGGTCTAGATTTGCTCTTTATTCCTCTATTAATACAAAAAAGAGTCATAGCCATAGAAAATCAAACTAGGATCAGAAGTCAAGTCTCCTCCAGTGCTTGGTTCATCAACTAGTTTGATTCAAAGCAAGACATCCAAGGCTAGGACGTTAATAAATAGGGGCACTCATCTTTATCAATGCAATGACTTAGGGTAGGGGTCAATCTTTTCAGCTAAAAGCAACCTTTTATCTTATGTGCGAAAGCACGCCACAAAAGCAAGAAAAAAAAGGAATGCTGCTATTTATGATTCTGAGGGATAGCTTTGTTAGCTAGGCCACCCGCCTGAGCAGGGTTTCCATCCCCTTAAGCAGGAGCAGGAAGGAAGTTTCATTTGATGGGAACAAATGTTCATCGTTACCGATCCTCTTGGCAAAATGGTGGTATCGTATAGGCTGCTTTTAGGAGTGATCTGCCCCTCTTTCAACAAACTTGCTTGCTATCCCAGTGCGTCTATCCTTAGTTTTCGTGTCTAGCTTGCTTGCTCACTTCCAGAACGGATCTAACTAGAAAGAAAATATCTAACAGGTCCTAGAAAAAGTCTTCCAATTAGAGGGTTCCGGAAAGCCATTTGTTTCTTTCAGCACGCCCGGTCGTTAACTCCTCGGTACCAGCGAGGTGTCAGTACGACGAGAAAACCCTATTCATGGTTGGTTGACCCCTTCTTACTTACTCCCTTCCTTGGCTACTTAGAAAACACCCTTTAGCGTAAGAGCTCTTGAAGAGGGACTGCATCTCGATCCGCTACTGCTACTCCAATTCCTTCTGCAGCTGGCGGTGCTGGTAGTCCTGATGCAGGGTAGCCGGGATACACAGGTAAGGGGGCGAAAGCAGTTCATCAAGTTCAGAATTCGAGATCTGTCCTTCCGCTTGCAAAGACGAGAATGGAATCCAGATCAGAGTAGATTCAATACAATAAAAGGGCTGAAAGAATGAAGAAATTCGTTGAAAAAAAGCCGACTACTTCAGAGATAGGATGATCACTAGCCCTCTTCTCTTGACCTCCTTCACTTGATTGGATTCCATTTATTGTGAAAGACCCCTTCTACGTCCTCTCTTCTGAAAGATTCGGTGCATCGCCAGTTCCATCCCACTCCCATGCACTTCCCTTTCGAAAGATTGACGGGATTCTATCAAATTATCCGTTTTCGCCCCCATAACTGATACAGGTGAGCGGCGTACCTAGCCTGTCACACTACGGACCTCTCGTTCTTGCCTGGTGAACCCCAATCTTCATCTCCTCTTCCCCTTCTGTTCAATCCCCGTGGTGAACACAAGTAAGCAATCGGGTCTTTCGTAGAAACCCCTGCCTGAATGAACACTGCTATCTCGCCTTCTGATCTTTCTTAAGATATTTTCCTAATTTCTTTCCTACTTCTGTCTATTCGCTTCTACCGGGAGGATTTCCCTGATTGGCTCTCTTGCCTGGAATGACTTCCCCCCCCCCCTACTTGACAATCTTGGCCCGTCCCTACTTCTTCTTCTTCTCATGCCACTAATGGATTTCAACTTCCGAACTCCCACGTATTCAATCGATTCTCTTTCATGGCTCGCAGGTCGGAGAGAGTCCACTTCTTCCATTGATTGGGACTTGACTACTGGAAGCATTTTCCGCTCCTCTTCTTTCTATTGATTGCAGCTCGTGAGCAAACTACCTATCTATATTACCATTCTAACCTGTCTTTGCTGAACCGTTGTAATATTAAATATTACCCTAGCTCACAGCTTATCCTTCTATGATAGATTGGATTTATTGGATTCGAAGTTCGGTTCGCTTTGATTATTAGGGCGACTTTTCACTTGGGCTGAGAAGAAAAAGAAAGCTTAATAGATATTCTCCTCTTCGGATGGAGTAAGAGGCTCCTACGAAAATCTTACATATTGCCTACTTTACGGGTTACGGGTGAGCTACGAGCAGGCTTGATACCACTCCTTCGGACTCCAGCGCTTAGAAGAATCCTTATTAAACTCTTATTACATAGATCCTTCCCTGGAGCAACAAGCAAATTCCCTTACTAAAGAAATAACTGAGACTTAGAAAGAATAATATTATACCCCTTTTTCTTTGTAAGTAAACTTCCATCTTCTAAAGGGAGAGTAAACTCACCTTAGCAGTTTGATTATCCCCCTGAGATTGAAGTTGCTACTGTACCTGTCTTTGAAGAATGCTGCGAACCCGGCCTAAAGCTTCCTGAGACTCAACCCTACTTCGGCTTCGAGGGACTTCCCTTGTGCTGACTTCTCTCACGTCAGACTGATGCCGGCTTTCTCAAATCAATCGGTAGAAATTCAAAAACCAATTGGATCCAATCAAGATCCCTTGGTCAATGTCATGAGGGTCTCTAAAGGAGAATGCCCTATCGGGCTTTCACGCAGCAGGTTCGGAAGATCGGGCTTGAAAAGCCGCACGATGGCTTTGGAAAGATGACTTCGAAAGCTCAAGCTTTCCGTTCTCCTATCCTATGATGGCACTCCAAAATAGGGTTCTTTTGAGCCCTGAGAAAGTCTTAGTCGCCGTAGTGTGAGAAGTTGGCAATTTGGAGTCTCTTTCTTCGATGTGTATATGCGGGTGGGGTGCCACCAAAGGTTTGGAACCCTGTCTCCCTCCCTAGCTAATTGAATACCAGCTTCCTCTTCTATTAGTATTATATGTCACTTCCTTGTCCTATTAGTATGCATGGGACTGTAGGTTGCTTTCTTTGATCTTATCTGCTCACGAATGGTCTGCTTAAGCCAATAAGATCGAAAAGGCTATCTCCGAGTGCAGAGGTAATTGGAATTTATATCGTGCGGCACTTTCCTTCAAGCTGGAAGGATGCAAACAAAGTAATCCAAGGGACCTCGAGTGAGGAAAGACGGGAGCCACTCTAGTGACCTTTGAAAAGGGTCCGTACTAACCTTACCAGTTATTACTGCCTAGTGCCCAAACTGATTAGAGAGTTGTTGAATAAGCAAATCGGCTGTTTACAGTTACAGCAAACAGGAAAGAAGAGCAGTCGTGTGGAAGGTCTTTCTTCGGCCTTTGCTTCCGCCTAGCCGCTTCCAGGTAAGGATAAATAAGTGAACCCTAGCGGGGGAAGAAAAAAGGAACTGAATATAACAATAACAAGCAAGACCAAGGTATATGACCAAAAAGGCCTTGTCACGAGCTGGAGTCGAACCAGCACCTCTGGGAAATGAATACAATCCCAGCGAACTACCCTACCATTCATTTATTCGAATCGTGACTTTTTGACCCGGTTCGTCGCGCGACAGAGAAAGCAAGACTAAGTGCAGACTACATCCGGGGGTCGGTTCGCCCGACCAGAAAACCAGTAAACACTGGCTTTATGATAAAGCAGCATCCCGCTAGTAGAAGCCAGAAGAAAGAATTGGATTAGTACGGGTGGCGCTTCGAATGCTCCTATGCTTGTGCGCGTTCCGCCTATCAAAGTTCTGTTCTTTTCCAGAAAAGAACCTCGTCTGAGAACTTATATAGAGAAGAGAATTTCCCGCGTCGCAGCAGTTCTTCCATACCAACTGGGTGCCCCGTATAAGGATTCTAGAGGTTGGTTGCTTTTCCACAACACAGTTCTCACTTTAACAACACCAAACTCAAAACCACCCGAGCACAAATTCTGTGAAAAATTGCGCTACTTCTTTCTGAATAATAGATCATTTAATTTACCCGGAAGAATCTCGTCGAAAAAAGGACAGCTGGCAAACCGAAAGCAAGTTTGATTCGAAAGGAATCTTGTTCCACGAGTTGATATATGATGAGATCGGATACCTGGGTTCCTCTTGGTAGAGTAATGCCTTCTTGGTTTAGGACCATTTTAGCTGTTTGCTCTATTCTATTAAGGTGTCTTGAATGCTTCCATCTATGCTTTCTTGATAATTGGAAGCATTCAAGCCGCGTAAACGAGCAGCTCTCCAGACAGCTAAAGTCCAGATAGCAGCCGGTAGGGCCAGGGTAGAAGCCAGGGAAATCGTGTATTGTAAACCAAGGTCGGAAACTGATGTCATAGCAAAGTCAGTAATCTTTTTGATTCTTAAAGCCACACCAGACTCACTTAACCACATAATATGATGGTGTACTTCTTTTCTTAATGAGGAGAAAACTTTTTTTCTCGTTAAAGAAAGAGTAGAGTAGGGCTTTTCCCTACAAAAGAATGGGGGGAAGGGAAACTTTTTCATTCAGCACGGTGTAGCCCATATTTCTATTTTCTAATGTATCGGGGCCTGGAACAAGTCGTACAATTTCGGCGATTACAAAAAGAAAAGAGTATATCCCTCTCCCTTAGTGTCTTTCCACTTCCGTCGTTCAGGAACAAACACTTCGCCTAATTCTTTTGAATCCTCTTTCTACCCACTAACCAATTCATTACGTTACGACCACTGAACAAACTTGGTTGACGAACATGGTTTATGCGCCGCTAATGTAGCGGCTTGTAGAGCATTTGAGAAACTCACACCATCCATTTCAAATGGGATTTGTCCCGTGGACACACGAGCAATCCAACCCGTAGGATTTCCTTTTCCTCTTCCCATTCTGACTTCTGTAGGTTTCCCGGTAATAGGGAGATCTGCGAGAACTCTTACCCATATCTTACCATTTCTTCGGAATTGTCTGCTCATAGCACGATGGAATTGTCCGATTGTAGCCCGACGCGCTGCTTCAATGGCTCGATATGAAAGACGATCAGCTCTACAACTTTGAGTGCCATATCTTCCAAAACCAAGTTGTGTACCGTCCGGTTTGCAACCCCTACTACATCTGCCTTTACGATATTTACTATATTGAGTACGTTTCGGATATAGCACGTCCCTTTTTTTTTGAATATGAAATCCACACTTTGACACCTGAGATTCCGTAACGAGTAGATACTTCCGCAGGAGCATAATCTATTTTCTGGTTAAATACATTACGAGATGTTTTCCATACTTTCTTTTTTTGAATATGAAATCCACACTTTGACACCTGAGATTCCGTAACGAGTAGATACTTCCGCAGGAGCATAATCTATTTTCTGGTTAAATACATTACGAGATGTTTTTCCATACTTTCCGCATTCAGTTCTAGCTATTTCCGCGCCTTCTGATCGACCTGAACAACATATACGGATCCCCTCAACCCCTTTTTTCATTACTAATGGAATATCCTTCACTATTTGACTCAAAATGGAACGAAATGATCTTGTTTTGTTTCTCAGTTGAAAAGAGATGTCTTGAGCAATCGGAGAAGCACTTTGATAAACAGATTTGATTTTGACTGACTCAATTAAGGTATTAGTGTTTGTTTTATTAGACAACAAAGATCGCATTTTTTGCACTTCGTTCAAATACGAGTTGTACCCATACGGAATTCCTCTGTTTTTCAGTATGATCTCTATCATCATCTCTATTCCCTTTAAAAAATCTCCTATACCACCTAGGTCTATGAATTTCTCTATCAATTCTATTACCTTATCCTTACCCATGAGGTTCCAACATTTGATCCTTAATTGACCTAGGAGTTGTTCCCGGTTATCCTCAAAAAAAAGGTGTTTATACATCCCAACCCCATCCCTTGGAAAGAAAAAGGTAGCACCGAAGAAAGGAAAGAGCGAGATGGTTGTTTTTGTTCTTCCCGCGAAGCGAAGAGAATTCGCTTGGCGAATGAAGTGGGTCAACCTCTCCCTTCCTCCCTTATCTCTTAAAGCTTCGGCCAAACACTTTTTCTCGCTGGTCGAGCTTTCTACAAAAAAAGCGATGCGAGAACGGATTCTCTTATCTAAGCTTCTAATGGAATATTCCAAAGCATTAGCTCCCCCCATCGTAGATGGTTCAGCCACGCCCGGTGCCACGAAATGATTCAGAACTACGACGAGGTCGAAATTCATTTTTTTCTTTGTAGTCAAAAAGTATTGCATGACCGAATAATTCAAGGAGGGGCGCACTGCATGGAGGCTTCTTTTAAGTAGATGACTCATCGGGCCGTCGCAGCGGGACTTCTTTGGGAAAAAGCACTTGAAGAACTTCGTTTTTCTGAAGGAGTCGTCATTTTCTATCAGGAACGCTATGTCATTTACAACTCCGGCGTATTTCGGATGCTTGAAGGCCCCGCTGACCCGAAGTGATTTAGAAAGATTCTTCTTTCTCGATTGTGATAGGTCATGGTATCCATAGCGTTGCTTCTTTTTTTTTGGCCAAATCCTCATTTCGTTTTGCTTCTCCTTCTCATTCAGGCAAACGTCGAGCCTAATCGACTCGACTCTTTTCAGCATTAGAGAATTGAGCTCCCGACCTCTCACTTCGTTTCGTTCTTCTTCTGTATCGTCGCTTGAATGAAGACACCCGAGTGGCCCGACTTTCCCAAATGCCCACCCCCTAATTGACAATCCCTTCTCCTTTCCGGGTTTGGATTTCTCGCGTCGTTTCAGTCGTCGTGGTCGACGAGGAAGAAAGAAATGAATGAATGTTCTTTTGGGAAAATGTAAAATAATACACCTACCGAGACGAAAGCCAAAGGTGAGTCTCGTAGGTGGACGTATCGAACCGAAATAAGATCTTAGATTGACATCTTGATACACTGATTTACCATAATAATAAATAGAGTCAATGGCGACTCTGCCGTGGGAAGAGCCGCTTCTTTCTTGCTTGATAGGGGGGGGCTTCCATTCACCAACGCAGACTCAAAGTGCTCTCCGAACCGTGCTAGATAGTCACCCATCACACGGCTCTCAAACCCAACCTGTGGTGGATCCCGGGAGACAAAGTCAAAGCGCTGGATCCTTTGTCCCATACTTTGAGATGCTCCTCCCCGCCGATCAAGCAGCGACGCTGCTCGTGATAGGCTTAGTTTGAAGCCGCTATCGCCCCTACTCTCTCTTAAGTCGCTCAGGTGGTCTTCCCTTCCTTATCTTCCCTAACGTTCAGAGTGGTTCTGGTTTGAGAAAGGAGCACCGGCCGAGCGCTCTGAATGAATAAGAAATGGCCCATTAAGTAGAGGGAATCCATGATTCTTATTCAACCGAGTTGAAGCTAGCAATATGTCGATTACACACCGGAGGTTGGTAAGAACTGAGGGACAATGCCCCCCTAACCTAAGTAGGCCTAACATGCAAAGCAACTGGTACTTGATCGGGCGGAGGGGCGGTTTTGGTTTCGTGCAACGCCCTCGCAGCAGGAAAGAGGCAGTTGTCATTTGAAAGAGATGTCTTGAGCAATCGGAGAAGCACTTTGATAAACAGATTTGATTTTGACTGACTCAATTAAGGTATTAGTGTTTGTTTTATTAGACAACAAAGATCGCATTTTTTGCACTTCGTTCAAATACGAGTTGTACCCATACGGAATTCCTCTGTTTTTCAGTATGATCTCTATCATCATCTCTATTCCCTTTAAAAAATCTCCTATACCACCTAGGTCTATGAATTTCTCTATCAATTCTATTACCTTATCCTTACCCATGAGGTTCCAACATTTGATCCTTAATTGACCTAGGAGTTGTTCCCGGTTATCCTCAAAAAAAAGGTGTTTATACATCCCAACCCCATCCCTTGGAAAGAAAAAGGTAGCACCGAAGAAAGGAAAGAGCGAGATGGTTGTTTTTGTTCTTCCCGCGAAGCGAAGAGAATTCGCTTGGCGAATGAAGTGGGTCAACCTCTCCCTTCCTCCCTTATCTCTTAAAGCTTCGGCCAAACACTTTTTCTCGCTGGTCGAGCTTTCTACAAAAAAAGCGATGCGAGAACGGATTCTCTTATCTAAGCTTCTAATGGAATATTCCAAAGCATTAGCTCCCCCCATCGTAGATGGTTCAGCCACGCCCGGTGCCACGAAATGATTCAGAACTACGACGAGGTCGAAATTCATTTTTTTCTTTGTAGTCAAAAAGTATTGCATGACCGAATAATTCAAGGAGGGGCGCACTGCATGGAGGCTTCTTTTAAGTAGATGACTCATCGGGCCGTCGCAGCGGGACTTCTTTGGGAAAAAGCACTTGAAGAACTTCGTTTTTCTGAAGGAGTCGTCATTTTCTATCAGGAACGCTATGTCATTTACAACTCCGGCGTATTTCGGATGCTTGAAGGCCCCGCTGACCCGAAGTGATTTAGAAAGATTCTTCTTTCTCGATTGTGATAGGTCATGGTATCCATAGCGTTGCTTCTTTTTTTTTGGCCAAATCCTCATTTCGTTTTGCTTCTCCTTCTCATTCAGGCAAACGTCGAGCCTAATCGACTCGACTCTTTTCAGCATTAGAGAATTGAGCTCCCGACCTCTCACTTCGTTTCGTTCTTCTTCTGTATCGTCGCTTGAATGAAGACACCCGAGTGGCCCGACTTTCCCAAATGCCCACCCCCTAATTGACAATCCCTTCTCCTTTCCGGGTTTGGATTTCTCGCGTCGTTTCAGTCGTCGTGGTCGACGAGGAAGAAAGAAATGAATGAATGTTCTTTTGGGAAAATGTAAAATAATACACCTACCGAGACGAAAGCCAAAGGTGAGTCTCGTAGGTGGACGTATCGAACCGAAATAAGATCTTAGATTGACATCTTGATACACTGATTTACCATAATAATAAATAGAGTCAATGGCGACTCTGCCGTGGGAAGAGCCGCTTCTTTCTTGCTTGATAGGGGGGGGCTTCCATTCACCAACGCAGACTCAAAGTGCTCTCCGAACCGTGCTAGATAGTCACCCATCACACGGCTCTCAAACCCAACCTGTGGTGGATCCCGGGAGACAAAGTCAAAGCGCTGGATCCTTTGTCCCATACTTTGAGATGCTCCTCCCCGCCGATCAAGCAGCGACGCTGCTCGTGATAGGCTTAGTTTGAAGCCGCTATCGCCCCTACTCTCTCTTAAGTCGCTCAGGTGGTCTTCCCTTCCTTATCTTCCCTAACGTTCAGAGTGGTTCTGGTTTGAGAAAGGAGCACCGGCCGAGCGCTCTGAATGAATAAGAAATGGCCCATTAAGTAGAGGGAATCCATGATTCTTATTCAACCGAGTTGAAGCTAGCAATATGTCGATTACACACCGGAGGTTGGTAAGAACTGAGGGACAATGCCCCCCTAACCTAAGTAGGCCTACTAGCAAAGCAACTGGTACTTGATCGGGCGGAGGGGCGGTTTGGTTTCGTGCAACGCCCTCGCAGCAGGAAGAGGCAGTTGTCATTTGAAAGGAAAAGCCCTTTCTATATTAGTATTAGTCAAGCCTAAACGTCCTTATTGTGAAAACGGGCTAACGCTTTTTCAAAATTCATTATATAATAGCGTTAGCCCTTTACTAATCTTTCGGAATCTAAATCGAATTCAATTAATAGGCTCTTCTCCTTGTTATTTCATGTAGTTCGAATCTACAACTCTCTTTACTGAGTGAGACTCCATCCATATCCCTACTAGGGGTTATTCTTCATTTTATATTCTATCATTTGTTTGACAGCTTGCTTAAACTAGGCTCCATTTTAGATGGGTTTTCGGTCTTCATAAAGAGAGGTCAGGGGCGCGTCGGAACGGTCGGTGGCTGCTTAGTCTCATCCGAGAGTTGAATCTCTTTGTACTGCTTTTTTTTTTCAAAGAAAAAAGAAAAGAAAGAAGAGAAGGGGGTGTCGATTTAGGCTCCTTCCCTTCCACTGCATAGCTGCGCTAGCAGGTACTACGAGCCTTCTGTCCCACGCATCTAACCAGCTCGCGTGGTTCACCGGTTCCACCGAAAACTTGCATTTGTTGAAGGGGAGCATAGTGCGCTTTAGGCGCCGAGCGAGAAACGTCTCTTCTTTCGTTTCGGTTTTTTCACTGATCTGAAACTTTGCACTTGTTTTCTTATTGATTCCAGGGGCGGCGGCGTTCTTGAATTCAGTCTATCCGAACCGAAGACGCACTTCTCAGATCAGGCTAGGCCTCTCCAGCTGAGCTGGGCGCCGGGGCCCTGGATGCGCTAGCGATCAGCACATAGGGAAGTAGTTTTTTTTTCAAAGAAAAAAGAAAAGAAAGAAGAGAAGGGGGTGTCGATTTAGGCTCCTTCCCTTCCACTGCATAGCTGCGCTAGCAGGTACTACGAGCCTTCTGTCCCACGCATCTAACCAGCTCGCGTGGTTCACCGGTTCCACCGAAAACTTGCATTTGTTGAAGGGGAGCATAGTGCGCTTTAGGCGCCGAGCGAGAAACGTCTCTTCTTTCGTTTCGGTTTTTTCACTGATCTGAAACTTTGCACTTGTTTTCTTATTGATTCCAGGGGCGGCGGCGTTCTTGAATTCAGTCTATCCGAACCGAAGACGCACTTCTCAGATCAGGCTAGGCCTCTCCAGCTGAGCTGGGCGCCGGGGCCCTGGATGCGCTAGCGATCAGCACATAGGGAAGTAGTTGCCCGGGTTTCTCGGCCTGGTATCCTGCACCTCGCGTTCATGATATCTGCATTCAACTGTGCCCCGGAGACACGGTCGAAGCACGCCCAGTGTGCTTCTTTCACGACATGCTCTGGTCCCGGGTGTCTTCTAGTGGGCTTCTAGCGTTAGAAGAAGTCGTGTCTGTCCCGGACATCTGTAACGTCCTCCCACGCTTTTTTTCTTTGTAATATGGGGCAAACTTAAGGAAAAGACTGACACATTCGGTGACTTTCGCGGTCGCCCTCACTGAACCGACTTGAATCTGAACTACGATTCAGATCAAGTCTTACCGAAATTGGATTTCCTTTTCGTGCCATATGCGCTTAGACTTTCCCACTGCTAATACTAGCTTGGCCCCCGTTTTTTTCCCTGTCCAATATTTGTTCTCGAAAGTCTTCGTTTCCGTGTAGAAGCAAACTCTCCTAATTTATGACCAACCTTACTCAGGTAGAGGAGTGTAATCTTCCACAAACCCCATCCGCTACTTGGATCCGGGTCGGGCCCCCATACATAGCTAGGTCTTGAGTAGACCTTTTCGCATGGCCTAGGGAAAGACACGCATTTAGGAAGAAACCCCTACCCTATAGCTCCTTTAGAGCATCTCCTACTTCCGGAACGGGATAGAGGAGAATACATAAAGGAACTATAGGTGAGAAGTACAAATGCTCTTCCGCAACGTGGGTTACTGAATAGCGTCAGCGGGGCACTAAGACGCCCTCGATCTCTCCTCTTCCCCACCCTAACAGCACACTTTACTTTCTATATATCTGTCTCCATTATCGAACTGCATGCGTAGTCTTTCACCAAAAAATAGCAATGCAATGGGAGGTTACAATTTAGAATCCACTATTGAAGTCATTTTGGATATCGAATTAGGCATTCTTTCTTTCCTAACTCTCTGATAAAATGTGATGTGACTCATGTTAATGTAGATGAAGAAAAGAACGAAAGGGTAGAGTCTCTTTTGCTTATGTAAATATTGATTTTCTTCCATTCCAGTCTTATATAAAGGGGGGATGCTCTGGTCTGAGCTCTTCAAGCCGGATTCGTCCTTTCCTGCCCCCGGAGACCTATTAGTCCAATTCATTTCTACTTCACTCTTTTGGAAGTGGCCAGTTATCTCCAACAGAAAGTTTCCAGGGACGAAGGGTCCGACAAGGCCTTCCTTAGAAGTGGTCGCTCGACTGAAAGGTACGAGCGTAATGCCTCTCAACCTCTCCTTTGTTCCTAGCCACATAAAGCACCTGACACGCTGAATCATTTTTGCTCGCCGCAGATGGAGATCTTTAAAAGAGTCCCTGCACTACCACCTTCCAGTTTAGCAATGGCATCATAACTTCATAGAGAACTCACCATTGGATGTTCCCGACCAGCATCCTCATATTCATCATTTATTTAAAAGAACATTTATCGCTGCAATTCTATGGACCGGGAGAATATGCTGAAATTCCTCTCACTTCCCCTCTCTAAGTAATATTCGATCCCCATAAATACGCTATTTTGGCTTGAAGTTTTGCTTGATCAACCGGGCCCAAAACATACTCCAAGAGTGGTTTATCCATGATCCCTTTCATTTCATAAGCTATCTAACCAAAATCTCGCCAGCTTGCCATTTCCTACCACCCACTTCACCGCTTCATTCACCTCGTTCCTGCTGTTCACTATTCCCTTCCAAACATAAGAAGCTCCCTGAGTAGGTTTCTCCAGTTGCACACCTCGGCTAGGCATGGGATATTTATTATGCAGCACTCTCGTCCATAATCTATCCTTTTCCATGAAGAATCTCCAACCCACCAAAGAGGCTTTATTCATTTCAGCCCTTTTTCGCTAGGCCCCCTTGATCCTTCGGTTTGCAAATCTCATCCCAGCTTACTAGGTGCACCTTCCTCTTTCTCTCTTCTTTCCCCAAAAATCTCTTTCATTTCGTTCCTCAGCTCTACTCTATAAAGAAACTCTTTAGGCATTCAAATTGAACAGCATCAAATCCTTGGTACGCGACACTGCCATTGTCTGCTCAACCTTCTGACCCTGAGCACCGAGGAATTGAAACCGAAAACGACTCGGAGATTGCCGAGTCATTTCACTCCTAATCGGACTTGTTCGGGTAGCAGAACTAGCGCTTAAGGAGCGAACTGTCGGACTAGGAGCTGCGATTGCTTTTCTTTCAGAAGAAGTTCTTCCGATGGCGAGAATCTTTTCTTGGTGGTAGGGCAGTAGCCTTTTCTTCAAGCAGGGCTTTCTCGATAGCCAGAAGCTCTGACTTCCATTAGTAATAGTAATCTGGACTTGTAGTTTCATTGAGATTGGGTTAGTGTGAAGTTAACCGGAAAAAAATCATTCTTTTTTTCTTTCTCCTTTTCTGATTTATTGATTTAGAAGGGCAGAAAAGAGTCTTGCTGATTGACCTCTGTTCATTTCGAACTTTTTCCTTTTGTTTTTTTATCATATGTAAGTGAGTTCTTCTTCAGCTCAAATTCGACTAGGACCGGTGTCTTCTGGGCCACTTTTGGTTTTTTGTTAGTGTTCTCAGCTTGGTCAACCATCATTCTTTTTTTCTTTCTCCTTTTCTGATTTATTGATTTAGAAGGGCAGAAAAGAGTCTTGCTGATTGACCTCTGTTCATTTCGAACTTTTTCCTTTTGTTTTTTTATCATATGTAAGTGAGTTCTTCTTCAGCTCAAATTCGACTAGGACCGGTGTCTTCTGGGCCACTTTTGGGTGGACTTTTACACATTGAAAGACCGGGCAAACAAGAAGCAGGGCATGGACCTTATTCAACTATTGATCTTGTCCTCTGTCTCTTTCACTTATGAACGCATCGCCTCAGCTAAGGAATGGGATTTTGCCATGGAAAGGCAAGCTGACAAAGAGATTTATGTACCTCAGATCCCCGGGATCAGGCGCTTCTGCTTCGGGGAATGGTCTTTCTCGAGCCTACGAATGGGATTTCTTCCTAAAGATTGGCTAAATGGGGCCTTATTTGTAAAAGTAGGTGCATCGAAATGGCTCGTTCAGACAGAGATGTATGTGTCAAAGTAGACCAGCAAGGGTCGGGCACCAGAGTTCCTTTACTAGTATGAATAACCGGCTGGAGTAACTCGTACTGGAAAGAGAAAGGATTTCTTTATCTTGCTGCGGGAAAGAATACTAAACAATTGACTCTACAAGCCAGTCCATTTAGAATCCCAGCCGAGTCTCTTTCCGTTGTGATATTGACTAATCTTACTTAGTCTTACATAATGAGTTCATGTCTTAATATCATCTTCAAATACTAAGAGTCTCTTATACATAGATAGTTTTTCTTAGTTAAGACTATAAAGACTCGTAGGTTGCAGTCCCCTTTTTTGATCTTCTCAAAGGAGTTGAAGTCAGTGGAAGTTCTTGGGATTTCCTAGGGCGGTTGACATTCTAGTTAGAAAACTCAGATGTTTAGAGGGCTTGTTAAGGATCGAAACCAAACTTGAAGATTCTCTTTCAATTGAAAACGAGTCTCCATTGCAACCGCATTCCCCCTCTAAACATCTGAGCTCTGTGTATACTAGGTCTCCGAGTGTGAACATCCTATAGGCCTTCCCTTCCCAGCGTGGCTACCTTTTTTTTTCTACCATTCCTAAGGCTTTCTATGGAGATCCAGCCGAGCTCTGTGTATACTAGGTCTCCGAGTGTGAACATCCTATAGGCCTTCCCTTCCCAGCGTGGCTACCTTTTTTTTTCTACCATTCCTAAGGCTTTCTATGGAGATCCAGCCGAGTCAGTTGTTTGAGTGTCATTTTCTATGCTTTCAGTGCGGCCCTAGCTTCTTGGGGATTTGAGTCAAAGTTTGAGTACCAGTTCAGTGACTCTTTATTACCTTAGGCAATCCGCATTAGGATAAGGGGCTGACTGGGTTGGATACTCTCTCAATAAAGGAGTAGCGGGAATCTTCCCCCACTCAATTCTCTAGCTGCCTAACAGCTTATTCGAGAACAAGGCATTCTAAGAGCGCATTCGATTCCTATTCTTTGACTCTTGAT
>JAJTVD010000022.1:25000-32170 GCA_022432975.1 Begonia masoniana
GTTGAATCAATGCCTTCTAAAGAGGAGTGGTCTACCGATCAACACGAAATCGAGGGACTTCCATTGACACTAGACACATTCCCCTGGATTGACACTAGATCTGAGTTGGCTGGATTGATATAACCAATAGATATACTTTCGAAAGGCCTGCCCTTTGAGGGTGATTGATTCAAGGGTCATCAAAGTACTTTAGATAGAATATAACTTAAGCTTTCTACTATTTCAACCTCTGCGGACTATTCCTTCTTTCTGTCCTGTTGTTTTTACCGATTAGTAGCTATTGAGCTACTGGGCTTATTTGGTCTATCATCTACTCGGCCAGCTATTGACCTAATTGGTCAAGCTCCTTCACTTATTGCTCGATCCGATCCTTTCTGTGACCCATGGTCTGGAAATGAACTTATTGTCTCTTCGTTTCTTGCCTTTGAAGTTCGGATATTCCGATGAAAGCGGATTCTCTTCCTCTCATCGCCCTTCCCTGTCGGATCGACTAGATGGGTCGACCCCAGAGAAGGGTTGATAGGAGAAGTCCTCCCGGTTTGTGGGTGGTAGTCTTACTGGATTGGTACCTCATTGAGCTGCGGTAAGTTAAGGTTTGCCTCTCCACGGTTTTCCCTGTAGTTATGGCCCCAAAAGCGCTGCTCGCTAGTCAAAGGTAATTAGGTTCTGAGTTTGATTTACACCTGGAATCTACTGGCCCATATCGATAGAAAGCAAGAAGGGTAAGGGTAGGCGTTGTTTAGCTCAAAAGGGCTCAAGATAAGCATACGCGCCTTTGACGCAATCAATAAGGGCTCAGCGCTATAGCTACTCGATCTGTCTTCTCTTCTTACTGCTTTTTTTCCTCCTTTTGCTAGGAGACCAATAGGACGCCCCAGCTGCCCTAAGTGAACGATGTTAGCTGTCCTAAGCGCCTCTCTTCTTCTGTGGTGTCTTAGAAGAAAATGTCTTGTTCTGTGGGCTCTAACAATTCTATAGATTAGCTTAAGGCAGAAGCCGAGAGGGACGGAGCTCCACACACAGGTTTTAGCAGCGATCAACAAAGGTAAATAATTGACTTATAGAAGAAGCCTCGACAAAAGTCAAGGAAGAGGCGTCAGCGAAGGATAGAGCGAAGGCCAGTGGAGAGAGATTTTCTAGACTAGGTATTTAGTACTACTCTAGAATAGTTTCAAGGGCTCGTAAGCCCAACTCAAACTCATTCATAAAGTCTAGCTCTAATCTATCCCGCCTGAGCGAGGGCCTTAGCAACCGGCATCCTTTCCTTTTTTGCTATGTTCGTGAATATCTTGTCACTAAACCTATTGCCCCCGAAAGGAAAGACAGAATTCCGTCCTCTCTTGCAGTTATTGGCTCTTTAAGCCAATCTTTCAACCACTAGCTTTCACTTGCAGCTCCTTCATGGCATTCTCAGCATCAATCCCATTCTCACAACCAACCTAGGATTCACTTGCTAAGAGCGCATTCTGTCCATCTATCTCATATCTGTTAATTTCAGGTTCAAGGCCTTCCAACGAGTCTTCAATTCCAGCAGAACAGAATAGATTTTTACCCGGATTCGTCGAGGACAGCCTTTCTCGCAAAGGGATTTCCCTTTGATGATTCGTTATCTTATATAGGATGATACTTTAAGCCATTCCGATTCCGTCGTTGGTCACTCAAACTAAAGATGCGCCGGTCGGGCTGGTTTCCGCTTTCCTTATCTTAAGATTCTCACAACTAGCTATGCCAAAGTCAAAGCGTTGACCGGTTATGCCGGATTCTCGCCATCTCAGAAGGTCAGGCCAGAGGGCAAGCAAGTTTTTTCCGGGTACGAAACTACGACTACGCTATTCAAAGCATCTCTCTCTTAAACTATTCAATAAGGCTAGGAAAGGAAGTTCACGAGAAAGTCAGAAGGTCATAGAGATTCTTTTCTGGTAAGAAATCCTGATATTAAGCCGGGTTAGAGTTTGCTAAGCGGTTGCGGATCCGCATGCATGAGCAAGGACATTAGTCCGGTGTCCGCTCGAGAGGTCATGAACTTCTTTAACCCCTTCGGCCAGGTTGCATTAGGCCTGAAGTCTAGTATAAGGCGCTTTTCAACCTTGGTTCGGATAGGTGGTATACCCAATTATGTATTGGTATTTCCCATTTTGATTCATTGTCCCGAAAGGAAAGCCCATGGTGTAGAGGTGGAAAAGAAGGACTTTCGGTCTCCTGTTGACCTCTGTTGACCTCCTGCCCCTCAGAAAGAGGCGACCTTCTCCCATGTCGACCTAGCCCTGTTGATCCCAAGATCTGAAGCTGTAGTTAGACAGCTTTTCCCCTGTTTGGAAACCTGTTTCCCGGCGCTTTCGCCTGTTCCCATTCTTCTTCTTCTTTCTCTGAAAACGATAGACTCTATTATTCATACTCTATTCTTCCAGAGATGATTTGAAATCCACTGAAGGGGGACTATTCAAACTATTGATTTGTAGCTAAGTAGAGGTTCTTTTTTAACCTGTCTAAGGAAGTCTGTGTTGCAGCATATCTCTTCTCAAAGGAAGTGCTATTACTGTATAGTACATCTGGAGGTCTATTTGCGGCGCTTTACTTAAAGCAGTCTTCGTCTTCTCTTCAGACGGCTTACATGGGGATGAAATGGTCCCCCACGAGCTACTACCAGTAATGCTGTCTTCGGTCCCGCACTGAACCTTAGAGTGGAACTCTTACTAAATCATTGGTCAATGAAGTCCCCATATAGTGGATCTTCCAAGACCAGGAAGGGATCGGGTATTACAGATGAACTGGCTTATATATATATTCTAAAGGCAGACAAAAGGCCCTTGCCCCTTTTTCAACAATTAATTAAAATGTGTAATCAGATGACAAGATTCGATCTAAACCACCACCTTGAAGGTAGGAACCCCTTGTGGCACGGATAGGCCTTTTCCCGATAGATCAAAGTCTTGGTCTCTCCTAATCTCCGTAACACAGTCCGGCTAGAAAATCTCATAAGAGAAGAAGAAATAGAGTCATCAAGAAGTCCAAATCCAGTTTCTTCGACCTCCAATCCAATTCTTTCTTTTCCACAACTTAGTACTTAGGGTTTAGCCACCGCAGCTGTATCGGGAAACCAACTCGCAATATTCCACTGATTAGGCGTGGACAGGAATTTTCTTAGTTCCCAAAAAGTGGATGGAAGGTGCTGCAACTATAGCTACCTATGGCTTTGGTACTTATCTATATTTGACCTATGCTACCCTTGCTTCTGCGCTGCCTATAGTAGTATGAATCCCCCATACAGGGACTTTGTTTGCTATGTCCACCGACGCTTTCTTTGCTTATCCTGCTTCATCCTCCGGATCTATATCTCTATTTATTATGAGCATCAGGAATCCCAGCTGCCCTAACGTAAGACTGAGCTGCTCAAGCTTCCACAGGCTACCCGAGCCGAGCTGCAACACCAGAGCTGTTCCATGTTGCCGTGCCTTAACTAGAGATGCCACCGGCAACATGAACCGAAAAAGAAGGCCAGGCGATGTTAGTCTTTAATCCAATTGGGACTTCTTGCCCACAAAGGGGGTTAGAGGGAGGCCTCGTAGCGGAAGTTAGAACAAAACAACCTGACGCACTACCTTTTTCAGCTGGTCTGGTACCCGAAGGCTCTTGTTTAGAGTAGAGGTAGGTCGCCCTGTAGCCAGTGACGGGATCAATCGAGGATTAGTGTCGTGCGTGCAAGCGGAGGCAATACCCCAACCAGAAGGTGTAAACGGTGAAAGGGCTGGGTATCAATCTCGTACTGCAAGCCTGGTCTTATCCCGACCTTCTGATTAGTGCTGCTACTAATAGTGATGGATCAAGAAGAGGGAAGGAATATGGTTATCGAACTGACGAGGAGACTGGCTTTCAACCAGCAGGTGAACTCTGACCTGCACGGATAGCAGGGAAGCCTCTGCTAAATCTTTCTCTTCAAACAGGGCTGCATATTACGTTGGAAGTAGACGGGAACAAAAAGTAACCATATGATTTATGTACGGAATCAAGAAATGAATAGGATAGCACAGGAAATACCTACCGGACCACATGGGCGGCTCTAGGGCACTCCGACCAAACTAGATCCCAGCCCGACTTTCTTCTTGTCCATCTGAACCCACTTTAGTATCCACTCGGGCATGAACACCACCTACCTTCTTTCTCTCACTAGTGTTTCCGCCTAGACATAGACACCTACTTCAACGTGCGTAGGCCGATTCTCCTATGCCGTAGCGGAGTTCCCTTAGTCCTAGCAGGGTAGGTCTTTGTGTCTTTGTCCGAGGCTGACGCGATGGAAGGGGAGACCCCTAGCCTGGAGAGATCGTCCACAGAGGCTTGGAGAGAAAGGCCGTTTCAAAGGGTGCATCTCAGCAACAGGAAGGGCGATAGCCTCGCAACTATCGATGGAGCCGGGAGCGGAGAATCACCAATACACCCGATTACGAGGGAAGGGTTGTCATATGATCCCATCCATCATACACTGAACTAGCTATTCGATCTGTTCCTCCGCTAGGCCAGGTGCATCTTTCTCGCTTCGCTCGCCGAGTCACTTCTTGTCCCGACCGAAAAGAGCGAAATACCAACTTCTAAAAGACATAAATGGAGAAGAGAACCGCTCAACTCTCTTTCCATTAGGCCTGGGGAGGCAGGCAAAGTCCATACTCAGAATTGAAGAACGTGCTCACGTTTATCGTGCTTGTAAGGCCAGGTTCTCATTCCATTTCGGTTGGCTACGCACCCACCGGTTTATGGCTTTGCTATTCAATTTCGGGTATCGTCTTCTCGATAATCTTTGAAATTTCCTTACCTGATTCAAAAACCATATTCACATCGATCACATATCGCATGTCATATAAATCACTTTTCGCATCTTTCTTTATCATATGTGAACTAGTCGACATGAAATGAAACTCGCTAGCATTGAATTGCCACAATCGGGAATGAATCTTCCTGTGGAAGTTTTTTTTGTCTCAACGCTGGACTAGTAGCATGCTTCTTCTTGTCGAGGGCATGAACCGGTTCGAGTTGAGTAAGGTAGGCTAGCTCTAAGCAAGGAAGAAGGGAGGGAAGGGGAATCGGCACAACATCTATTGTACCGACGCTATTGAAACAGCGAGGGAGTCACCAATCGAATCAAAGCAATTGAGAAGGAAGTTTGGATGAATATCGATCCAGTGCCTCTCGTTCAATCGGAGATTCTCTGAATCGTGAAAGGCAAAGTACCAGTAGGTTCAACATAGGAATAGAATAGAATTGGATGGATTGAATCACACGATCAGGAAAAAGTTTACGAAGAGAGTACGATACATCGGTGTAAAAGATTAAGATTGAGTGAAGGTAGGGAAGACGGGAGAAGAGATAAGAGAATCAGCTGGTAGTCTTTCCTTGGCTTGTAGTTTACGCGAGATTGGCATTGGCTTGGTCTAAAGTAGCTCCTGATTCTCAGTCTTCCTGAAAGGGGGCGAAGTCACTAACTAGAGAAGGGGCAACTAGAATAGAAGGTAGGGGTGAACACCCGGCAAGCGTAGTCGATAGGCAAGAGCTCGCCAACAAATGAAATGAATATGATTATGCCCGTCTTCCTGGGGGAGGAAGTGAAGTGAAGGAAGCAGGCCGCAGGTAAATGCTTTTTATTTTAGGTCATATCCCGTAGCAAATCAAGGTGCGGAGTCAGATGATTGTGAGAAAATGAATGCCTCTGCGTCCGATGCCACGGAATCTGCTGCAAAGTCAGTCTTACTAGGATTTGTTGACCCGAGACTGGCATTTGTCTTTCCTAGGGATGGAGCTTTCACTGTGCATCAATAAGAAGGAATAGCAGGTTCACGGTAAAGAACAGAACTAAGGCTATTGGGATCGATCCCAGACCAGGTAAGCATTTCTTTGAACAGCAGAAAAACATTCCACCTCGGATGAAATAGAAGTTAAGTAAACTGATTCAAGTTAGCCGGGTAATCCAGCTGCCAGTGATGATGGAAATCCAGCTTACATAGATTCTGCTGCAAAGGCAAAGGCAGTCACTGGGAGCTGAGAATCTTTCTCTGGTGAAAGATCGCCCGAGGGGTTTCCAGACGAAAGAAAGTCAGTACCAGGATTAGCCCCAATCTGAGACACTTTCTTGCTTTTAGGACGGGAAGGTACGCATTTTTTTACAACTCTGGCTTGATCACTCACACTTGCTAGCGAACTGAAACTAGATAGCTTGGGGTCTTTCTGAGGCAGCTCATGGGACCTTTCAAGATAGCTCTAAGAGTCCCCGGGTTCTATCTTAGGTGCTCGGTGGATGTCATCACCAGGCTGGCAGGAGTGGTCAAAGATCCAAAACAGGTTTTCCCCCCTCGAGTCTTTGCAACCCTATAGCGGCGCTTGCTTGATGAGTTGACCATTCAATTATGTTTGAACTGGCCGATTGGAGGCAGAAACAGCAGCCGTTAAAGCTTCCAGTGTAGTCAAAAAAAAGGACAGCAACAACCTCCCGCCTCTTTAGAAGAGAAGAAGGAGGTCTTTCTGTCTTTATTTTATATATACTTATAATGTAATATGTAATTAAATAGACTTTTAAGAGTATTTAATAGAATATTACATTTTTATATAGAATTCAATATGTAAATATACTTGAAATTCATTATATATATGTTATTTTAATGTTAATTTACTATAAGACAAACAAAGAAAAAAAGAATCTCAAGCCCCTTCAGCTGCCAGACAAGAACGTACCTTCTTAGCTGTTCTAGAGGAACGGGTTTTGTAGTAGTTGTTAGCAGTTCGAATATTGCTTTCCTTTTCTTATTAAACGCATGAATGTGGAGCGAAGGGACTCTATTTAGAGAGGCTAACAGGTTATGAAGGACCATCTCTCAAATGTAAGCCTAGTCCACAGTATTCTAGACCACCAACATGATGGAAGATCAGGACTGAGGTGCTCATAAGTGGCCTTGGCCGAGAACGGAGTTCCGTGGGCAATCCAGCTTAGATTATTCCTCGACACACATAGTGTAGCATAGGATCTTCAATTCAATATCGCTTTGCAACTCCAGGAGAAAGAATTCTTCAGATTCACATCCCACACATTAGAACCTTTTATATACCTTTGATGTACCCACTTCACCCACTGGTGGCATACCACCAAAGCTTATATCTGATTTATTTGGACTCTGATAGTAAGGTACACGT
>JAJTVD010000023.1:0-34985 GCA_022432975.1 Begonia masoniana
AAAAAGCAAAACATTAACAATCCCCTACTTACCTGTTGCTTGCGCGTGTTCATTACGTCACTAGGCTTTTGCTCGTATGTCACCCCTATCCAATATAGAACACTCCTTAGTACCACCTCAGAATTTTAAAGAATTTCCTACCACACACTAACAACAATTAGGCAAATCAACTTTTAAACCCTACACACGTTTTCCCCACAAAATTTTGGTGTCTACCTTCAAAGGCCATAACTTTTCGTTTTTTAACGAATTTCGACGTTCCACCTCATCCGTACACCTCTACAACGGCCTACTTTTCATTGACACAATCAAATTCACATCCACATACCGATGGCCCAGCGAATCACTGAACAGAATCGCTACCAAGTTTCCAAAAATCAGTTTTTACATAACCTCCCCATTTTCTATCACTCAAAATAACTTCAACCAACTTACTAAAAGTTAAACCATCAAAATTGGAAGAAAAACCAGCAAATAAAAATGAAAATCGACGTCCTCATTTAGGATTTCCCACATCCAACAAACTCATAAAAACACCCTTAAAAACGTCAAAAAACCAAACACTCCGTGCATTAACCATCAAATCTCATAAAACATCCATTAAACCTGCAAAAACTTGAGAATTTAGAGGCAGAAACCCTAACAGGGCTTGCTGTTTTCACGAGGGAGAAGGAGAAGAAGAAGAAAATTGTCTCTCACTCCCATACTTACTAAATTTTAACACAAACCATTTTCCCTCTTTTATTCCACATTTCATTCAAATTTTTATAAAATCACCCAACCCGCATGTGTTCATGGTGTCCACCACTCTTTTTCCCCCTTTACAACCCCCTTTTTCCCTTTTATTACATACCATAACCTTTTATTTCTATAGCTCTACTCCGTTGACGTTTCAAAAATTCATTTTTGACTTGGCAACTTCTTTTTCGTCTCCTTGCCCTCCCTTTGAAACCCTCATCATTTTAACATTAACTACCATACATATTATTCTAGAACTATGCCATTTAATAGGACATTTTTGTCGTGCTACATAACTCCTCGCCCTCACCTCGTCCCCAGAGGGAATTCCCTTCTGCAGAATGCCCGTAGAAAATCCAGTAAGAATTTTGTTCGCCTCTATATCCTCTAAGAAAAATCAAGACAGTAATTCAATTGTCTCTCGCAAACATTTGCTTAGAAACTAAGGTTCCTTAACATCTTTATTTAAGCTAGACTTAGCATAGCTACAGTCATTACGGATACTAAGTTGCTAATTAGTACATCATTCCTTAAATTTTGAAATCATTAACATTGAATATTTCCTTGTTTAACGATTAATAGTTTCTGTTGACCAGGTTTTCCAAATTTCTCGCGTAACCCTTACTAATTCTGCACTATAATATTCATTTAATTGCTTTAAGATACACCATAAACCAATTCAGAGGACATCATTTCACAATTTCGTCCGCCTATAATTAGACAGCCAAATATCAATGTAAATTCCTAGCTTTCAGTTTAATTCTTTTTACGAAACTTCTGAATGCTCCTAAGTCCAATGGGGAGGTTGTTCTGAAAATCTTTTATACAACGAGAATTGTCCTGAGCCAAATCCTGATAATAATCCCTACTATTTAAAACTACCTAGCGTTTGCAGTTTAGTTTGTTCACGACTAATTTCGTCCGGAATTTTGAGGTAATTCGCTAACGCGGTTAATCGAACAAATTCCTTTTTTAATAGTTGGGCCAAAAATCTTACTGTTGTTTTGAACAGTTGAATCGTTGAAGCAGAGACCACTAAACCTTTTACATCTTTAATAATTTTTGAAATGTTTGACATGTTGATCTAAAGTTGATTACCAACCAAGAATATCGTCAATATAATGTGACTACCCCCCAACCCGATCAGGGCCGCCACGGACGTTCCCGTGACATAATCATTACCTAAGCCCTCTTTTCCATAAACTTTTTTCATTTTTACAGTTAAACATCACCCAAAACCCTTAACAAACAACGCCTCACGTAACCTTACTTTAAAACTCTCGTAACCCCGTAAATTTTCTTTTTATATCACTCATAACGTTTGCCTTCTAAACCTGTAGCACCCGTTTCATAATCAAAATACTTATAACGGTGGTAATATTGTTTATGGTTAAAATTTCTTGAAATGTTGATTAGGTTGTAAATGACTAGGCAGGGGCAAGATGGTAATTGCGAATTTAATTGTTGATTAAGGTATTTAAGTATGTTTAGTGGGGTTTGCCGCCACGGTTTTATTCACTCCCTCTCAAGCCTCAGCAGACTACTCTGGGGCGATTTCCCCGCCGGTTTTCCCCAACCAAGGTGAGTTTTTGCATCAAATACGTGCCGTTCTAGTGCAGGTAGCGAAGGATTGCACTGTATGTTACTTCGATAGCTGCCGGGAGAATTTGGGTTTGGTGTTTAGTGTTATCGGGAATGCTTAATCAGTAAGCCCCAAACTGGCTCCTTAGACTTTCAGTAGGTAGATAGGTTTAGTGTGGAATCTATCCATAATCTGCAAGGGTTTTAGGTGAGCAGATTTTTGGAGTAGCATATAGTCCGAGCGTTTTCGCAGGAGTCCAGTTCAAGTAAGTAATGTGTGATCCGCGGCCTGCAGCACAAACAGTATGTTTATGCATTTTGGATTGTTTCTTTTCTTATTTCATGCATTAATTTTGAAGAATTACGAAAATGATTTATGTGCAAGGTTATGATGATATGAAATTGAATGAAAAAGAGGTAGCCTGTTAAGGGAAGTATCCGCCCCCTTAACTGAGTAGAGGCTTTATTACATTGGGAGAACCGATCCCACTCCCACGGATTCAATGATCTGTATTAGCTTACGGGAGTAATCCTCCCTTAACTGAGTAGAGGATTTATTACATTGGGAGAACCGATCCCACTCCCAAGGGAACTTAGGGATCAGACCCATTTTATGAACGATTCACAATGAGTTTAGAAACATTAGAAACTGCATGATCAATGTTTTATGTTTCAGCATACTTTCATTACTGCTTTTACTTGCTTAGCATCAGGGCTAAAGAGAGTTTTGTGTGTAGGTGTTTTGAGGATTCAGCAGGTTGATTCCTGGAGCATAACCGAGTAGATGAGTTGGTGGAGCCCGCTGTTGCAACGTCAGCATCTGATGGGCGGTTTGACTGGTGTCATTGACTAACAAAGCTTATTGCGTATTTCAAAATTTATTATACTGAGCTTTCAGACAGTATAAATTTTAATGTTTGGGAATTCGCTTTTTGAGTTTCTTTTCTGATAACGAATTCTGTTTGGAGTTCAAGATAGTATTATGATTTTCTAGGACACAAAGGTTTTGGATTGTCCCTGTTAGTCTTAGCCAGAATGAGTTACTTGAAGTTTTCAAAAAATATCTTAGTTTTCTCTGATTTATTTCTGTTGGTTTTTTACTGGAGTTGCAATTGAAGCTATTAGAGTTTGTTGTTTTGCTCTCTATCGCATATGATACTTTAGATTTTGGTAATTTTTAATTCTATCAGAAATGTCTCAGAAAAGCCATCGAATGTAAATTTTAAAGTCTAACGTAGAGCTGTAATGAGTTACGTGGTAGCACTTGTCGGCACGATGTAGTCCATTCCTCGAAAGAGAGAAACCCTTTGTTCGTTTACGAAATCAGAAGTGTATAGTACCGCGTTTAGTCGTAGCGAATCGGAAGGCGTGGAGTCAGATTTTGTTTATCGAAGATGACGGTGTTTGTCTATTTAGCGATGAATTGCGCTTGACTTCATCGGCAGATGAAGTTAGTTAACTTCATCGGCATATGCGTGGTGTGTGAAAGTTACCGATGATTTTCATGACCTATGAAGTTGTGGGTGAAGTGTGTAAGACGTCATCGCAGAAGCCTTTTGTTTTTGCTTCGTGCTCTTCCCGTGACTGATCGTCCGCAGCTAGTTCACTCGTGACGTCATCGCAGGAACCTCTTTCCGTTTCCTTCCGTTGACTGTCTCGGCAGATATTCGACTTGTAATTCCTTGAGTAGTCCCTCATTTAAAACCTTATTTCTCTTGACCTAATACTTAGCCTTTCCATACTCTTTCAACAATATTTTCACGTAGTTAATCCTCCATTGAGTTCTAAAATTTCCGCTGCCAAGTTGTTCAAATGTTTTGAACGTTTATAAATGTCAAATTTGATGTCCGAATGAAGTTTTAAATTTATACGACTTTCTTAGTTATGATCAGTAATGATCCTATACCGGGGTCAGATAACTCGTGCGTGACAAAACCATTAATCGAATGTCTCTGATTGTTGAAATCCCTTAAAAGCACTCATTCCTCGATCATCAAAACATGACACTACTCTAACCTACAATTTCAGACAATCAAGAAAACACTGCATGATCGATCCTAAAAATCGGCTTATCTGCCTGTTAAAATAAACCCAAGCAGTTCCATATATTTCCAAATTAAAACTCTACATTCTAAACGATCTACGACCACTACGTATACCTCAAAGCTCGACTATCATTCATTTTCTATCAAAGCATCTAATCCATATACTTAAAACATTTTTCCATACATATACATCACACTCGACTTGCATACCATTTTCTAAGCAAACCGCTAACCCACTACTTAACATTTTCAGAAACAAACCGACACGAGACCTCCCCCAACGACACTTCCACATACGAATCACAAACTAACTCCCATCATTGCCGTCATACCTCAATCAAGCCATCGGATCTGCAAGCCAAAACCCCCCCGTCGCCACGAGCCCACCCATCGACCACACTGTTCTTTGTCTCAAGGAACCTCTCACTTTCGCACCTTCACCTACATCATGGACATATCCATTAGCCTAATGCTTATACGAGATGCATTTCTATGTGATTTACAACATTTACTTAACATATGCATTTTCTACAGTTTCGTCGTACGTACTCGTTTCGTTCGTTCAAACGTTCATATTAATTTTTCGTTTCGTTTCATCATACAGATTCTTCATTTACAATCATTCATACATGTAATCCTCTACAATGAGGGCGGATGTAGTTTCTCCCTCCTAGACGTTCCACATTAATCGTAACCTGCAGGTGAACACTCCTTCGATATCATACATTTCTGGACGTTCCCGACCTCTACATCTGAAGGGTGAACCCCCCCTTCAACACTTTCCATTTTTCGTTTACCATCGTTGTCTTTTCTCTACTTTCAATGCTTGAAACACCTGCTAAAACATTTTCGTTCTTTCTAAAACATGATGCCTGGGAAAATCTATATCACATATCATCAAAACCTATCCTCAACAATTCACAACACCTAGACATATACGATTCTCCAACAGACCGTCTCAAACCACTACATCTAAGCTACCCGACTCGTACATCCCCACAATCAGAAAATCATCATCAAGTATAAACCAAACGTGACCACGATGTAGGCCTTTAAGGCCGAGCCTAACATGCCCCTTACCGTCGTCCGTAGCTAGCCGAGCACCGGCCATAGTCTTCTCCACCAAGGCATTCATAGCACGTCATTAGTATTACTACTAAATCATCCAGTCCAAAGCTAAACAATCCCCGCTAACTCTTTTGCAAAAAACTGCTAGCTCTTTTGTTCGGGCATAACTAAACTCTTTTTTCGTGAAACTCTCTAATGATCTATTTTGTCTACCTAATCCAATTGAAAACCTATTAAATGGGCCCCGATTTGGGGTTCGTAAAACCGACCTAAACTTCGAACGCAGACGTAACTTTCGCGTCGTTATCGGAATCGACGTTCCAGCGGCCACGGACTCCTCTAATACGCTATTTTAGTGCCAAAAGGAATTCTAAAACAAATACCCCCACCCGGTCAAAAGCACAAAACCCGCTAACTGCGCCTTTTTACCCACAATTCACTTTTTTCACAATCTTCTCAAAACTCTCCGGTCAACATTCCGGCACAATCCTCTAATCCTCGCTATCATCCAATTAACATAGAGCGTCAACCTGACCAATCTATGGATGTTCCGCGGAAATCAGACAGACCGAATGTGTGACACGGCTACACCACCCACTCCCCTTTTTACGCTCTTCCGAGGAGGCTACCGCTCAGTGCATCTGGCATCTTCCGAAGAGCCTTTACAAATCGACCGGCTCGGCCATTCACCGCTAAAGCAACCTAAAAGGCCGTGACCGATCTCATCGGCTCGTCACCGTCGCCATAGACGAACGAAACATGGAAGAAAAAACTCACCTGTTTTCGTCGAGTCGGCGCGGAGAAGACCGAACCGACTCTTTTTCAGCTCGCCGGCGTCCGGCACGTCAAATGGCTCGGAAAAGCCTGTCCCGTCGGAGATCGCACGGCTGCTTCGTCCTCTCTCTCGCGTCGGGACTCGCTGCAGAGGAATGGCCTTCCGCACTAGCCATTAATTTTGTCTAAAATTATCATTAGAATTATAGTTTTTATTCTAAATAATTAATGCCCCACCTCAATTCTGGCTTAATTCTTTATTTTTTCCTTCGATTGCGTTTTCTCTGCAATTTCCTTATTTTCTCTAAATCTTCCCATTTATCTTAGAGTTTTAAACCCACTCACCGTTCCCAAAACGGACGTATGTTGCTATTGTACAAATTCTGCTATACTAAGGGTAACGGCAACTGTAATATTACTCTTCTCGTTTTGGGTTCCTAAACTTCCTTATCTTCTACAAATTCCCCGATTTCTAGGGTCCTAATACACGATCCGCTCGCAAACTGATCTAAATTACTTATTTACACTAACCTTGGAGCGAAACCCAAAACTCTGGTGTTACATTATAAACAATGCAAATTTAGAAGATGGCTAAAATACTGTTTCAATATTCGTGAATCAAAGAGCATTTTTCGAACCAAAGGGCAAACGTCCATTCAAAGTGGCCCCAGAAAAGGACAAAAAATGCGGCTTTATGTGTGTCTTATTTCTGTTCTTTGATTTGCCAAATCGTGATTTTAATCAAATTTAGAAAATTAGTGCAGTTGTAATCTGTCCAGTTAGTCTGTTTTATTCGAAATAGCATAACGTCCATAAGACATAGTACGGTTTGTATTATACAGAGGGTAACGCCTCGGTCTCTTTCATTACTATTAAAAGTGTAAAATACTGTACATCTCCAAGGTGAGTAACTTTTCGGATAAGTTTCCTTTTTAAAAGGGTTGCATCTCTTTCTGCCATAATCAATATAATTCCGGTTTTTCATCTGACTAAACGCTTTAGTTTGGAATAATTTGTTCGTGAAAGTCAGATATAATACGGCAAGAGAAATTTGCCTTTTTCTTTCCAACACGTATTTGAATAGTACCTGCATATTTCAGATAGGATTTACTTTCAATATCCTTTATCTTTTCTTTAAAAAGAGAATTTTAATTGTTGAGAAATGTTCCGATAATTATCTCGTTTTACGGCAATTTAATTGCTTTCCTTTCTTTGAAAACATTTTTAACTCGTACCATACGAGTTTTCAAATGTGGTTACAAACGGTAAAAATATCCTGGCCTGCCATTTGTGTAAAGTTCGTTTGATTACTTTCGTACTTGCTATTAAATTTAGAAATGAGTTTCTAACCTTACTGCGGTTAAGATGTTTTACCAACAAAAGGTTGTGTTGGAGAAGGTTGCTCCATTACACAGTAAGACGTTTGATAATTTAAGTGTATTTTTTATCCGACTACACCAGCACAGTCAATGATGGAACTATTTTTCTCAAATAACGACTAGGGATTACTCCTTCTTGATACAGCGGCGCAGATATCCACTGTATTCAAGATTAATCCTACGCGTTCTTTAAAAAAAAAACAAAAACAATCCCGCCCAGCGCGCCCCGTGTCTCGCCACACTCCTTTTTTCCACTTTTCTTCAATTTTTCTCCAAGCCAAACATTTCAAATCACCAAAAAATTTACCATACATTCACGACATCCCGCTCTGTGCCCCGTAAACTCTCGGAAAACTGACTTAAATAGTAGCGAAAACGTATAACAAAATAACCAACTTTTGTTTGTTATACGAAAATAAACGACAGAACAACCGAATTTTTAAACCAAAACCTATCAATTGTTTCAACCACAGTCATTTACATACCAACCAATTCCTCAAAAGACCACTGCTCACAACAATCCAAATAGTTAAAAGAAAACTTCTATACATGCAAAATAATGAATCCCTCACAAACTTCCCAAGAACGTGCCGAGAACGCCCCGACAAGTTCCCGCACCGGCATGCTCCGACGCCACTGACCACTAACTATCCTGGATCGCCTCATCACTCACCTGTGAATTATAACGCCACCTACACCATAGAACACAAGTAATTCCAATGGCTTTAGTATAGGAAGGGATTCCGTTAAACAATGCACGTCCACTCGACCCCTAAATGCGTTTCTACGCACTCTTTTGGTTCTATTTCATTTTCGTTGCATTTATCTCCACTTTCCGTGAATCAGTAGGCACACTTCCTCACACATCGGGGGCTTCACACTTGACCCACGGAGCAAATCAGAGGTCACGCGGGCCTAACACAATCCGGGACGGCCATACCCGATCCCTCCACAGCGATCAGAACCCTCACGTGTGCTTTCTAGCACGAGCCAATCGATGCGTTCACACTCCGCGTATACGTAGGTTAGCATAGCAATCTCTAGAATCCCTCCGGAGTGGTCTACACGGGTAATACCCGGCTGGACGGAATTTATATTTTTAATGTAAATACATTTTTTTGTAAATATGTCAAATCAGCTCGTTTTACGAAAAGAAAGCCGTTTTCGAATCTAACTTTTTAATTTTTGGATTTTAAGAAAATTTTGGGATTTTAGGAGTTTAACGCTAATTTACCAGAATTACGTTCGTAATATAAAGATACCTTGGTAAAATAGTAACGTGTCCGAAGTCTCGGACAGTTTTTAAATTGACCCTAATAATAAGTTGGAGTTATAGCGAAACAGGAATTGAGAACCGAATCGGCAGCTATTAACGAACAAAGGATAAACAATAGACAATCAAAAATTACTTGCCAAGTCAAATTTAATCAAAATACACAAATCCCTCTCTTTCACATTTCCACTTTCCCCTCTCTCCCCTGCGTTATCCGGCTATCCTCCGCCTCTCCTCTCACGGCAATTCTCCGTTCCGACCCCACGCTCGCCGATCAACCTCCGTTCTTCAACGATTTCTTCCCCAACCCCGACCCAGTACGATTCGAAGTTTTAAGGAAAGTTTTTTTCATTTTACAGAGTTAACGTTAGGGTTTTCTTTAAAGCACTGATTTCGGGCTGAAATCGTACTTTCCGGATTTTTTGGGGTGAATATCTGACTTGAGCGGTATTGGACGAAGTTGATTGATTCGTTGAGAACATTAGGTTTTATGATTTTCGGGTTTGTGGAAAACTCGTTAATGTGATTTTGCGGTATCGAGCGTTAATTGTTGTTAAATGCCTCAATTGGTTAAGTTAGAATTTTAAGAGTTCCTTAGTTAAGGATTTCGTTGATTTGAAAGTTTAAGGCTTACTCGTTTTAACGACAATATTGTGAATTTCCTTAGGTCAACAACACTCGTGGACGATCTTGAGTTCACGCGCACTGTAACAGCCGGGATGTTTTTTATAATAAGTGGAGAGAAAAAAAGAATATAAATTTTAAAGTGAAAAGTAAAGTGAAGAAATTTTGATTGAAATTAAGTCGGGGATAGGTTTTACTTTATAACTAATAACGAAATTTATATTCATCGAACTATTGAGGGGCAAAACGTTTAAAATTACAGAACTTGTTTAGTTTTATTTATTATACTTATTATTATTATATTATTAAAATAAATAAAAGAAAACAGCAAATAGCCGAACTATTTGTTGTCGCGAGTCGGGCACGAGGAGCAGGGGAGAGGGGAGAACGGTGAAGGGTCATAGCGCCGCCCAGACCGCCGCTGCCAGACTTCTCCAGCCAGGAGAAGGCCAGAGGATCTTTCCGGCTGACTCCTCCCGCATGAACCGACCGTAATGTGGTTTTAGCCCTGTTTTCGTTCTGTTGAGACCGGAGTGCAGCTCGATTGAGCACTCCGACACCGGCCTAATTGTCTTCCTCCCGCGTGGGTATTGCGACCCCAGACCAGCTATTTTTGTCTGGCCGTAATAGCCCGAATTGGGCGAATTCGAAAACCCGCTTTGGCATTTCGGGTTTTTGCTGAAATCTTGGGAATTTTTGGTTAAATTAGGCTATTGAGGGTATTTGTGGTTGTTAGTGAGGAATGAGTTGAGATTTGGATTGCAAACTCGAAAAGGGGAAATTACGGGTTAAGGGGTCAGGTCGGGTTTTTGTCAATTTGACCTAGCTAGAGTCGTTTGTTTTCAATATCCTGTTGGCAGGTTAAAATAGTTATTAGAGGAGTACGTTGCCGCTGGAATCGTTCGTTCCAATAACCGACCAAAAGTTATGCTCGTTTGAGGTTCGGGTGTGGTTTTTACCAAACCCAATTGTGTCCGTTTGCGTAGAGTTTTTGGTGATTCGCTAAACTAGAGTTTGAGAGTAATTCGGTGAATGTGCTTATTTGAATGAGTTTTGAATAATTGGTAGTTATCGTTAACTTCGATATTCTTTAAATGATTGTGATGGGCTTAAGTGACGTTTTGTGAATGTGATAGTTTACCGATGGGGAAATTACGTAGCCAAAGCGAGTAATCGGCGGGTGCAAGAGTGCAGGTGAAGTAGTGGGAATACTTGTGTTTTGCTTCGGCCTACATCACGAACGGTAGGATATTCTTTGCTGGTTTGTTTTGCTTTGTTCTAATTGGTTTGTTGGGTAGGAGATTGTTTACTTTCTTGGGTTTATTTGTTCTTACTTTTTGGTTTACGTGTTTGCTATCTGTGAAACCTGCATCATTATTACATACGCACGCTAGAGATGAGTGGATCGTGCCTGGTTGGTTGTGAGCGTAAACGTCAATAAATAATGTGCCTTTCGGATACGGTGCTGGCAGTAGCACCCGAAGGGTAAATAAGGTTCCTTGCCGGATTCCGTTGCTGGTAGACACCCCGAAGGGAACTTGAGATCTGGAATAGTGTGCCTTGTCGGGATACGGTGCGGCAGTACACCCCAGGAACTCTATGAAGGATGATTGCTAAAATACTAATCGTGAGTAGATTCCTAGACGATTATAGATTATACGATCGACGAGGATATCATGTATTGCATCCTTACGGTTATGTGATGTGATCTGTCTGGTCTTGCTCTGGTTGTTCTAGTGTGATCGTCCTAGACGTTTGGGATGCGGGGGGGGTGGGGGGGGTTTGTGCCAACTCAAATCACACAGCTTATGAAATGATTACAGCAACGAACAGTACAAACGCTAAAATACGTAAATGTCGTGGAGTATGATTCCTAGACGGGTTATAGGATTCGACGATCTACGAGGAGAATTAGCTGGCCATCCTATACGGTTAAATGGGATGTGGCTGTCTGTCTTGCCTCTGGTGATTTTGAGTTGGCCCGTCCTGACGTTTTAGGTATTGTGCCGACTCAATCATAAAAAAAAAAAAAAAAAACCCCCCCCCCACACGGCTTATGAACGATTAAAGTATGCCACACTAAATACAACGGAGTGTAGAAACTGCATGGGTTTAGGTGATTGCATTGTGTTGTTGTCTCATTCGTTACTCCCTACTTGCTAAGCGTAAGCGTCGTGGTGTGTGTGTTCTGTGGTGGATTAACAAACAAGACCGGGTACAGGTCTAGTAGCGCCACGACTTGGGAGCAGTCGAGATGCCGGGCTTGCCGGTGCGGCAGTTGTCGGGGCGACTCCACCATGGTCTTCGGAGATTTGGACTTTGTCTTTTTGATAGCGTATTGTAGATTCTATTGTTGAATAGTTCAGTTAAGGTGATCTGTCGCCCTATACTTGTGGTCTTCTTCATTAGGGTTGTTATATTTTCGTTTAACTCTTTCCTGGCTATTGGAATTTCTCATGCCTTATGCTTGGAAGTTTGGTTTGTTAGAGTACTCTCGTAAAGACTGTTTGGGATTGATTTATTTGCCGGTACCAGCATTTTGGTAGGCGCCATTTCATGCTACTTTGCCTAAATTTTTCGGGAATGATGCCCTGTGCTTAAAGGTTAGGATTAAGGGGAAGATTCCTAGGCTTAGTAGGAGTACAGAGTTTCAGAAGATTTTAGTTTAATCCTAGGGTGTTAGGTTTATTTTGATATTCGGTTTTTTACCGTGTGATGGTTAGCACGTCACGCTCCGGAGCCAGGTGGTTCGGGGGCAGTACAAGATGGTATCAGCAAATGGTGCGAGTCGTTCAATGAATTACCCCCAATGTCGGCCCGCTAGCACGTGCTTCCTGACTGTAAGTATTTCTATACTTTAGTTAGTTTATATTCTGAGATTAGATTGGTTTTATCCCTGTTTGTTGGTTAGTTTAACCCTGTTTTTTTTGTGATTGAGTGGGCTAGAAAATCTCCGTGACGGACAACCTGGTGGATCCCTTAAATATTCATAGACGTAGTAGTCAATAGTTTGAATAGCTATGAATTTTCATTGGATAAAGGAGACCGCTATTAAAATTAAAGTGTTAGTTGGTAATGGTGTAAATCACGTTGAAATAGGAAGTAGTAATCTGATACCCTAGGAATTGGGAAAAAGATAGGTCGATTCGAGTTAAGTTGAAATATAATTTCGGGTAGAAGTGATAGTTTGTTAGAAAAGGTGTGAGTTTGTGGTCCTAATGTAAATGATTGAGGCTAGGTGGGGACGAGATAGACTTTAAATGGAATAGCTTAACCTAGGGGATTGTAAATACGTATGATGGTTTCCCTTATGCCCGTTACTTGTTGTGAATAGAGTGAAGAATTAATTGTATAAGAGTTTATAATGGTACCCTAAATTTTTACTCTTAAGGGGATAATGATGCTAGATACATTAGGATCAGGTTAACAAATTTCTTTGGAGTATTTAGATGTTGACTATGTTTGGGTGTCTATCTAAGCATTTTAATTTGATTGATTGCCACCAGTAAGTGAGGTTAACATGGTGCGTGACTCCACTGAGACGTGAGTAGCATTGTAGAAAGTATGGTAGGAGATTGAGATTTAGGTGTTATGGGCCCTCAACAGGTTTCAAACAAAGGAGGTTGTTGGGCGACTTGTTGTAACTGAAGTTCGGGATAGAGTTTTTAGGGGCATCTATAAAATGAATTGAGGTCTGAAATAGGCACTTTGAGGTCCTAACCTTAAGTATTAGTAGTGTACGAATGAGGAATTGAGAATTTCGAATAAGATGACCGATAATTGCACGAAAAGGTGTGAGTGCTGTAGAGATACGTTATTAGAAGTTTATAGGTTCGCTCGTATGTAACGAAGTCGAAAGTGCTATGTGTAATAGATTTAGAAGCGTGCTAAACTTAATAGTTGGTAAGCTTAAGCGTGAGATGTAATGAAACTCGAGTGTTATATAGGATTGAGCATGTAAGCGAGACGACGCTTATTTAATTCATATATTCGGGTTGGACATATGCGAGAGAGTATAACTAAGAGAGAGAGTTAGGATAAGAGAGTTAGCCTCAGATGAATGAAGACCTAGAGATATTGAGAATTAACTTGTTAAAAGTTTACAGGAATAAGGTAGGTGATTTAAGTTACGTATAAAATGTTTAGAGTACATATTATGAAATTAGACTATTTATGCCTCGAACCTATGTTAGTGGGAAGAGTGATTAAGTGAGAAATGAGAGCTTGGAGTATGGAGGTGGTGTTGGAAACTAAGGAATGTCCATGATTGTATTTGTCTTGATTGGCTTGATATAGGAAGTGTAAGAGAGAGATTAGGATACTTATATAATATTTGACTGATAATCACATCAACTAGACCCGGTGGTTGATAAGGACGTTTAGAGATCTATTAGAGGTTATAAAGTCAATGCATTTGTGTATAAGGAGTTAAGCTTATGTAATACGGTTCGTGATTTTACACACTTACCGCAAGTGCACGTGTCGTTAACGAAGTATAGAGTTAAGTAAGTATCGATCCACGAGGATACTTCGGAATTGTGTTTAATCGCTAATACAACAATTCTTATAAATATTGAGATTTTAAATGAAATAAATATAAATAATTCGAAGTGCGATGAAATAAGACGCAGAATAAACGAGGTTAAAAATAATGAAGACGCCCTTGCTAGGATCGATTTTCTTCGTTACAAGATTTACACTAATTGCTTATGGTATGCCTCTGGCAGCTTTTTAAGAACGCAGAATTATAATTCTAGATTCTTTCGCATTGCCTAGCTATTCAAATTAGATTTCCTCGCTTTGAATGATGTCACTAGTGATTGATTTCCATATGCTCTAGTCTTATCGCAATCGCTTACTTAACTACTTTGTACGTAGTAATCCAATTAATCAATCGTGCTCTTAACATTTTATATTTACCTTTCGATAAAATTTCAACTTGAAACATCAAACTATCTTCCGTGAATTGAATTAACGAGGAATATCAGAAGTTGTCCAACAAAATGCATTACAATGTTCAGTATAATCACAAAACATAAGAATTCTTATATTTCTAGGGTTCCGTCGAATTGCCTAGTAATTCCGTTTTAGATTTTTCTTTCGTTTTTGAAAAGACAAACACTTACTATGAATTTCTGGTGAACCTATTCTTAAATACCAAATAATTAATGTTTAGCTATTTGCAAGCCTTTTAATCTATCAATTTCTATGCCGCCTGAATTCCTATTTTACCTAGCGATACAATGATATGTGAAATCAAAGTGTCTATCGACATAATTGAATTAAGCAATGCAAAGCTGATAAATCCTTTAATGAAAAATACAATACATTCATAATCTCAAAAACCGACCAGATACTACCGTCCTAACCAGATAAGGTTTACTACTAGACATAATTAAATAAACGAAAACAATTGTGTTTCATAGAAAAAGAATGCAATAAAAATAGTAGGAAAGCAGAGAGAGTCAAGAAAACGGCGCTGTGCTCGTCTCAGGTCCAATTGGTTGTTCTCTGCCAAGCAGCCTTTTCCCATAATATCCGTCCTCTTTTTATGCATCTTCGAATAATCCTTCCAAAAAATATCAATCTGCTCTTCTTTTCTCTTTCTTCTTTTTTTTGGTATATTCCATCGTCTCTCGCCTATGGGGTCCCCTTTATTTTCTATTCCAAGTGCTTCTTCTCCATTAATTCTTGATCCACGTGTTTTCATCCGTCAGCTTTTTTTCCTAGTTTGTCTTCTATTGCGGCCCATTTGTATATCTCGTGCCCATTTTTAACCTTCTTCCTTTGCATCTTCCGCTGCCCCAGTGTTACTTCTTCCGCTGCACCAAATTATCGCCTTCTTTCACTCTTCCGCGACCGGGTTGCCCAGCTTACTTATTTCCCTTCTAGTCGGTTCCCTGCCCAGATGACAGTGCTCTCTTCCCTGTTTTTAATTTCTTTTATTTCAATGGTCTTCCGCACTTTTGTCATCTAATGCTGCCCCAGCACGTCTCCGCTGCCCAGCTTGCTTGATTTCCTTCAGTTCTTCCGCTCCCTAATTAGCTTTAAATACTGCCGATGCTAGTAATTTCCAATCCATTTTTCTTCCATAATTCCACCATTTTCTCTCTCCAGATCGCAACAAATATTCTCAATTACATGCGTTGCTTCTTCTCATATTTTTAGCTTTTGAATTTGATTTCCCGCTACCTCACAGTGCATTCAAAAGAAAATATAAAATTCAAATTAAAGAAGAAAATTGTTTCTTTAATAGAAAATTTGCATAATATTTACATTTGAATCAAACACTAATATGCAGATGGAATAGCAATTGGATAAATTCATACAATTTATTATGACATCACTCAATTCATCTAAGTTTTCTTATGTTCCATTGCATAAATTACTCGAAAGAGTCATCAGATACCTCAGATAGAAACCGTTGATCCTTAGGAGGGGTCTGTCTTCGGAGATTATTCATCAAGGGTTTTGTAGATTTGCGAAACTTGTTGGAGCGGCAGGTTTTTTGGGGAGAATAGGTAGACTCGAGTGGTAAAGGAAAGAGAGTAGATTGGTTGTAAATTTCGATAAAACCAAGTAAATGAATATTGTATAACTGTTTGGAAATTGTTAGTATGGATACTATGATTTTGAGGAGAGATAGAATTTATAAGTGAAGGAATTTGCATGAAGAACGTTGAGTTTTAAGGAATAGGACTCGTATGTCCAAAGTGGAAACCGTTAATTTTCGTGTTGAGGCGTATAGTACGTCTCAGAAAAGTGTAAAAAAAAAGGATAGTCATTAAGGATTAGTGTTTCTGTGAATTGAGAATTTAGAAGATTTGAATAAGAACGATCTGTTAGAGTATTGAGCGAATAGTTGATAAGGAGTTCGTTAAATCTAACATTTATAGGCTGGTAGCACCTCTGTAAGAATGAACAAATTAAGTATTGAAGTAATTATGAGATCTCTCTCACAACAACGCCCAAAAGAAAAGCACCCAACAAAACGCAAGATAAACCAACAAAACGGATAGGAGGAAGAGAAGATCTCATAATTACCTTCCGACTTAATTTGTTCAACTAGCTACCTAGTGCTACCAGACCCTATACATTTTTTAGATTTACTAACTCCTTCTCAACTATTCGCTCAATACTCTAACTCGTATCGTTCTATTCCATATCTTCTAATTCCTCAACTTCACTGACCCTAATCCTTAGCTAATCCCTTTTTTTTTTTTTAACCGTTTATTCGAGTTAACTAATCTCCTCAATCACGAAATTTAACGGTGTTTCAAACGTTGGTACATAGAGTCCTATTCCTTAACACTCAAACGTTCTGCATGGCAAATTCTTCTTTATAATTTCGATCTCTCCGCAATCATAGTCTCCATACTTACCATTTTTTTCTCACATTTCAATATCCGCATTTCACTTTGGTTTTTCTCTCCGAATTTATAGCCAATCTACTCTCTTTTTCCTCTACCACTCGAGTTCTAACTATTCTCCCCCAAAACCATGCCGCCCCCAATGTTTTCGCACCTCACACACCCCTTGATTTGATATCTCCGAAGAACATACCCCTCCTTAAGGATAAACCGTTTTCTATCTTAGTATCTGATGACTTCTTATGTTAGAGTCTTTTATGCCATTTGACATAAGAACCTAGATGAATTGATGATTGTAATACTACATTGATCTGAATTTATACAATTGCTATTCAATCCTGCAGATTAGTGTTTTTGCTTCAATTTAACTATTTATGCAAATTTTTTCTATTAAAGCACAAATTTCCTCTTACTTTGATTTTATATTTTCATTTTGCCTGCCATGTTTATAGGGGAAATCCAATTCCAAAGCTAAAATTAATTGAGAAGAAGCAATCATGTAAATTGGAATATTGTTGCTGATTATGGAAGAGAAAATGTGTGGAATTATTGAAGAAGAAGGGATTTGAATTAATAGCATCTGATGTAATTTTAGCTATTTGGCACGGAAGACTGAAGGAAATCAGCAAGCTGGGCAGCGGAAGACACGGATGAGGCAGCATTGATGACAAAATGGCAGCATACTTGAAATAAAAGATAAAACTAGCGGCAGAGAGCAACTGTTCAGCTGGGCCGGAGACTAGAAGGGAAAAAGTAAGCTGTGCAATACGGTCAGCGGAAGAGCGGAAAGGAATGAATAAATTTGGGCAGCGAAGAAGTACGCATTGGGGCATCGGAAGGATCAAGGAAGAAGGTTAAAAATGGCATCTAATACTACACATGGCGCACTATAAGACAAAAACCTAGAAAAGCCTGGAAGGAGACACCGACGTGTCACGATTAAATTGGAGAAGAACGCTACTTTGGAATAGAAAATAAAGGGTACCCACTCGGAGAGAGAAGATTGAATATACAAAAAAAAAAAGAAAAGAAAAAAGCAGATTGCATATTTTTTGGAACGGATTATTCGAAATTCCACAAAGGGAAGGATAGTCGATGAAAAGCTTGCTTGGCGAGAACACACATTGGACTTAGAAGACACGCGCCGTTCTTGAATCTTCTCTTCTCCTACTATTTGGTATTGCTTATTTTTCTAGACACAATATTTAGTTTATTTTAATTATGTCTATCTACACCCTTTATCTTGGTTAGGACGTAAGTATTCGTTTACGGTTTTTTTGATTGTTTTGAATGCTAATGTATTTTTCATTAAATGATTTTCCATGATTTGAATGCTTAAGTCAATTTATGTCGATAGACAATTTTAGATTTCACATATGCCTATTGTATCGATAGGTAAATAGGAATTAAGATCATAGAATTGACTAGATTAAAAGTTTGCACAATAGCAATTAATCTATTTGGTATTTAAGAGAGGTTAACAAGAAAATTCATTTAATTTCTTTCTTTGTCAAAATCGAAAGAATTCTAAAACGAATTTTATCTAGGCAATTCGACGGAACCTAGAAATATAAGATTCTTACTGTTTTGTTGATAATACTGCTAACAGTGGGGGCTATGCATTTTTGTTTTGACATCTTTCGTGACTTCCTCGTCCATTCAATTCATCTCGATAGTTTGATGTTCTTTCATGTTTATAGTTTATCGACATTAAATCTAAAGTTAAGATGCACGATTGATTAATTGGATTACTACTTTCAAAGTCGTTACGTAATTCGATTGGTCATAAGAATAGATCATATAGGAAATTCAATATTCGTTCCATTCATTCAAAGTCGAAGGAAATTCTAATTTGAAGTTATCTAGGCAAGTCGAAAGAATCCTAGAATATTAATTCTTGCCTGTTCTTAGAACAATCTGCCAGAGCATTTACCATAGCTCATTGGTAAGTTTGTAACGGAAATCGTCCTGCAGGGCCTTCTTCTTATTTGTTTAACCTCCTGTTATTTCGATTTATTTTATTTCATCGCAATCTGAATTTATTTTATATTTATTTCATTAAAATCGTCAATATTTTTATAAGATTTTTATAAGCGAATTTAAACACAATAAGAATATCCTCGTGGGATCGATACTCATACTCAATTCTTTCGGTAACTGACACTTGCACTTGCGTGGAGTGTGTAAATCCTAACAGTATCTAACAGAAAGCTTTAACTCTTACTATCACAAATTCATTGACTTTTCTAACTCTAATTAGAGCTCTAACTTCCTGTCTCATCACCGTCTATTTGCTGCTGCTTATCAGTTCAAATATTTGATATCAGTAAGCCAAATCTGCTTCCTACACTTCCATATGCAGCCAATCAGACAATTACAATCTACTTTCCTTATTATTCCACACACCTCATCCTCAAAGCTCTCATTTTCTTCTCACGTACCTCACGCTTCACCACTAACCAATCGTTCAATGCATAACTTAGTCTAAATTTCATAACTGTACTCTTCCATTTTATTACGTTAACTAATCACTCCTTACTTAATCCTGTCAAACTTTTACAGTTATTCTCAATATCCTCTAAGTTCTTCACCTTCATATGAGGGCTAACTCTCTGTATAGCCTAACCCTCTCCCTTAGTTCACTACTCTCTCTCATATGTCCAACCCAATAGAATTTAATATCCGCGTTCTTCTAGCTTACATCTCCCTCCGCTACTAAGACTCGAGTTCTCATTCACATCTCACTCCTGAATCTTCCCACGCTTAAGTTTATCACTATTCTAATCTATTTACAACATCACACTTTCGACGTCGTTTACCTACGAGTCGAACGATTAAACTTTCTACTTAACGTTATCTCTAACCACTCACCACACTTTTCGTGCACTTAGTCCTGTTCTCTTATTTCGCAATTCTCTAATTCCTCCTATCGTACCTTACTAATACTTAAGGTCAGACCTCAAATCTAATTTCCGCACTCCAATTATTTTATATATCCCTAACTCTCTCCCCTAACTGCCCATTCAACAAGTCGCCCCACAACCTCCTTGTTTGCAACCTGTTGTAAGCCGCAATTAACACCCTAAATCGCATCTCCTCCATTACTTTCTACAATCTTTACTCCCCTCAGTGAGTCCTACCATTGTTAACCTCCTTATTTGACAATCAAAATCAAACTTAACATGCGTAAGCTAGACACCCCAAACATAGTCACCCTCTAAAGACTCCCAAAGAATTTTGTTAACCTTATCTAATTCTATCTATCATAATTTGATCCCCTTACGATAAAAGCTTAGTGTACCATTATTAAACTCTTATACTTAATTCTTTCACGTCTAGTTTCACACAAATGTAACTTGCTACGGAAAACCATATACGTATTTGACAATCACCTAGGTTTCTATTTCTAGTCTAAGTCTATCTCGTACCCACTATATCCTCATCATTAACATTGGACCAACTCACACCTTTTCTAACACTCACTTCTACCAACTTATATTTCCACTTAACTCAATCGCCCCTATCCTGTTTTCCACATCCTAGGGTATCAGATTTACTCGTTTTCCTATTTTTCCACGTGAGTTGACACCATTACCAACTAACATTTAATTTTCTAAATATCGTCCTCACTTTCTCAATACAATTCAGAGCTATTCAAACTATTGTTACTACTCTATGAATTTTTAAGGGATCCACCAAGGTTGTCTCGATACACTCGAGATTTTCTAGCCCACTACAATACAAAAACACGGGTTAACCTAAACCCACCATCAGGGCTTAAACCATCTATCTCATATAAAACTAACTACGTTAGAAATACTTACAGTCAGTGAGCACGTTGCATAGCGGCCGCATTGTCGGGTACTCATTTGAACGACTCACCAGTTTGCTCTGATACCATCTTGTATGCCCCCGACCCACCCTGGCTCGGCAGCGCTACTTTGCTAACCATCCACTTTAAAACCTATATAAAGAAACCGAACACCCTAGGATTTAAAACTAAATCTTCTGACACTCTTTACGTCATACCTACCGCCTAGACTCTTCCCCTTATCCAACCTTTACGCACCCGGGCATCCTTCCCGACAATTTCGGCAACGTAACGCTGAAAATGGCGCCTCCCAACCTTCCGGTACCTTCATAATCATCCCCAAACAGTTCCAGAATACTCCTAACAACCAACTATCCAGCATACGGCATGATAAATCTCCACAGCAGTAAAGGTTCACTAAAATATTAACACCCTAATGGAAGAAGACCACAATTAGGCGACGATCATTCACCCTTAACTTTTTCACTCTATACCCAATAACATCTACTTACCTATCAAATACAAAGTCCACATCTCCGAAGACCATGGTGCGCTCAGCCCCGACAACTGCCTCTCACCGGCACCCCCCGTGCCTCTCCGACTGCTCCCACGTCTTGGCTGACTCACATAGCTCACTGTACCCGTGTCGTTACCTACACCACAGAACACACACACACAAACGTAAGGCTTACCCTTAGCATAGGAGTAACGAATGAACAACAACCACAATCAATCAACCTACCCCTGCAGTTTCTACCACTCATTGTATTTTATTTGCTGTTCATTACTTAATCGTTTTCATAGCCTGTGATTTGAGTAGCACACATACCATAACCGTCTAGGACGGCCAAACTCCACATCACCAGATCAGACCAGACGCCTCACATCCATAACCGTCCCTAGGATGTCCCATGCGTAGCTCCTCGTCGATCGTAGAATCCTATAACCTTCTAGGATTCATACTCACGACATTTATTTTACCGTATTTTACGCGTTTTGTTTCCTGTTCGTTGCTTTAATCCTTTCATAGCTGTGTGATTGAGGTTGGCACACATCCATACCCGTCTAGGACGGCCACACTCAGAACCACCAAGCAAGACCTCAGCTCACATCCCCTAACCGTCTAGAATTGTCCTACTGATCTCCCTCGTCGATCGTAGAATCCTTATCGCTAGGATTCCCTACTCACGACGCTTAACCCGTATTTTAGCCAATCTCCTTCATAATTCCTCTCGGTGCTACCTGCCAGCACCGTATCCCGACAAGGCACAAATTCCGTCTCAAGTTCCCATTCGGGTGCTACTACCAGCACCGTTCCCTGCAAGGAACATATTTACCCTCGGGTTCTACTGTCCAGCACCGTATCCCGACAAGGCACTTATGTATCTGATTACGTTTACAGCTCATAACAAACCATGCAGATCCCCCCCACCCCCGTCACTCTATCGTGCGTACTGTAACCATGATGCATGTTTCACGATAGCAAACACGAAACCAAGTACATAACAAATAACCCAAGCCCATAACAATCTCCTCAAACAACAATTAGAACAAAGCAAACACCCAGCAAAGAATCTCCTACCGTCCGTGCTTACCCGAAGGCAAAACACCAGTATTCCACTACTACCTGCACTCTGCACCACTTACTCGCTTTGGCTTACGTAAATTTCCCCCCTCGGTAACCTATCACATTCACAAAGTCCCTAGCGTCACCATTCACTTCTAAAGAATATTTAAGTTAACTCTAACTCAATTATTCACACTTCATTCACATTAAGCCGACATCACCATTACTCTCAAACTACTATTTCTAAGCCATCCAACCAAAACCTACCGAGCGGACACCAATTTGGGTTTGGTACAACACCCGAAACCAAACGCGCATAACTTTTCGTCGTTTATTGGAATCGAACGATTCCAGCGTCCACGTACTCCTCTACTAACCTATGTAACCTGCAAAAAGGAATTTGACTAACAAAACGCTCTTCTAGGTCCAAATTGACAAAAACCCGCACTGCCCTTAGACCTCTTAATGTCCCCGATTTTCGTTTTTCTCAAATCTTCACTCAATTCCTCACTAATCACCACAATTACCCTCAATTAGCATAATTTAGACCAAAAATCCAAGTTTCAAGCAAAACCCAATGCCCAACGAGGTTTTCTGAATTTCCACCATTCGGGCCTCCTTACGCCATCAACCCTAGCTGGTCCTGGGGTCGCAACCCACGCTGTCGAATCCAATTTAGCCGGTGATCTAGTCTCAATCGAGCTCGTCACTCCCGGTCCTCCACCAGAACCGAGAAACGGGCTAACCAACTTACTGTTCGGTTCAATGCGAGGAGTCAGCCGGAAGCTCCTCTTCGCCTTCTCCTGGCTTGGAGAGAGACGTCGATGCATCGCGGCGGTCTTAGGGTCGTCGATCATCGCCCCTCACCGTCTCCCCTCTCTCCCTGCCTCCCTCGCGGCCCGAACTCGCTAACACAGAATAGCTTCGGCTATTCTGTTGTTTTCCTTTTATTTTATTTTATCATAATATATCATACGTATAATCAATAAATAAAACAATTATTTCTTTATTAACTTTTGCCCTCCATATTGTCGATGAATAAAATTCGTTAAAATCTCGTTATTACTTAACCTACTCCCCCGACTAATTTTCAATCAATTTATTCACTTTACTTGTTCACTTAACAATTTATTATTCGTTTTAATTTTCTCTCCATTATTAGTAAAAAAAAGTCCCGGCTGTTACAGGCGCGTTGACTTCAGCTCCTCCACGAGTGTTGTTTACCTCAGGCACAGTCACTATTGTCGTTAACACGAGTTTAAGCCTTAAACTTCCAATCACCGAAACCTTACTAGGAATTCTTACAATTCTACTTAACCCTTGAGGCATTTTAACACAATTAAGCTCGATACCAAAACACCATTAACGTTTTTCCAAAACCCGAAACTCATCAAACCCTAATGTTTCCAACGAATCATCAACTTCGCCAATAACGCTCTACCCATTATATTCCAAAGTCACGGTAAAGCTATCGAGTTCTAGCCCTAAATCAGTTTTTAAAGAAAACCCTAATCGTTGTAACTCTTAAAAATTGAAAAAACACTTTTCATAAAACCTAGAATCTAACCTAGGGTCGGGATTGGGGAAGAATCGTGAAGAACGGTTTATATCGAGAGGCGTTGTTTGTCGGAACGTAGTTGCCGGAAGAGAGAGGATCGCCGATAACGCAGGGATAAGAGAAATCGTGGAAATGGTGAAGGGAAAGGGATTTGTGTTTTTGTAAAATTTTACTTGGCAAATTACATTTTTTTGATTTTCTATTTGTTTCGTCCTTTGTTTCGTTATTACTGACATTCGGTTTCTCCAATTTCCTTGTTTTCGCCTATACGCACCTTATTATTAGGTTCATTAAACCTGTCCGTAGGTATCGCAATTCGGACAACGTTTAATATTTTTACCAAGGTACCTTTCATATACATAAAACTAAGTCTGTAAATTAGCGTTAAACTCCTAAAATTCCCAAAATTTTCTTAAAATCAAATTATAATTGTAGCTTTCTAATAACCGCTTTCCTTTCGGAAAACGACTTGATTTGACATATTTACAAAAATTCATTACCTAAAAGATTAAAGATTCCGTACCGCCGGGTATAACAGTGATAGCACGGTCCGAGAGGGATTTCTATGAGATATCTATGCGAACCTACGTAATACGTCGAGTGTGAACGCCTCGATATGCTCCGTGCTAGAAAGCCCCTGGTTCACGATCGATGTGGAGGAGATCTGGTATGGCCCTTTCCCGGATTGTGTAGACGTTAACCTCTGATCTTTTCTGCCGTGGGTCGAGGTGTGACCGTCCAGATTGTGTTAGGACGTGTGCCACTTGATTCACGTGAAGTGTAAGAATAATGCAACGAATGAAAATGAAAACAACGAGGTGCGTAGAAACCTTCATTTATGGGTTGAGTGGTCGTGCATTGTTAGAATCTGAATCCCTTCTACTTACCTAAGCATGGACTTACTTTTGTTTTCTAATTGTGTAGTGCGTTATATTCACATGTGAAGTTGATGAGGGCGCCCATGTATTAGGTATGGTCCGTGGCTTATGGAGCTGGGGCCTGGCGGGACTTGTCGGCTCTCGGCCACGTTCTTCGGACGTTTGTAGATTTCATTATTCTGGCATTGTCGATATTTTCTTTTAACTATTTTGGATTGTTGTGAGCAGTGGTCTTTTGTATGATTGTTGGTATGTAAGGCCTGTGGGTTGAAACAATGTATTTCATGTTTTGTTTATAAAATTTAGTTGTTGTTCTGCTCGTGTTTCTTTTCTATAACAACACCGTGGGGTTTCTTTTTGTTTTTCTACGTTTTCGCTAACTATTTTAAGTCAATTTTCCCGAGATTTTTAACGGTGCACATACGTCGGGATTCGTGAAGTATGGTAAATTTTTTGTGATGTGGAATTTGCTTGGAGAAATTGAGAACGTGGCAAAAGAGCTTTGCCGAGACAACGGCGCGCTGGCCGGGACTTGTTTTGTTTTTTTTTTAAATAACGAGTATGGATTAACCCTCTTATACAGTGATATCTGCTCCGCTGATTCAGAGGATTAATCCCTATCGTTATTTTGGAAAATAGTCATCATTGACTGCTGCTGGTGGTTATTCCGGATAAATAAACTCAAATTAATCAAACGTCCTTAATGGTAATGAGTCAAACCCTTCTCCCGCACCTTTTTGTGGTAAAAAATCTCACGCTGTATTTTAGAAACTCATTTCTTAAATTTACTTATGCCCATTAATAAAATTATCACAACTGAAATTTACACAACTGCCAGGAATCCTGATATTTTTATCCGTTTGTCCAATCTCGAAACTCGTAATGGTCAACGAGTTAAAACTGTTTTCAAAAGACGTACAGGCATTAAATTTCCTTAAAACCAGAGATTAATTATCTGAACATTCTCACAATTAAATTCGCCTCTTTTAAAGAAAAGATAAAGGATATTGAAAGAAATTCTTATCTGAATAGGGCAGTACCTATCTCAAATACTTTTTTGGGAACAGACAAAAGCAAATTCTCTCCTTTGCCGTATTATCTGACTTCAACGAAAAATTATTTCCAACTGAAGCCCGTCTTAGTCGCTGAAACCGGATTATCTTGCATTATGTCGAAGAATTCATCCCTTTACAAAAGAAACTTATCCTAAAAGTTACTCACCTTGGAGATTTCAGTTTTTACATGTTTTAATCGAAGAAAGAGAACGGGGGCGTTCCCATCTTGTTATTATTACAACCGTTAAATGATGTCTTACATGGATTACGTTAGCCATTTCGATAAAAAGACTTACTGGAAGATTACAATCTGACTAATTTTCCCCTAAATTTATTTAAAATCAAGATTTTGTCAAATTCAAATAACACGAAAAAGACACCATCAAGCCGCATTTTTTGTCCTTTCGGAACTTTGACTAATGGAAGTTATCCTTTTTGGTTCGCAAATCTCTTTCATGAATTCCAGAATATTATAACCGTATTTTTTCCCCATCTTCTAAATTTTGCATTGTTTATCATGTAACACCCCCTAGTTTGGGTTTCCGCTCCAAGGTTATTTTGTATAAGTAAATTAGCTCCGTTTTGCGAGCGATAGTTTTATTAGGACCCTAGAATTTACGTGGATTTGGAGAATATAAGGAAATTTTAGGAACCCACTCGAGAAAGTAATATTAAAGTTCCCGTTTTTACCCCTTTTATATAATCATTTGTAAAAATAGTCAATCAGTCCGTTTTGGACGGTGAGTTTTGTTAAACTCTAAGATTTAAATTGAATATTTAGAGAAATAAGGAAATTGCAGAGAAACCGAATCGATATACTAATTCAAGAATTAATCATAGATTGTGTTGGTCATTTAAGTAATGTTAGTAATAAAAAACTATAATTTTCTAGTATAATTTTTATACAAAATTTTGAATGTCTTCGTGAGGAAGGCCATTCCTCTGCCAGAGTCCCGACTTCCGAGAAGATACGAAAGAGCCCGGCGAGCCCCGACGGCGACCACTTTTCCGACTCCATTCTGACGTTCCGACCCGGCTCTCTAACCAGAGCTCGGTTCGTCTTCTCCGCGCCATACTCGACCGAACAGGTTGAGTTTTCTCCCTTTTTCGTTCTGTTCTGGCCGACGTGGCGAGCTCGATTGAGCTCGCGTCCCCGCCTTTTGTTGCTTTTAGCTGAAGCCGAGCTCGGTGCTTGCATGGCTTCGAGCATTGAGGACTTCGGAATTTGGGGAAAAAACCGTGGCTCAGGTTTGGCAAAGTCGGGTTTTCTGAATTTGAACTCCGGTTTTTAGTTTAGTTTATGTTAATTTTGTATGTTAGGAGGATAGATTATGAGGAAATTGAGGCGTTTTTGAGAAATATTGAAAAAGTGAAATTTTGGAAAAGGGCAGTTTTCCGGGTTTGTGATTTTTTGACCCTGGTTTCAGGTAGTTGTTTAGATTCCCTTTTGGCAAATAACATAGGTTATTAGGAGAGTACGTGGCCGATGAATCGTTCGCTTCCGATAATCGACGCTAAAGTTCGGTGCGTTCGAGTTTAGGGTCGTTTTTAACCGAACCCAAATTAGTGGCCCATTTAATTAAGGTTTTTAATTTATTAGGCTGAAATGTAATTAGAGATGTTTTTCCGAAAATAAAGTTAGTTAGCCCGAACAAAATGAGCTAGAGTTTTGAAAAGATTGTTTAGCCGGGATTTCGTTTAGCTTTGAATGGAGGATTTAGATTAATACTAATGACGTGCTATGAAAGGCCTTATGTAGGAGACTACTATTGGACGGTGCGCCGGCTTAGCTCGGACGCCAGGGTAGTGGATTTTAAGTCTTCCTGCCCTTCATCCTCTACATCGTTCCACGTTAGGTTTTTACTACTTTGATGATGATTTTCTTATTGTCGGGATTTAGGATCGGGTAGCTTAGAATGTTAGTTGTTGCGAATCTGTTGAGAATATTATAGTTCTATGTATGCTGTGAATTGTTGAGGATATGTTTTATGATATGTCGTGGATATCTATTTCCCATGCATCATTTTTTTAGAATTCACAAAATGTTAGCTGTGTTTTTTCAAAGAATGAACGGTGAGAAACGCAACGATGTAAACGAAAATGTAAAGGTTTCTAGGGAGTGGTTCACCCTCAGATGTAGACGGGAACCCGAAAATGTTTGATATCTGAAGGAAGTGTCCCCCTTCGAGGTACAGAGTTATAGGTGAACGTCTAGAGATGGAGAAACTAATCCCCCTCCATTGGTAAGGATTACATGTAGAATGATGTAATGGAATGACTATGTATATCAACAAACGAAACTAATATGAACGATGAAACGAAACGAACGATTACGTACGATGGAACTGTAGAAACTGCATAGTTAATAAACTTTTTAATTCATAATGCCTCCTCTTACTAAGCTTAGGCTAATGTATATTGCATATGTAGGGACATGTGCTAAGTGAGAGTTTCCCTTGATGACAAAGAACAGTGGTCGTGGTTGTTGCTCGTGGCGACGGGGGTGTGTTTGGCTTGAAGATCCGTGGGCTTGATTGATGTATTACGAATGATGTGAGTTAGTTTTGTGATTAGTATGTGGACGTGTCTGTTTGGGTAGGTCACGGGTCGGTTTGTTTAGGAAAATGTTTTAAGTATATGTTAGAACGTTTTGAAGCAAATTGATAATTCGATTGTTGGATGTTCTTTTGAAAATGTTTCATTATATGTAATTAGATGCTTTGATAGAAATGCACTGAATCTTCGAGCTTTGGATTATGTAGTTTAGTAATCGTTTAGAATTTAGAGTTTTAATTTTAGAATATACTGGAACTGCTTTGTGTATTTTTTTAACAGGTAAGGAAACTCGATTTTAGATCGATTCATGCATTCGGTTCTGATTGTCGGAAATTGTATGGTATATTATTGTCATGTTTTGATGAGTCTAGAATGAGTGATTTTAAGGGATTTCACAATCCGCGACTTCCGATTTAATGGTTTTGTAACGCCGAGTATCTTAACCCGGTTCCATACTCATTACTTGACATACCTAAGAAAGTTCGTATCATTAAATACTTCATTCGACCATTCACAATTTGACAGTTTCTAAACGTTCAAAACATTTGCAAACTTTGCAGCGTAAAAGTATTAAACTACAATGGGGATTTAACTAGCTGTAACATATGTTGGAAGATTAATGGAAATGTTTAAAGTATTCGTCAGAGAAAATTTAGGTTGTAAGATGGCTACTCAAGGAATTACAAAAGTCGAATTCCATCTGCCGACTACAAAGGCAACGAAGGAAAGGGGGGCTGAACGAGGTCTCCTGCCGAGTACGTCACTATTGACCTCGTCTGCCGACGACTAGTCCCACGGAAGTAGCAAGAAGCATAAAACCAAAGGCTGCTGCCGATGACGTCTACACAACTCACCCACAACTTCTCTGCCGATGAAATCAGGTAACTTCACACACCACTTCTCTCCGCTGAGTTCATAACTTCATCTGCCGATGAGTCGCGCAATTTTCATCGCTCATTATACAAACCCACGTCTCTTCCGATAAAACATAATGAACGCCACGCCTTCCTATGTCGCTAACGCAAACGTTAATCTACCTTCTGATTCGCTAAAACGACAAACGGGTTTCTCCCTCTTTCGATGGAATGGACTACATCCTCCCGACACGCTACTCACGTAACTCCTTAAAGCATCTACTGATAGACTTTAAACTTTACATCTTCCGAGGGCTTTTCTGAAGACATCGTCGATAGAAGTAAATTTACCCAACATCGACCGACAGATATCATGCTTATCGATAGAGAGCCACACAACTCTAATCGCTTCACTTGCAAATCCAGTAATAAACCACAGAATACTAAATTCGAGAAAACGTAAGACTACTGTTGAAAAGCTTCAAGTAACTCTTCTGCTAGACAACCAGCCAATCCAAACCGTTGTTTCCCACTCTAGAAACTCATAATTTACTACTTGAAATCCCAACAGAAGATCGTTATCCGAACAGAACTCAAAAGCGAATTCCAAAAACATTAAAATTTATACTGTCATGAAAGCTCATTATAATAATTTGAAATACTGTCAATTATCTTTGTTAGTCCTGACACCCAGTCAACCGCCCCATCGATGCCTGACCGTTTGCCACCTGCTCCACCAACCTCATCTACTCGGTTATGCTCTCAGGGAAATCACCTGCTGTTCCTGCAACACCTACATCAAACTCATCTATTACCTGATGCTAAGCAAGTAAGCTTAATGAAAGGGTGCTGAAACATACACCCTGATCAGGCAGTTTCTTAATTTTCTCACTCATTGTGCCTCGTTCATAAACTGGTTCTGATCCCTAAGATTCCCGTGGGAGTGGGATCGTTCCTCCATGTAATAAACCCTCTACTCAGTTTAAGGGCGGATTACTTCCTTAATACTAATACAGATCCCTTATTCCTTGGGAGTGGGTATCGGTTCTCCAATGTAATAGAATCCTCTACTCCGTTAGGGCGATTACTTCCCCTTACGCTACTCGTTTTCATTCATTTACTCCATCATAACCTTGCAACAAAATAAATTCATTTTCGTAATTCTTCAAAACTAGGCTGACAAAAGAAGAAACACTACAAACATGCATAAACCTACTGTTGTGTGATGTAGTCCAAAAAAAAAGGCTCACACATTACGTTACTTACCTGGCCCTGGAAATCCGCTCGGCTATATCTACTCCAAAAATCTGCTCTACCTACACACCATTGACAGATTAGGATTAATCCCCACTATCACTTTATCTAACTACTGTCGAAGGACGCCATGTGGGGCTACGGATAAGCATTTCCGTATCCATCCTAAACCCCCAAACCAAATTCTCACCTGCGCTTATCGAAGATACATACATTGCACTCCTTCCGCTACCCTAGCACTAGAACGCAATTAGTTGATTCAAGCTCACCTTGGGTGGGGAAAACCGGAGGGGAAATCGCCCAGAGGTATTCTGCGTGAGCTGAGAGGTAGGTAATAAAACATGGCGGCTAAACCTCACTACACCTGTCCTTAAATACTTATCAACAATAGAATTCCAATTACCATCTTGCCCCTTCCCCGTCCCGTTTACAACCGAATCAGCATTTTCACTAAATTGTAACCATAAAATTATATAACCACCGTTAATACTTATGTTGATTTATTGAACCGGTGCTACAGTTTCAAGGCAAACGTTATGGATGATCTACAAGAAAAAATTTACGTGTTACGAGAGTTTTAAAGTTAAGGTACTTGGGTTAGTTTTGTTTAAGGGTTTTGGTTATGTTGATGGTAAAAAATGAAAAGTTTATGAGAAAATACGAGGTCTTAGGTATTGATTATGTCCGGGAAGTCCGTGCGGCCCTATCGGGTTGGGTCGTCACATTATATGAGGAGTTCTTGTTTTTTAATCAACGTATATCACATGTCAAACAGTTAAATTATTAAGATGTAAAAAAATGGTTTAGTTGTCTCTCTGCTTAAGATTCCCTTTTTTCAACACATCAAGATTTTTAGGCCACAATATCTCAAGGAACTATTGTTTGCCGATTAACCGCAGGATCGATTCACCTCAAAATTTCCTGACGAAATTCGTGAAAAAACTCAACTTCAGACTTTTCCAGTAGTTTAAATTATTTAGGAATTATTATCAGTATTTGGCTCAGATACTTCTCTGTTGTATAAAAGATTTTTCAGACAACTCCTTCCCCGTGGACTTAGGAGCATACAGAAGTGTAAAAAAGTAAACTTAAAGCTAGGAAATTTAACCTGTCCTTGGGTCTGGCTAATTCTATCCGACGAACATTGTTGAAACGATTCCTCTGAAATGGTTAGGTGGTATCTTAAAGCAATTAAATCTGAATATTAATAGTGCAGAATTAGTAAGTTTACCCTCGTAGAACTTGGAAACCTGTTCAACAGAACGTTCAATCGTAAAAAAGGAAATACTTCTTGTTAATGTATTTCAAAATTTCAGGATGATGTTAATAAATAGCAATTTTATTATCCGTATTTTACTGTAGCGCTGCTATTATATCTTAACTAAAGATGTTAGAACTTGTTCTAAGCCAATGTTTTGCTAATGACAATCTGACTTACTTTCTTTGATTTTTCTTTAGAAGTTTAAAGGCGACAAAAATTCTTTACTGTCTTTCTTACCTGTATTCTTGCAGAAGGAATTTCCCCTCTAGGGACGAGGTCCGCGATCGAGGATTTTTTATGGAGCCCCAAAATTTCCTATAACGCATAGTTTCTAGAATGGGGGGGGCTCTGTTAGGGTAGTTTTTAATGTTTAAAATGATGAGGTTTCAAATGTTGATGCAAGGAGACGAAAAAGAAGTTGCCAAGTCAAAAATGAATTTTTGAAAGTCACGGAATGTGAGAGCGAATATAAATAAAAGGTTTTGGGTATGTAATAAAAGTGAAAACCGGGGTATTCAAAAGGGGTAAACTCACGTTGTGAGTAAACAATGGGGTGGGGTACTTTTATAAAATTTTGAATGAGAACTTGGAATAAAATAGGTGAAATGGTTTTTGTTTAAAATTTATAAGTATGGGAGTGAGAGCCATTTTCTTCTTTCTTCTTCTTTTCTCTCCCATCGTGAAAACCCGCACCTTTTAGGTTTTTCCTCTCAATTTCATCAAGTTTTTGCAGTTTTGAATGTATGTTTTTATTGAGATTTTTGATGGGATGCAAGTAGGTGTTGGTTTTTTGACGTTTTTAAAGGTGTTTTTATTGAGTTTGGTTATGATTTGGGAAATCCTAACTGAGGATCCGATTTTCCTCTTATTTGCTGGTTTTTTCTTCAATTTTTGATGGTTTAACTTTGTATAATTGGTTTTAATTTATTTTGGAGTTAGATTAGCAAATTGGTGGAGTTGTGTAAAAACTGATTTTTGGAAACTTTTAGCCGATTCTGTTTCAGTGATTTCGAGTTGCCATGGTATTTGGATGTTGAATTTGCTTGTTTCATGAAAGAGTAGACGTGTAGAGGTTACTGAATGAGGTGGAACTTCGAAATTCGTTAAAAAACGATAAGTTATGGCCATTTGAAGTTAGACCACCAAGATTTGTGGGAAAATCGGGTGTTTAGGGTTAAAAGTTTGATTTGTCCTAAGTGTTGTTAGTTTTTGTTTGGAACTTCTTAAATTCTTAGGTTGGTACTAAGTGCGTTTCTATATTGGTAGGTTGACGAACGCAAATACCTAGTTTACTTAACTGAACACGCGCAAAGCCAGGTATAGTGGATTGTAATTGTTTTGCTTTGGGCCTACACCACGGAACGGTAGATTTATTGTTTGGTATTGGTTTGTTTTCTATTTGAGTATTGTGTGAATGACATGCATCATGTTTTTTTTAAAATGAACGAAAGAACGGTTTTTATGCTGATGTGAGTGATGAGCAAGTAAACATGTCGAGTAAGCACTAGAGGGTTTGAACGTCTTGTCGTTAACTGGAAGAGGAGCCTAGAGCGGCTTAGCACTTCGTCGTTAAACGTGCAGAGCATCGCACTAGAGAGTGAACGTCTCGTCGTTAACGGACAAGAGGCCTAGAGTGTTTAACTCTCGTCATTAACGTGCATGTGTAGGACAACAACAGAGTGATAGAACCGCATGTGTTAGGGTGGTGTGGTGTGGCATTGTGCCATGTTTACTTCATTATTCCCTACTTGTAAGCGTAAGCTTACGTGTATGTGTTTTCTGGTGGCAGGTGCGATATGTTACAGTGAGCTTGATGGGGGCGCCCCAAGATTATGAAGCATCGGCGACCGCCGAGACATGCCAATGCAGGTACTTGTCGGGGCATCCCCCCTTTGTTTCGGCCATTTTCTGGGAGATGTGTTGGATCGGTATTGGTGTTTGTCTATAGTTCTTAACTATTTTTGTATTTTTTGGCTTTGATAAATAGATAGTTTTGTTTGGATGTGAATGTGTAAAGGATGTGGTTTATAATCTTGGAACCGTGGTTTTGAAGTGTGTTATAAATGGTTTGATTTTCAGGTTATGGTTTTCGAAACTTTAGCTGTTATCTGTTCATTTTTTTTTTATAAGCAAACAACGTTGGGTTTCCTGGTCCTGTGCTGTTTGCCAGACTTTTGGAGTTTTGTTTTCTGAGAATTTACTTCCACCGGACTCGTGGATGTCGGGAAAGTTTTCGGGAAATTTTTAGGTGATTTGGTGGAGGATGGTTTTGCAGAATGGGAGAAAAGAGGAACTGGGACGCTAGTGGCCGGGTGTATGGGCGCGTAGGGGAGCTTGCTGGCGCTGGCTGGCGGCGCGCGCAGCGCTTAGCGCCGATCGATCGCACATTCTACCTGTGCCTCGCTCTGCGCACCTATAGGGTGTCGATCGATGCCGCCTAGCGCCCAACATGCAAATTTTTTTTTTTAATTTTCCTATTTCGATTATTTTGAACCCGATCTTTTTCGGCACATTTTGCACTATTTTGGGCACATTTTCGAACAAATTTTGAGTGGTTCAAAAAACCCAAATAGAGTCACAATTTTATCAAACATTATTTAAAAACTCGTTTTAAACTGGGAGCGTGAGTCAAGTACGCACCGAGCCGAGACGGTTCTGGGGCGTACAAGTTGGTATCAGAGCAAAATGGTTGAGTCGGTTCAAACAAGGATTACCCGACAGTGTCGGCCGTGCCGTGCAACGTACTTCACCGACTGTAAGTTTCCTTTTATTTTTAGTTAGTTATAATATCTAAGATTAGATTGCTTAAACTTTGTACCAGGATTAGAATAAAATGTAGAGGAAAATCCCAAGACGACCCGGGCGCCTAGAAATGACCAGAGCAACTTAGAATCCAATTGAGGAGTCGTCAACGCTTGCAGATTTGGTCATAAGGCAAGCTGAGTTGTTTGGTCACTGATAGGTCAGGGGGACCGGGAAATGTCGGCGCCAGTTCTAGTGGTGACAAGTTCATCATAGATTGAAGCCTCCGATGTGTGAAGCCGGTTGATAGATCCTAACAGCTGCTAAGGATTGATACACATCGAGAATATAGCAGATATGCGATGTGGAGGAAGGCAACAAGAAAGTGCGTCAACTTTTCTTTGGTTAATGATACCCAGAGTTTGTGGGAAATGGTGGAGTCTACCACCGTAGCCCAAGGTCGCGTGGAAAGAGTTCAAGGATCTAGTTTTCTGATAAATACTACACCGGACTGTTCAAGCTGCTAAGAGACTGGAGTTTTTAAAACTTTTTGCGCATCCGTCTTCCCGAGGTATGAATGGACAATGTAGTCATTCA
>JAJTVD010000024.1:0-28981 GCA_022432975.1 Begonia masoniana
ACGATGTCAATATTCCTTTTCTTGATACTATGTTTTCTGTGTGTCACTATAACCAGAGGTCATTAGTCCTACTTTTGAACTACTATTGTGGCGATCCGGAGTTGATTCCATCTATTGACGTTGGTTCTCACAACAAGTTGGTTGAGTTTGCATCATTTTGGTAACAATACTGACATCCAATTGGGTTCTTTATCGTCTAGTGCGTCCATCCTTTTTATTCAATTTCCCTCTTGTTGTTGATCCATAATTTCATATCTTGTTCTCGCTGCCCATTTCTAGTTTTAAAAAACAAGAAAAAGAAAGAAAGAAAGAAGAAAGCAGAAACAAGAAATAAGAAAAAAAAAAAAAAAACGAGAAAGAAAAAGGAAAAAGAATTTCTTATTCTGTTATCATCTATATTTTTTTTTGTTTTCAAATCCGTGGATCAATTTTATGTGACCATATTCTTCCATTCCTTCTTTATTTTGCATTCCTTCCATGCTTTTCATCTTCACTAAGAATCATAATTTAATGTGTTGTTTTTCATTGGTTTTGCTTCGATATTTACCTTACTTAGTTTGTCTCAAGAACTTTGGGAGGAAAGTGATGGAAAAAGTCAAAGTTGGTGAGCTTATTAGCGTATAAACGCCGAAATCCTGTGAGTAAACACAGTGCTCAAACCATATTTGAGTGTATACACGTGGGGAGAGGTGAGGTTCGTTTTTTTTTTTTTTTTTTTTTTACTTCCACTTTTACACAGAATTTTACAACATGTCTGAAAGAGGTTAAGCAACGCCAATGGATAGAAGTTGATCATCCAGCCATGCAGCAACAATTTCACCGGATTAACGTCCAATTTGAAGAGATTCGAGATCGTTGATCGTATGATGAACAAATTAAATCAAATTCAACAAGGGTCATGCCCGAAGAAAGACAGCCAAATAGGCGACCTTCTTTACTGCAGCTAATCCAATGGGTGATTAGCTGGAGCGTATGAGGATTTTTACAGTACCTCCAGAATAAAGAAAGAGATCATCGGCCAAGAACAAAGACTCCAATACCGAGAAAGAATTTTGCCGACACAACACAGGTGCACTCAACTCTCTACCCTCATTTCAAGGTAAAAATGACCCGGATGTTGACATTGATGGGATGAAGGTTGAACTTGTTTTTTGATTGTGCATAACCATTCAGGGGATGAAAAAAAGTCAAACTTGCAGCATGTTTTTTCACACTGCTTACACAAATTTGCTTGTTGGGACCAGTGCTCCTAACCAAACTAAGAAATCGAGAATTTCAATCGACAATTGGAAGACTGAAAGCTGTCTGAACTAAGGGTTGTTCCTCCAACATTAGTATAGAGATTTACACTTAAATTGCCAAAGCCTTAACCAGGGTTCAAATCTGTTGAGGATACAATAATGAGATGAAATATCCATTATTGTCTTGCCAATGTTGAGGAATACGAGAAGCAACCCATGGCTCGCTTCTTTGTGGTCTCAATCATGAAATGCAAATCTGTAGAATTGCAGCACTACGTGGAACTTGAAGAGGTTTGTCCACATGGCCATGAAGTTGAAAAGGCAGACAAAAGAGGAGGAAGATCAACTTCCAAGCACGAAACTTTACTTTTCGAGTTGGGAAGTCAAAATGGAACTTACTAAAGGCAAGAAGAGCAGTCGACTTCCAAGCCAAAAGATGAAAAGTATGGCCCAAAAGCAGATTGAAAAAATGGTTCTAGTTTACACAACCAAGAAATCGAGATATAAGTGTTTAATGTCATGGAATGGGTCATATTTCTTTCCACAATGCCCAAATAAAGAACTATGATCTTGTAAATAACTGGAGATATATTTCGGAAGAAGAAACGTGACAAGAAGCTAGCCACCACGTGAAGAAGCTATGATAAGACATGCAGTGTTGGCCAAGCCCTTAGTAGTCTTCGAAACACTCCATGTCAAACTATAGAAGATGCTGGACCGTCTAAAACAAAGTGAAAAAACATTTCTATATCGCGCTGCCATGTTAAAGAAAAGGTTTGTGGTTATCAAGATGGAGGAAGTTGTGTGAAGGTGCAAGTAAAATAAGGTTGACAGACTTGGATTAAAGAATCTAAGCACCCTCGACCTATATCGGCTCCAATGGCTCAATGAAAGTGGAGAAAAGAAGGCTAACAAAACAGGTTGTGTTCATTTAATGGAACATATTCAGAGAAGTTTTTTGTGATGTTTGTTCCTATGAACGCAAGTCATATATTGTAGGAAGAACATGCAAAATTTGACAGACGCCCACCCATGTGGATACAAGATCGGTACAAGCTTTTACCAAGGGAGGGACGAAGTATTCTTCGAGCTCCGCTACCACTCATCAAGTTTTCGAAGAGCAATGCAAATAGTAAAAATTGTCACAGCTAAGGACAAACAATGTGAGACGTCTGAGCATGAGAGTTCGAAAAGAAAGTGAGAGAGAAAGACGCGAAATGTGAGAAAGAGGGAAAGGAAAAAGAGCAGGTCGAATTGAAAAAGAAAAAAAAAAAAAACAAGGCAGTGAATTCCTTGCGAAAGAGAGGAGAGATTAAGAGTGTCTTCAAATCAGAAAAAAACAAGGATGTTGATCTTGTACAAAGAGGCTATTTCTTACCAACTAATCCTGATAATCCTTTGCTACTGTAGCAGTGTCTTGTGCAGGAATAGAAAGATGTTCTTTTCGAGGAACGCCACCAGGATTACCGCCAAGAAGAGGCATTGAGCATCGAGATTGACTTCATTCAAGGAGCTACATTCCTAAATCGACCCGCCTATCGAAAAGTAGCCAGAAGCAAAAACAAAGGAACTTCAAAGGCAAGTTGAAGAGATGGTAGCAAAGGAAAGTGTCAAGAAAGCTGAGGCCATGTGCGGTTCCTGTCTTGTTGGTCCCCCAGAAAGAGGAACTTGGAGAATGTGCGTCGATGACGAGCAAGCAATAAAACACGGTAAAGTAGACATCCATACCTCGCTTGATGACATGTTAGATGAATGGTTCCATTATCCTTTCAAAAGATGATTTAAAAGTGGTGATCATCAAATTCGTATGCAGAGGGGAATGAGGAAACCGCTTTCATAAACAACAGCCATGCGTTTGTATGAGTGGAGTAATGCATTCGTGTTGGACTAATGCACCAAGTACTTTTATGACGTTTAATGAATCATGTTTTGCGTGCTACATGGAAAATTTGTTGTGTTTTCTTTTGATTGATTTTGTTTAAGCAACACTTGATATGAACATATTGAATATGAAACCCTGAGATGGTGTTAAGGTTTTGAAAACATGACAAAGTTGTTTGCTAACTCTAAAAGTGCAGCCTTTGCAAAGACAAAGTTGAGTTTCTTGGTTTTGTTGTAAGTTACAAAGGTGGAGAAGTGGATGGAAGAAAAGGTAAGGCTATCAAAAGATTGGGCCACGCTGCACAACATCCCTTGAAGTGAGAAGTTTCCATGGTTTGGCGGAATTGGATCTATCAAAGTTATTTGTTTCAACTCAGCACCATTGCTGCTCATGCCGGAAATTATCAAGAAAAAGTGTTGGGTTTCAAATGGGGGTGATTCACAAGAAAAAGCTTTCAACACCTAAAAGAAAAAGGTAATACTGCTCATTTACTTCTCTTACCAGATTTTCCAAAACCTTTGAATCGAATGTGATGCTCCGGTTATGGTATAGGTGCCGGAATCAGCAAGACAAGAGGAAACCTATTGCCTATTTCAGTGAGGAAACTTAATGGACTGCTTTGAATACTCCACCTATGACAAAAGAACTTATGCATTGGTGAGAGCTCTGGAACTTGCAACATAGTGGTCCTAAGGAACTTGTCATTCATACCGGGACCATGACGCATTCTACCGACCATGGAATCATTGATGAAGCACTAAAAGGCAAGGATTAAGTTGAAGCGAAGACATGCCGAGGGATGGAATTTATTGAATGTTTCCATATACCATCCAATACAAACAAGGTGAAGGAAAATCTTGTAGGAGCTTTAATCCGAAGGATTGTCTTCTTTCTACCATTTCCAATAAAATTTTTGGTTTGGCACAGCAAAGAATTATACTCAAAAGATCCTGATTTTTAAATTGGTTTGAAGCCACAGAAACAAACCTTTTTGAAAAATTTTACAAACAGAAGGGTATATTGTTGCGAGAAAAATAGGACCTTGCATTACAACAATGTTCCTTGGTGAATTGCTTGTTCGCGGTCACATGGGGGGGGGGGGGGGGGGGGGTATATGGGACTTTTGGAATTACGACCTTAGACAATTTGTGAAGAACATTTCTTTTGGCCACATTATGAAGAGGGATGTAGAGAGGACTGCAATAAGATGCATAAATTGTAGGAAAAGCCAAATCTAGAGAAAAACCTCAGGGATTTGTACCAAGCTCTGGACCTGTCCTTTTCACCTTGATTGAGGTTTCTAGGATTTTTGTGTTAGGGTTACCAAGAAATAAGAATGGGAAGATTCAATTTTGTTGTGGGGATAGATTTTAAAAATGACACATTTATCCATGTAATAAAAACAGATTGAGGCCAAACTCATATAGCCAGTGATCTTAAAGAAGGAGTTCGTCTTCATGGTGTCGCCCCAAAAAAAACAAAGTGATGTGATCGAGACCAAGTTTTACTTAGCCATTTTTGGCGATTATGTGGGGTAAGTTAGGGACAAAACTTTGCTAGTTCCTACTACTTGTCACCCACAAACCTATGGACAAACTGAGGTAGTAAACAGGACCTTGGGAAACTCTTTTCGAGCAGTAATAAAGACCATTAAAATCATGGGAAGATTGGTATTCCTTTATTGAGTTTGCTATAATAGAACAAGGCATGGACTACTTCTAATATCATTTTGAAATTGTTTAGGGTTTTTAATCCGTTTAACTCCAGTGGATTTACTTCCATTGGCCTTTAATGAGACAATTAGCCAAGATGGAAGAAGCAGCAGAATGGTAAAGAAACTTCAGAAGAAGCACGTCAGCATTATCATCAACGGATGAGCAAGCTGATGCCCATGCGGCATAAAAAAGAAGAAAGAACAGCACTTTTCAACAAGGAGAGTTGGTTTGGGTTCATTTTCGTAAAGAACGTTGTCCCCAACAAGAGAAAGTTAAATCAACCTCGCGGAGAGGACCATTACCAGTTTTGGAAAAGATTAATGACTGCTTATATCATTGATCTACCAGCTGATTCATCAAGCGGCCAGTGCTACTTTTAATGTAAAGACCTCTATCCTCTATGATAGCGTCCGATTCGAGGACGAAGCCTTTTCAAGAGAGGAGAATGATGTGGGCAAGGATGGCATTGATAGAAGAATTGGGCAAGAAAAGTATTTAATGAATTAAAAATACAAATGGAACTATCACTAGAGCGCGGGCCAAGAAGCTTCAAGAAGAAGTCCAAAATAAACTTTTTCAAGAACAAGACCAGGAAGAAAATGGGCTTTAAAAGTATTAATGGTTACAAATTCACAAAATGGAGTCGATTCAGGCCCAATATCACCAATCAGCAAAGAAGGCTCTAGAAGGAGGAATTCGAACTGACCTCCAATTAGGCATTTAATGTCATATAGAAGGCCAAAGATGTTTTGATGGTTTCCAAAGAAGGCTGAAACGAGTCCTCTTTATGTAGCAAAGTCGTTTATTATGGTTTAAGGGCATTTAATGTCCTATCTAGGAAATCTTGTAAGCCTATTAAATACTTGAGAGTTCATCATTATGACACCGAGAATGAGATTTATCTTGTGAGAATTTCCTCCAAAGTTATTTATGTAGAACTCGCGGACAATTTCAAGGGGAACCACTTGATTTCCAACCCTTAATATTGGTTTTGCACTTCCATAAGCAACGGGGTAAATATCCTTCTGAATATATTTGGTTCTTGCGGGTCATATAACCCGGGGTCAATTACTCTAAACTGGAAAAATACTATTGGGCGATCCTGAAGTTGATTCCATTATTGACGTTGGGTTCACAAACAAGTTGTGAGGTTTGCATGCATCTTGCTGATAGTTCAAAACTCTTTGGGAACAAATTGATGAAGTGAAGTTCAAATGCGTGCATCAAGCGAGTACTGAGTCTTAATTCGAGTCGGAAACGTTGTGGGTCCTCAATACACGTCGTCTCATCACTGGAAGTTAAAACCTTGAAAGTGAAAGGATAAACTTTAGGTTCTAAACACAACAAGTCATGTAACAATATCAACTCATTTGGTGATACGTTCGACTCGTTGGTAACAAATCGAGTGATTGAAGTGAAGTTCTCTAACTCTTCATCAAGCGCTACAAGCTTAGTTTCGCGTCAAGAAGGTGTTGGGTCTCGATACACGTCGTTTCTCATCAAGTTAAAACCCCTGAATGTGAATAGATAAACTAGATTCTTAACCACAAGTCAGTAACACTCAACATTGCTGATACGTTCAACTCTTTTGGAACAAATCGATGAAGTGATTAGTTTTAATGCGTCATACAAACGCATATTAGTTTTCGTTTCGCGTCCATGAAGGTTGTGGTCCTCAATACAGGTTTCATCACGTCAAGTTAATTAAAACCTGAAAGTTAAAGGATAACTTGGGATCTAACACAAGCATGAACATCAACCGATTGTTGATTACGTTCGATGTTTTGGACACAAATCGAGGAAGTGAGTTTCTAAGCTTCATCAAGCGCATTACAACGTCTTAGGTTCGCGGCAGAAGGTTGTTGCGTCCTCAAAACACGTCGTTCTCATCACTTCAAGAAAAACCTTGAATGTGATGAATGGATAAGTTGTTTCTAACCACAGTCATGTAACACTGAACCTCATTTGCTTGAGACGTTCGACGGTTTCGTAACAAATCGATTGATACACTAGGGAAATTCTAATGCTCATCAAGCGCATTAGTAAGCTCAGGTTCGTCCGCATGAAGGTGTTGGGTCCTCAATACACGTCGTTCTCATCAATTAAGGAAAACCTTGAATGTGAAAGGGATAACTTAGTTCAAACCACAAGTCATGTACATATAACCTCATTTGCTTGATACGTTCAACTCTTTTGGCCAAAATGCGATTGAAGTGAAGTTGTTAATCCGTCATTTCACGCGCATTACGAGTATTAGTTGTTAGTCAGGAAGGTTGTGGGTCATCAAACACGTCGTCGTTTCATACACTTCAGTTAAAACCTTGAAAGTCGAAATGGAGAACTTAGGTTTCCCCAACAGTTTTGTAACACTCAACCATCATTTGCTTGATACTTTCAACTCTTTTGTAATTAAAGCGATGAGTGAGTTCCCTGCCCTAATGCTTCATCAAGCGCATTACGAGTCTTAGTTTCGCGTGCCCAAGAAGGTTTGTTTGGGTCCTCAATACACGTCGTTCATCACATTCAAGTTGAAACCTTGAATGTGGAAATGGAAATTGGTCGAAACACATAGTCAGTAATAATCAACCTTCATTTGCGTTGATTACGTTCAAATCTTTCGGAACAAATCGATTGAAGGAAGTTTCTAAAGCTTCATCAGCGCATTGTGAGTTAATTGTTTCGCGCTAAGAAGGTTGGTTGGGTCCTCAATACACGTGTTCTCAATCATTTAAGTGAAACCTTGAATTTGAAATGGAGTAACTTAGGTTCTACCACAAATCATGTAACAATTCAACCGCATTTGCTTGATCACGTTCAACTCTTTTGGAACAAATCGATTGAAGTGAAGTTTCAATTTGACTTCATTAAGCGCCAATTACTAAAGGTCTACTTAGCACCATGAAGGTTGTGGGCCTCAATACACCGTGCAGTTTCTCATCACTTCAGTTAAAACCTGGAAAGTGAAATGGGATAACTTCGGTTTTAACCACAAGTCATGTAACACTAAAACTAATTTGCTATACGTTCGACTCTTTGACTCTTGTGTCACAAATCGATTGAAGTGACGTTTCTAATGCTTCATCAAAGCGCATACTAAGTCTTGTTCGAGTACACCCCGTCCAAGAAGGTGTGGGTCACTCAATACAAGTAGTTATACATCACTTCAACGTTATAAAACGAATGTGAATGGATAACTTCGGTTCTAACCACAACCCCAGCTTCACCCCCCCCGCTAAACCCCAACCCACACCCAACAGCACACCCCCCCCCTCACGGTTGATACGTTCACTCTGTTGGAGCAACGATGGAAGTGAAGTTCTAATGCGTCATAAGCGCATTTAATAAGTCTTATTTCGCGGCCAGAAGGTTGTTAGGATTAAATACAAGTCGTTTTCTCAATCACTTGAGCTAAAACCTGGAATTGTGAAAGGGTAACTAGGTGTTAACCACAAGCCAGTAACACTCACCTCATTGCTTGATACGTTCAACTATTTTGAAAAAACAAATGATTGAAGTGGAAGCTTCTAATGCGTCATCAAGCGCATACTGAAGTCTTAGGTTTCGCGTTATGAAGGTGGTTGGTCCTCAATACCACATCGTTCTCATCACTTCCAGTGAAAACCTTGAAAGTGAAATCGATAACTTAAGGTTCTAACCACAAGTTCATGTAAAACTAAACCTAATTTGCTGATACGTTCACTCTTTGAACAAATCGATGAGTGATCCTACTGCTTCATCAAGCGCATACTAAGTCTTAGTTTCGCATACAAGAAGGTTGTGGGTCCTCAATACACGTAGTTTATCATCATTTCAAGTTAAAACCTTGAATGTGAAAAATGGATAACTTAGGATTCTAACCACAAGTCTCGTAACCTCAACCCTTCGTGCTGATTACGGTCAATCCTTTGGAAAAAAAAAATCGATTGAAGGTGAGTTTTAATGTTCATCAAAGCGCATTTAATAGCCTTAGTTTTCGCGTCCAAGAAGGTTTTGGGGGCCTCGATAATGTCGTTCTCTCACTTCAAGTTAAAAACTTGAAGTTAAATGGATAACTTAGGTTCTAACCACCAAGTCATGTAACATCGCAAACTCATTTGCGTGATACTTCAAAACTTTTTGAAACAAATGATGAAGTGCAGCTTCTAATGCGCATCAAGGTATTCTGAGGTCTTGTTTCGCGTTCATGAAGTGGTTGGGGCCTCATAACACGTCGTTCCACATCTTCAAGTTGTGAAACTTGAAAGTGACAGTGATAACTTAGGTTAACACAAAGTCATGTAACAATCAAAACCTCATTGCTTGATTACGTTCAACTTCTTGGAACAAAATCGATTGAAGTGAAAGTTCGAATGCTCCAAGCGCATTACTAAGTCTGATTTTCGCATCCAAGAGGTTGTTGGGTCCTCAAGACACGTCGTTCTCATCATGGCAAGTCTAAAACCTTGAATGTGAAATGGAAACTTAGGTGCTTCTAACCAAAGTTTCCCCTGTTGTAACACTCAACCTCCTTGCTTGATTCGTTCAACTCTTTGGAACAAATCGATTGAAGTGAAGTTTCTAACGTTTAATCAAGCGCATTACTAAGCCTTAGTTTAGCGTCCAGAAGGTGTGGGTCCCCGAACATGTCGTTCTCATCACTTCAAGTTAAACCTTGAATGTTAAATGGATAAACTTAGGTTCTACCACAATGTCATGTAACACTTCAACCTCATTGCTGATACGTTCAATCGTGGACTTGACAATCGATTGAAGGGAATTTCTATGCTTCATCAAGAGCATACTAAGTTTGTTTCGGTACATGACGGGTGTCGGCTCCATACAAGTGTTGTCTCACTTCAAGTTAAACTTGAAATTTATAAATGGATAACTTAGGATCTAACCCACAAGTCATGTAACACAACTCCATTTGCTTGATACGTTAGGACTGTTGTAACAAAAATGATTGAAGTGAAGTTCTAATGCTCTACAAGCCATTACTACGTCTCAGGTTCGCGCCATGAAGGTTGTGCGTCCTAAATACACGTCGTCTCATCATTCAAGATAAAACCTTGAATGTGAATGGAAATTAGGTTCTACAACCACAAGCATGTCCAACACTTCAACCTCATGTGCTTGATACGTTCGACTGTTTCGTAAAAAAGCGATTGAAATGAAAAAAAAAAAAAAAAATTTCTAAGCTTCATCAAGGCATTAGTAAGTCTTAGGTTCCCGTACATTGAGGAGTGGGTCCTCAATACACTTTGTTTCATACACTTCAAGTTAAAAACCTTGAATGTGAAATGGATAACATAGGTCTACCACAAGTTCATGTAACACCAACCTCATTTTCTGATACGGTCAACTCGTTGCAAAAAATTCGAATGAGGGCTTCTGTGAAGTTTCTAATGCTGCATCAAGGCGCATCTATGTCATAGTTTCGCGTACCAAGAAGTTTCTTGGGTCCTCAATAAACGTCGTCTCACACTTCAAGTTAAAACCTTGAAAGTGATGGAAAATTAGGTTCCTAAACCACAGTCTGTACACCAACCTCATTTGCTGATCGTTCAAATCTTTTTGAACAAATCAGTTGTAGTGAAGTTTCTCGCTCATCAAGCGCATACTAAGTCTTAGTGTCTCGTCAAGGCTTTGTTATTTCTCAGTCCAAGAAGGTTGTTCGGTCCTCAAACACGTTCGGCTTTCAGCATTTCAAGCTAAAACCTGAATGTGACATGGATAACTTAGGTTCTAACCACAAGATGTAAACTCAACCTCTTGCTGGATACATTTACAACATTTTTGGGAACAAATGATTTGAAGTAAAGTTTATAAGCTTCATCAAGCGCATACTAAGTTTTCTTAGTTTGCGTCAAAGACGGTTGGGGTCATCTTACAAAGTCGTTCTCATCATCAAGTTAAAAACCTTAATGTGTAATTAAAAACCTTGAATGTAATAGATAACTTAGGTTCTAACCAACAAGTCAGTAAACACGCAAATCATTGCTTGAATTACGTTAACTCTTTTGGAACAAATCGATTGAATGTGAAGTTTCAATGCTTCATGAAGCGCATTGTCTAGTTTTAGTTTCGCGTCATGAAGGTGGTTGGGTCCCTCAATACACGTCGTTCTATCACTTCAAGTAAAATTGAAAGTGAAACTGATAACTAGGTTCTAACCCCAAGTCCTGTACACTCAACCTAATTTGCTTATACGTTCACTCGTTTGAACAAATCGATGAGTGAAAGTTTCTAAGTTCTCAGCGCATACTAAGTGTTAGTTTCGCGTTCGTCCAAGAAGGTGTTGGTCCTCAATACCACGAGGTCTGATCTCTTCAGTTAAACACCTTGAATGTGAAATAGATAAACTTAGGTTATAACACACAAGTCCTGTAACACTCCACCTCATTTGCTTGATTACGTTCAACTCTGTTGGAAAACAAATCGAGTGAAGTGAAGTTTCTAATGCTTCACAAAGCGCATTACTGACTAAGTCTTAGGTTCGCGTCCCAAGGTGTTGGGGCTCAATATACGATGTTATCATTACTTTCAAGTAAAACCTGAATGTGAAATCAGATAACTTAGGTTATAACCCAAGTCATGTAACAATCAAACCTCATTTGACTTGATACGTCAAGCCTTTTGGAACAAATCGATGAAGTGAAGTTTCTAAGCGTCATCAAGAGCAGTATAAGTTAGTTTCGCGTCCAAGAAGGTTGTTAGGTCCTCAATCACGCCGTTATCATCACTTCAAGTTAAAAATTCGAATGTGAATGGATAACTTAGTTTTAACACAAGTCATGTAAACTCAACCTCATTTGCTTGATACGTTCAAACTCTTTGGAACAAAACGATTGAAGTGAAGTTTTCTAATGCTTCACAAAAGCGACATGCTAAGTCTTAGTTGAGAGCCCTGTAAGGTAATGTGGGTCCTCAATATTACGATGTCTATTACTTCAAGTTAAAAACCTTGAATGGAAATAGATACTTAGGTTTATAACCACAAGTCAGGTAAACTCACCTCAATTGCTTGATACGCAACTCTTTGGAAACAAATCGATTGAAGTGAAGTTTTTTAAGCTTCATCACGCGATTACAGTATTAGTTCGCGTCCATGAAGGTTGTGGTTCCTCCTACACATCGTCGCATAAGGTCAAGTTAAACCGGAAAAGTGAAATTCGATATAAACTTAGGTTTAACCACAAGTCAGGTAACCCACTCACCTCATTTGCTGATACGTTACAACTCTTTTGAACAAGTAGATTGAAGTGAAATTTTCTATGCTTCATCAAGCGCATTGCTGAGTCTTCGTCTTTCAGTTCCAAGAAGGGTGTTGGTCCTCAATAACGTCGTCTCATCTCTCAAGTTAAAATCTTGAAAGATGAAAGGGATAACTAGGTTTCTAAGCCACAAGGTCATGTAACACTACACCTCATGCTTGTACGTAACAACTCTTTGGAACAAAATCGATGATTGAAGTTTCATATCTTATCTATTGCTTCATCGAGACGCGCATTACTAAGTCTGAGTTTGCGCGTACAAGGAGAGGTCAGGATCATCAATACACGCGTTCTCATCCTTGTCAATCGTTAACCGTGAATGTGAAAGGAGAACTAAGATTCTAACCACAAGTATGTAACATACAACCTCATTGTGATCAGTTAAACTCTTTTTGTAACAAATCGATGAAGTGAAGTTTCTTATGCTCATCAATCGGCATTAAGTCTTAGTTCGCCTGTACATTGAAGTAGTTGTGTCCTGAATAAACGGTTTCATACTCAAGTTAAAACCTGGAAATGAGAACGAATAACTAGGTTTCAACCACAAAGCATGAACACCAACCTACATTTGATTCATACGTTCAACCCTTTTGGAACAAATCGATTGAAGTGAGGTTTATAATGCTTCATCAAGCGAATTACAAGTCTTAGGTGCGCATCAATGACCGTGTGGTGGGTACTCAATATCACGTCGTTCTAAGCACTTCAAGTTAAAACCTAGAAAGTGAAATGGGAAAAATAGGTTTTAAATACAAGTCAGCAACACTCAACCTCATTTGCTGATAGTTCACTCTTTGTAACACAATCGATGAACGTGAAGTTGTAATGCTCGTCAATCGCATTACTAAGTTTGGTTCGCAGCCATGAAGGTTGTTGGGTCCTCCACATCAATGACACGTAGTGTTTATAATTACTAAAGTAAAACCTTGAATGTGAGATGGATAACTGAGGTTCTAACCACAAGTCATGTAACACTTCAACCTTTTGCTTGATACGTTACACTTTTTGGAAGAAATCGATTGAATTGAAGTTTCTATGCTTCATGCATGAGCATTTACTAAGTTGAGTTCGCCGTCTCCATTAAGGTTGTGGCTCACAATACCGTCTGTTCTCATCACTTAAGTTACAAACTTGAGAAGTTGAAATCGAATTTAAGTTCTAACACCATTCATGTAACACCCAACTCATTTGCTTGATTACGTTCAACTATTTTGGAACAAAATCGATTGACCACCCCCCGCTTCCCCTCAAGCTTAGTTTCTAATGCTTCATCAACGACCCATGACTATATGTCTTCGTTTCGCTGTCCAATGCGGTGTTGCGTCCTCAGTAAACGTTGGTCTCATCATATTCACCCCGTTTAATAACTTGAAAGTGAATCGATTAACTTAAGTTCTTAGCACCGCAAGGCCATGTAACAACTCAACCTCATTTGCGAATACAGTCCGCAACGTTTTGGAACAATATTCGAATTGAAGTGACAGTTTCTAATGCTTCAAATCAAGCGGATTTACTAATTTAGTTTCGCAGACCCAAGAGGTTGGTGTTGGTCCTGTCAATACACGTGTTCTCATCCTCGAGTTAAATACCTTGGAAAGTTAAACGATAACTTAGGGTGTCTACCCCACAACTAGAATGAAACTCAAACTCCTTTCCTTGGATACGTCCCACTCCTTTGGAACCTTTCAAGCGACTGAAGTGCAGTTTAATAAAGATCGTTGCCATACAACGCGATCCCATATGGAATCAAGACCCTCACCGGCGTTCTAATCCACCCCACCACACCCCCTCTGCATCCGTTGTGCTCATGTAAAACACTCAACCTTCAGCCCGCATGGCCTTGCTACGTTCAATAGTGGGAACAAGTCGCATTGAAGTGAAGTTTCTAATGCTTATCAAAACGCATTACCTATGTCTTAGTTTCGAGGTGCCTCCATTGTCAAGGTTGCTCCGCGTCGTCCCTCCCCCAACGCATCCCACTCACTTTTGATTACTTACATGCCTCTTATGAGACCATAGCCAAGGGGGAAGAAGAAGGCAGAATTGTAAGAAACTCATGAAGACGCCGTCAGCATATCATCAAACGGAATGAGCAAGCTGCTGCCAATGCAAACAAAGGAAGAACGCACACACTTCTCAACCAGGAGATTTGGTTTGGGTTAATTTTCGTTAAGAACGTTTTCCCCAACAAAGAAAGTGTAAACCAATCCGCGCGGAGATGGACCATTCACGTTTTGGAACGATTAATGATCTGCTTATATCATTGATTTCTACCAGCCTGATATCAAGTGAGTGCTACTTTTAATTGTAATGACCCTCTCCTTTCGATGTAGGTCCAGATTCTGAGACGAATCCTTTTCAGAGAGGGAGACTGATGTGGGCAGGTGCATTGAAGAAGAATTGGGCCAGAAAAAACTTAATGAATAAAATACCAAATGGACCTATCAATAGAGTCGGCAAGAAGCTTCAAGAAGAAGTCCAAAACTAACTTATTCAAAGAACCAAGACCATTGGAAGAAATGGGCTTTAAAGTTATTAATGTGTACAATACAAGGGAGTTTGATTAGGCCCAAATAATCACCAATTCAGCAAAGAAGGCTCATAGAAGGGAGTAATTCGAAACTGACCTCCACTAGGCATTAATATTGTCATAGAGAAGGCCAAAGATGGTTGATGTTTCCAAAGGAAGGCTGCACTAGTTCAGATAGTAGCAACGTTCTTTCTTATGTTTTCAAGGTATTTAAGCTTTCTAGCTATTCTTGAAGCCTATAAATACTTAGAGTTCTTCATTGTAAGACACTAGAATGAGAGTTATCTTGTGCGAATTTCCTCCAAATGTTCTGTCTGTAGAACTGCGGAAATTTCAAGTGGAACAACTCTGTTTCCAACCCTATCATATTGGGTTTCTTGCCTTCAAGAAAGGGGTCAATATTCTTTCTGGATACTATTGGTTTCTGGTGTCATAGAACCACGGGGTCATTACTACTAAACTGAAATATATTGGGCGATACTGAAGTTGCTCCATCTATGAGTTGGGTCTCACAACAGTTGTTAGGTTTGCATCATATTTGTTGATACGTTAACTCTTGGGAACAAAATTGCTTGAAGTGAAGTTCTAATGCGTCATCAAGGCATTACTGGTCTTAATTCGAGTCCATAACGTTGTTGGGTCCTCAATACCCGCGTTATCATCACTTGAAGTTAAAACCTTGAATGAAATGATAACTTAGGTTCGACACACAAGTCAGTCGTGTAACACTCAACTCCTTTGCTTGATGATACGTTCGATATTTTGTAACAAACGATTGAAGTGAGTTTCTAAACTCTTCATCAGGCATTACTAAGTCTTAGTTTCGCGTCAAGAAGGTGTTGGGTCATCGATACACGTCGTTCTCATCACTTCAAGTTAAAACCTTGAATGTGAAATAGATAACTTAGATTCTAACCAAAGTCATGTAACACTCAACCTCATTTGTGAAGTTCAACTCTTTTGGAACAAATCGATGAAGGAAGTTTAATAATGCTTCAGCAGCCGCATTATAAGTCTTACTTTCGCATCCATGAAGGTGTTGGGTACTCAATACCCGTCGTTCTCATCAATTCACGTTTAAAACCTTGAAAGTGCAATGGATAACTTCGGTTCTACCACAAGTATGTACACTCAACTCATTTGTTTAACTACGTTCGAATTTTGTAACAATCGATTGAGTGAAGGTTTTCTAATGCTTCATCAAGCGCATTTCTAAGTTTAGGTTCGCGTACATGAAGGTTGTTGCGTCCTCAAGAAGCGTCGTTCTCATCACTTCAAGATAAAACCTGAATGTGAAATGGATAATTTAGGTTCGAACCACAAGTCATGAACACTCAACCTCATTTGCTTGATACGTTCGAATGTTTCGTAACAAACGATTGAACGTGAATGTAAGTTCATCAAGCGCATAGGAAGTCTTAGGTTCGCGTCCAGAAGGTTGTTGGTCCTCAATACCCGTTGTTCTCATCACTCAAGTAAACCCTGAATGTGAACAGGGATAATTGGCTTCACCCAAGTCATGACACTCAACCTCATTTTCTGATACGTTCAACTCTTTGCAACAAATGAAATGATGTGAAGTTTCTAATGCTTCATCAAGCGCATTACTAGTTCATAGTTCGCGTCCAAGAAGGTGTTGGGTCCTCAATACACGTCGTTCTCATCACTTCAAGTTAAACCCTTGAAAGTGAATGGATAACCTGGTTTCTCTAACCACAAGTCATGAAACACTCAACCTCATTTGCTTGATAAGTTCCAACTCTTTTGGAACAAAATCGAGTGAATTGAAGTTTTAATGCTTCATCAAGCGCATTACTAAGTCTTCGTTTCTCGTCCAAGAAGGTTTTAGGTCCTCAATAACGTCGTTTCATCATTGCAAGCTAAAACCTTGAATGGTGAAATGGATAACTTAGGTTCTACCACAAGGCAAGTAAAAAACTCAACATCATTGCTTGATAGTTTAAACACTTTTGGAACAATCGATTAAGTAAAGTTCTAATGCTTAATCAAGCGGGCATTACTAAGTTTTAGTTTCGCGTCAAAGAAGGTGGGGGTCCCTCCAATACAAGTGTTATCATCACTTCAAGTTAAAACCTTGAATGTGTATAGATAACTAGTTCTAACCACAAGTCATGTAACACTCAACCTCATTTGATTGCTACGTTAAACACTTTTGGAACCAAACGATTGAAGTAAGTTTCTAATGCTTCATCAAGCGCATTACTAGTTTTAGTTTCGCGTCCAAGAAGGTTGTTGGGTCCTCAAGCAAGTCGTTCTCATCACTCAAGTTAAAACCTTGAAAGTGAAATCGTACTTAGTTCTAACCACAAGTCATGGAAACACTCAACTCATTTGCTGGATAGTTCAACTCTTTTGAAAAAATCGATGAAGTGAAGTTATAATGTTTCACAAGCGCATTACTAAGTCTTATTCGCATCAAGAAGGTGTTGGGTCCTCAATACACGCTTCTCATCACTTCAGCTTTTAAAACCTTGAATTTGATGGATAACTTATGTTCTAACCACAAGTTATTTAACACTCACAACCTCATTTGCTTGATACGTCTACTATTTTGAATAATCGATTGAGGAAGTTTATAATAATTCATCAAGCGCATTCTAAGTCTTCGTTCGCGTTCAAGGAAGGTTGTTGGGTACTCAATACCCGACGTTCTCATCTCTTCAAGTTAAAACGAATGGTGTGATGAAATAGATAACTAGGTTATAACCCAAGTCATGTAACCTCAACCTCATTTGCTTGATACGTTCAACTCTTTTGGAACAAATCGATGACGTGAAGTTTCTAATGCTTATCAAGCGCTTAGTAAGTCTAGTTTCGGCTCATGAAGGTGGTTGGGCCTCAATAACGCGTTCTCCTCATTCAAGTTAAAACCTTGAAGTGAAATCGATAACTTAGGTTCTAACCGCAAGTCATTTAACACTCAACTCATTTGCTTGATACGTTCAACTCTTTTGGAACAAATCGATTGAAGTGAAGTTTCTAATGCTTTAATCAAGAGCCTTACTAAGTCTAGTTTCGCGTCCAGAAGGTTGGTAGGTCCTCAATACAGCCGGTCTCATCAATTCAAGTTAAAACTGAATGTGAAATGGATATTAACTTAGGTTCGAACCCCAAGTCATGTAACATCAACCTCATTTGCTTGATACGTTCAACTCTTTTGGAACAAATAGATTGAAGTGAGTTTCTAATGCTTCATCAGAGCATTACTAAGATATTAGTCGCGTCCCTGACGGTTGTTGGGTCCTCAATATACATGTTATCATACTTCAAGTTAAAACCTGAAGTGAATAGAATAACTTTCGGTGTATAACCAAAACGCATGTAACACTCAACCTCATTGCCTTGATACGTGCAAATCTTTTGGAACAAACGATTCAAGTGAAGTTTCTATGATTCAGCAAGCGAGTATAAGTTTAGTTGTCGCCGTCCATGAAGGTTGTTGGGTCATCAATTACATCGTCTCATAACTTCAAGTTAAAACCTTGAAAGGGAAATCGATAACTAGTTTTAACCACAAGTCATTGTAAACAATAACCTCATTTGCTTGATACTTCAACTCTTTTGGAACAAGCGATTGAAGTGAAATTAATGCTTCATCAAGGCATTGCTGAGTCTTAGAGTGTCGCGTCCACAAGGTTGTTGGGTCCTCAAATACGTCGTTTCTAATCTCTTCAAGTTAAAATCTTGAAAGTGAAATGGATAAGTAGGTTCTAACCAAAGTCATGTAACATCAACCTCATTGTTGATACGTTCAACTCTTTGAGAACACATCAATTGAATTGAAGTTTATATGCTTCATCCAGCCGCATTACTAAGTCTTAGTTTCGCGCAGAAGGGTGTTAGGTCCTCAATACCACGTTGTTCTCATCACTTCAGTTAAAACCGTGAATGTGAAATGGATAACTTAGTTTCAACACAAGTCATGTTAACACTCAACCTCATTTGCTTGATCCGTTTCAACTTTGTAACAATCGATTGAAGTGAAGTTTCTTATGCTTCATCATCGCCATTACATAAGTTTAGTTTCGCGTCCATGAAGGTAGTGTGTCGTAATACACGCGTTCTCATCACTTCAAGTTAAAACCTTGAATGTGAAATGAATAACTAGGTTTTAACCACCAAATCATGTAAATCAAACCTCATTTGCTTCATACGTTCAACCCTTTTGACAAATCTATTGAAGTGACGATTTTTAATGCTTCATCAAGTGAATTACTAAGTCTAGTTTCGCATCCTAACGTTGTGGGTCTCTCAATACACCGTCGTTCTTATTCACTTCAAGTTAAAACTAGAAAGTGAAATGGATACTTAGGTTTTAACTACAGTCATGTAACACTCAACATCATTGCTTGATACGTTCAACTCTTTTGGAACAAATCAATGAATTGAAGTTCTATTGCTTCATTCAAGCGCATTACTAAGTCTTAGTTTCGGTCTCCAAAGAAGTTGTTAGGTCCTTTCAATACACGTTGTCCATCACTTCAGTTAAAACCTTGGAATGCCTTGAAAGGATAACTTAGGTTCTAACCACAAGTCATGTAACACTAACATAATGCGTGATACGTTCAACTCTTTTGTAACAAATCGATGAAGTGAAGTAGTGTCTTAGCTTCATCAATGAGTACTAAGTTCTTAGTTTCGCGTCCCATGCAAGGTAGTCTGTGTCCTTAATAACAGTCGTTTCATCACTTCAAGTTAAAACCTTGAAGTGAAATGAATAACTTAGGTTTTTAACCACCAATCATGTAACACTCAACCTCATTTCTTCATACGTTCAACCCTTTTGGACAAATCGATTGAAAGGTGAGGTTCTAATGCTTCACAAGTGAATTACTAGGTCTTAGTTCGCATCCATTACACGTTTTGGGGTCCCATACACGTCGTTTCTTATCACTTCACGTTTAAAACCTAGAAAGTGAAATGGATAACTTAGTTTTAAATCAAGTCATTGTAACACTCAACTCATTTGCTTGATACGTTCAAACTTTTGTAACAAATCGATTGAAGTGAAGTTTCTAATGCTTCGTCAATCGCAATTACTAAGTCTTGGTTTCGCATCGGAAGGTTGGGGTCCTCAATACACGTCGTTCTAATCACTTCAAGTTAAAACTTGAATGTGAAATGGATAATTAGGGTATAACACAAGTCATGTACCACTTAACCTATTTGCTTGATACGTTCCCTCCTTTTGAAGAAATCGATTGAATTGAAGTTCTATTGCTTCATCATGCGCTATTACTAAGTCTTAGTTTCGCGTCCATTAAGGTTGTTGGCTCACAATACCACGTCTTCTCATCATTCAAGTTAAAACCTTGAAAGTGAAAGCGATTAATTTAAGTTCTAACCAAATTATGTAACACCAACCTCATTGCTGAAGTCAACTCTTTTGGAACAAATCGATTGAAGAAGGAGTTTCTATGCTTTATCAAGCGCATACTAGTCTTAGTTTGCTTCCCATGAAGGTTGGTGCGTCCTAATACACGGCGTTCGTCATCACGTTAAGTTAAAACCTTGAAAGTGAAATCGATAACTTAAAGTTATAACCGAAGTACGTAACACTAACTCATTTGCTTGATACGTTTCACCTCTTTTGGAAAAATCGATTGAAGTGAAGTTTCTAATGCGTTCATCAAGCGTATTACTAATCTTAGTTTCGGCCCATGCAAGGTTGTTGGGTTCCTCAATAACGTGTTCTCATCACTTCAAAGTGAAACCCTTGAAGTACATCGATTTAACTTCGGTTCTAACCAAAGTAATGTAACACTCAACCTCATTTTCTTGATTACGTTCCATCTTTGGAACAAATCGATTGAAGTGAAGTTATAAAGCTTCATCAATCGAAATCGATAACTTAGGGTCTCTCCCAAAGTTCATGTAACAATAACCTATTTGCTTGATACGTTCCAACAGTTTTGGAACAAGTCGATTGAAGTGAAGTTTCTAATGCTTCACAACGCATTACGGATGTCTAGTTTAGCGTCTCCAAGAAGGTTGTTGGGCCGATACACGGTAGTTCTCATCACTTACAAGTTAAACACCTGAATGTGAAATAGTAACTTAGATTCAACCACAAGTCATGTAAACTAACCTATGTGCTTGATACGTTCAACTCTTTTGGAACAAATCGAGTGAAGTGACGTTTCTAATGCTTCATCAAGCGCATTCTAAGTCTTACTTTCGCATCCATGAAGGTTGTTGGGTACTCAATTACACGCGTTCTCATCACTTCAAGTTAAAACCTTGAAGTGAAATGAGAACTTCGGTTCTTAACCACAAGTCAGTAACATCAAACCTAATTTGCTTAATACGTTCGATATTTGTAACAAACGATGAAGTGAAGGTTTTCTAATGCGTCATCAAGGCATTTCTAAGTATTAGGTTCGGTCAATGAAGGTGGTTGCGTCCTCAATAAGCGTCGTCTCATCATTCAAGTTAAAACTTGAATGTGAAATGGCATAATGTAGCGTTCTAACACAAGTCATGTAACAAATCACCTCATTGCTTGATACGTTCGACCGGTTTCGTAACAAATCGATTGAAGTGAAATTTCTAATGCTTCATCAAGCGCATTAGTAAGTCTTACGGTTGCGTCCAAGAGGTTTGTTGGGTCCTCAATACACGTTGTTATCATCACTTCAAGTTAAAACCTTGGAATGTGAAAGGAAACTTAGGTTCGAACCAAAGTCATGTAACACGTCAACCCTCATTTTCTTGATCGTTCAACTATTGTTGCAACAAATCGAATTATGTGAAGTTTCTAATGCTCATCAAGCGCTTACTAAGTCATAGTTTCGGTTCCAAGAAGGTTGTGGGGTCCTCAATCCACGCGTTCTCATCACGTAGTTAAAACCTTGAAACGTGAAAGGGAAACTTAGGTTTCTAACCAAAAGTCAGGTAACACTCAAACATCATTGCTTGATACGTCCAATCTTTTGCGAACAATCGATTGAAGAAGGTTCTATGCCTTCACAAGCGCATTACTAGTCTTAGTTCTCGTCCACGAAGGTTGTTAGGTCCTCAATTACACGTCGTTTTCATCATTTCACGCTAAAAACTGAATGTGAAATGGATAACTTCGGTTCTAACACAAGTCATGTAACAATCAACCTCATTTGCTTGATTACGTTAAACATTTGGAACAAATCGATTTAAGAGTAAAGTTTCTAAGCTTCATCAAGCGCATACTAAGTTTTAGTTCGAGCCAAGAGGTTGTGTTCCTCAATTACAAGTGTTTCCGCACTTAAAGTTAAAACCTGAGATGTGTAATAGATAACTTAGGTTCTAACCAAAGTCTGTAACACTCAACCTCAGTTGCTTGATACGTTAAAACACTTTTGAACAAATCGATTGAAGTAAGTTTATAATGCTCATTGCAAGCGAATACTAACGTTTACTTCGCGTCCAAGAAGAAGGTTGTGGGTCCTCAATACAAGTCGTTTTCATCCCGTCAAGTTAAAACTGTGACAGTGAACTCCGATAACTAGGTTCTAAAACAAGTCATGTAACACTCAACATCATTTGCTTGATACGTTCAATCTTTGAAACAAAAATCGATTGAAGTGAGTTCTAATGTTTCAGCAAGGCATACTAGTACTTAGTTTCGCATCCAAGAAGTTGTTGGGTCCTCATAAACGTAGTTCTCATCACTTTAAGTTAACACCTTGTAAATTCGAATTGATAACTTATGTTCTAACCACAAGTTATTTAACACTCAACCTCATTTGATTGGATACGTTCTACCTTTTAGAACTAATCGATTGAGGGAAGTTCGAATACTTCATCAAGCGCATTACTAAGTCTTAGTTTCGCGTTCCATGAAGGGGTGGGGTACTCAATACACGACGTTATAATCTTCACGTTAAAAACCTTGAATGTGAAATTAGATAATTAGGTATAACCACAAGTCATGATAACACTACAACCTCATTTGCTGATACGTTCAACTCTTTTGGAACAAATGAATGAAGGAAGTTCTAGCGTCATAAAGAGCATTATTAATCTTAGTTTCGCGTCCATGAAGTTTGTTGGGTCCTAAATACACGTCGTTCTCACACTTCAAGTAAAACCTTGAAAGTGAAATCGATAATTAGGTTCTAACCGCCAAGTCATCGTAACACTCAACCTCATTTGATTGATACGTTCAACTCTTTTGGAACAAATCGATGACGTGAAGTTTCTAAGATTCATCAAGCGCCATTACTAAGTCTTAGTTTCGCGCAAGAAGGTTGTTAGGTCCTAATACACGCCGTGCTCATCATTCAAGTTAAAACTTGAATGTGACATGGATAACTTGGTTCCTAACCACAAGTCAGAACACTCAACATCATTGCCTGATACGATTCAACTCGTTTGCGAACAAATCGATTGAAGTGAAGTTTCTAATGCTTCATCAAGCGATACTAAGTTTTAGTTGACGTCCCTGAAGGTTGTTGGTCTCAATTACGATGTCTCAGTACTTCAAGTTAATAAAACCTGAATGTGAAATAGATAACTTAGGTTATAACCACAAGTTCAGGTAACACTCACCCTCATTGCTTGATCCGTTCAACTCTTTTGGAACAAATCATTGAAGTGAAGTTTCTAAAAAAAATCTTCATCAAGAGCATATTACTAAGTCTAGTGCGAGTAAATGAAGGTTGTGGGTCCTCATTCCACATCGTCTCATAACTTCAAGTTAAAACCTTGAAAGTGAAATCGAGAACTTTAGGTTCTAGAACCACAAGTCATGTAACCACTCAAACTCATTTTGCTGATACGTTCAACTATTTTGGAACAAGTCGATTGAAGTGAAAATTTATAATGCCGTCATCAGCGCATTGCTGAGTCTTAGTTTCGCGTCCAAGAGCGTTGTTTGGTCCTCAATTAAGTCGTTTCAGCCTCTTCAAGTTAAATCTTGAAAGTGAATGGATAAAGTAGGTTCTAACCACAAGTCACGTAACACTCAACCTCATTTGTGATACGTTCACTCTTTTGGACAAATTCAATGAATTGAAGTTTTTGTTTTTCTCTTGCTTCTCAAGCGATTACTAAAGTGCTTAGTTTCGCGCCAAGAAGGTTGTTAGGTCCTCAATACACGTTGTTCTCATCCCTTCCAGTTAAAACCTTGATGTGAAATGGATAACTTAGGTTCTAACCACACATGTAACACTCACCCTCATTTGCTTGATACGTTCAACTCTTTTGTAACAAATTCGATGAAGTGAAGTTTCTTATGCTTCTCAATCGCATTACTAGTCTAGTTTTCGCGCCATGAGGTAGTTTGTGTCTTAATACACGTCGTTCTATCACTTCAAGTTAAAACCTTGAAGTTGAAATGATAACTTAGGTTTTATAACCACAAATCATGTACACTCAACCTCATTTTGCTTCCTACTTAACCCTTTTGGAACAAATCGATTGAAGTGAGGTTTCTAATGCTTCATCAAGTGAATTACTAATCTTAGTTTCGCCTCCTTCAACGTTTGTTGGGTGCCTCAATACACGTCGGGTCTTATCACTTCAGTTAAAACCTAGAAAGTGCAATGGATAACTTAGGTTTTAACTACAAGTCAGTAACACTCAACCTCATTTGCTTGAATACGTTCCCCAAAACCCTTCCCTTTTTGGAACAAATCAATTGGAATGAAGTTTTTCCTATTGCTTCATCAAGCGCATTAACTAGTCTTAGTTTCGGCGTCAAGAAGGTTGTTAGGTCCTCAATACACTTGTTCTCATCCCTTTCAAGTTAAAACCTTGAATGTGAATGGATAACTTAGGTTCTAACCACAATTTCAGTAACCCTCACCCGCATTTGCTTGATACGTTCAACTCTTTTGTAACAAAGCGATTAAAGTGAAGTTTCTTATGCTTCATCATCGCATTACTAGTCTTAGTTTGCGTCCATTAAGTTATTGGTGTCCTTAATACACCTCGTTCTCATCACTTCAAGTTAAAACCTGAATGTGAAATGAATAACGTAGGTTTTTAACCACTCACATGTAACACTCAACCTCATTTTGCTTCATACGTTCAACCCTTTTGGAACAAATCGATTGAGTGAGGTTGCTATGGCTTCATCATTGAATTACTAATTCTTAGTTTTTCGCATCCATTAAAGTTGTTGGTTCCTCATACCGTCCGTCTTATCACGTCAAGTTAAAACCTAGAAAGTGAATGGATAACTTAGGTTTTAACTACAGTCATTTAACCCGCAACCTCATTTGCTTGATAGTTCAGCTCTTTGTAACAAATCGATGAAGTGAAGTTCTAATGCTTCGTCATCGCATTACTAAGCTTGGTTCGCATCCATGAAGGTTGTTGTCCTCAATACACGTCGTCTCATCACTTTTCAAGTTAAAACCTTGATGTGAAATGGATACTTAGGTTCTAACCACAAGTCATGTAACACTTACCTCATTTGCTTGATAACGTTCCACTCTTTTGGAAGAAATCGATTGATTGACGTTCTATTGCTTCATCATGATCATGCCCATGACTAAGTCTTGTTTCGCGTCCATTAGGTTTTGTTGGCTCACAATACCCGTCGTTCTCTATCACTTCAGTTAAAACCTTGACAGTGAAATCGATAATTTAACGTTCTAACCACATGTCATGTAACACCCACCTCATTTGCTTGATACTTCAACTCTTTTGGAACAAATTCGTTGAATTGAAGTTTCTAAGGCTTTATCACGCGCATTACTAAGTCTTAGTTTTCGCGGCCATGAAGGTTTGTGCGCTTCCTCAATACCGTCGTCTCATCCTTTCAGTTAAAACCATTGAAATGAAATCGATAACTTTAAGTTCTAACCGCAAGTCACGTACCACTCACCTCATTTGCTTGATACTTTCAAACTCTTTTGGAACAAATCGATTGAAGTGAAGTTTAATGCTTCATCCACGTATTCTAGTCTTAGTTTCGCGTCCATGAAGGTTGTTGGGTCCTCAATACACGTCGTTCTCATCACTTCAAGTTAAAACCTTGAAAGTTACATCCGATAACTTAGGTTCTAACCACAAGTAATGTAACCTCACCAACCTCATTTTCTTGATACGTTTCCACCTTTTGGACAAATCGATGGAAGTGAAGTTTATAAGCTTCAATCAAGCGAATCGATAACTTAGGTCTATCCACAAGTCATGTAACCTCAACCTCATTTGCTTGATACGTTCCAGCAGTTTGGACAAGTCCGCTTGCAGTGAAGTTTTCTTAAAATGCGTCATCAACTCATTACTAAGTCTTCGTTTGCGCGTCCTGAATCGATGTTGGGGGTCCTAATACATGTCGTTTCATCATTTCAAGGTAAACCTTGTAAGTGAAATGGAGAACCTTAGCTCTAACCACAAGACATGTAACACTCAACCTCATTTGCTTGATACGTTCAACTCTTTTGTAACCCATCGATTGACGTTTCTTAGCTTCATCAATCGCAATACTAAGTCTTAATTTTCGTGTCCATGCGGTTGTTGGGTCCACAATACCGTCGGTCTCAATCACTTCAAGTTAAAACCTTGAATGTGAAATGGATAACTTAGGTTCTAACACAAGTCAGTTAACACTCAACCTCATTTGCTTCATACGTTCAACACTTTTGACATTCGATTGATTGATGTTTCTAATGCTCATCAAGCTCATTACTATCTTAGTTTTGCGTCCATGAAGGTTTGTTGGGTCCTCAATACACGTCGTCTCATCACTTCAAGTTAAAACCTTGAATTGTGAAAATTGATACTTAGGCTCTACCCACAAGTCATGTAACACTCAACCTTCATTGCTTGATACGTTTCACCTCTTTTCGAACAAATCGATTGAAGTAGGTTTCTAATCGCTTTAATCAAACTCATTAACGTCTTAGTTTCGCTTGGCCATGAAGTTGTTGGGGCTCAATACAGTCGTTTTTTTTCTCATCATTTCAAGTTAAAACCTTGTAATTGAAATGGGAACTTAGGTTCTAACCACAGTCTGTACACTCAACCTCCATTATTTGCTTGATACGTTCCAACTCTTTGTACAAATCGATTGAAGTGCAGTTCTACTGCTTCATCAATCGCATTATAAAGTCTTGGTTTCGCGTCCCATGAAAATTTTTGGATTCCTCAATGCACGTTGTTCCCATCACTCTTCAATTAACCTTGATGTGAATGGATAACTTAGGTTCTAACCACAGTCATGTCACTCAACCTCATTTGCTTGATACGTTCAACCTGTTGAACAAATCGATGAAGTGATGTTTCTACTGCTTCATCAAGCGCATTACTAATTCTTGGTTTCGCGTCCACGACGGTTGTTGGATCCTCAATACACGTCGTTCTCATCACTTCCAGTTAAAACCTTAATGTGACGGATACTTAGGTTCTAACCACAATCCATGTAACACTCAACCTCATTTGGCTTGTTACTTCGACCCTTTTTGGAACCAAATCGATTGAAGTGAGGTTTCTCATGCTTCCAAGCGCATTCTTTAAGTCCTAGTTTCCCGTCGATGAAGGTTTGTGGGTCCTCGAATAAACCCATTCTCATCACTTAAGTTAAAAACTTGAAAGTTAAATGGATAACTTGGTTTCTACCACAAGTCATGTACAACTCAACCTCATTTGCTTGATACGTTCAACTCTTATTGTAACAAATCGATTGAGTTGAGGTTTTATAATGCTTAATCAAGCGCATTACTAAGTTTAGTTTCTCGTCCATGAAGGTTGTTGGATCCTCATACACGTCGTTCTTCATCACTTCAAGTTACACCTTGAAAGGAAATGGATACTTAGGTTCTAACCACAAGTCATGTAACCTCAACTCATTTGCTTGATACGTTCCACTCTTATGTAACCGATCGCTTTGGTGAGGTTTCTAATGCTTTATCAAGCGCATTACTAAGTCTTGTTTTCTCGTCGCATGAGGTTGTTGATCCCTCACCTCATTTGCTTGATCCTTCACTCTTTTGGACAAATCGATTGAATGAATTTCTAATGCTTCATCAGCGCATTACTAAGCCTTAGTTTTGCGTCCATGAAGGTTGTTGGGTCTTAAATACCCACGTCGTTCTCCTCACTTAAGCAAAACCTGAATGTGAAATAGATTACCTTAGTTCTAACCACACGTCCTGTAACCCCACCCTCATTTGCTTGATACGTTCAAGTCTTTTAGAACAAATCGATTGAAGTGAAGTTTTCTAATTTTCATCAAGCGCATTGCTAAGTCCTTAGTTTCGTGTCCATGAAGGTTGTTGGGTCCTCAATACACGTCGTTCTCTCACTTTAAGTTAAAACCTTGAAAGTGAAATGGATAACGTAGTTTAACCAAAGTCATGTAACACTCAACCTCTTTGCTTATACGTTTTCAACTCCTTTTTGAACATATCGATTGACAGTGCGTTTCTAATGATTACTCAAGCGCATTACTAAGTCTTAGTTTTGCGTCCATGAAGTTGTTGGTTCCTTAATACACGTCGTTCTCATCACTCCCAAGCTAAAACAGTGAATGTGCAATGGATACTTAGGTTCCTAACCACAAGTACTTTAGCACTCACCTCATTTGCTTGATACGTTCCAACTCTTTTGGAACAATCGCTTGAAAGTGCATTTTCCTAATGCTTCTCAAGCCATTATAAGGCTTAGTTTTGCGTCCAAAAAAAAAATAAATAGGATCCGAAACATGTCCTTAAACCCGGGGTCGACCGATGGAAACGCTCACCCCATGATCTGAAGTTGCTTAGTACTGAGTTGCCGTTGTTCCCTCTAGGTGTAACAAGCGAGTTCCTATTTGGCGTGATTGACGAATACCAATTCTGTCAGCTGGCAATAGTTTTTACTAAATCAAAATCCCATTGGTCTTCCTCTCTATGACCTCTCACAATTTTGGGATTCCCTAGAACGATAATCATAACATATCTTAACAATAATGACATTGCAACAACAAACCCTTCTGGCTGAGTGTACGGTGGCATCTGGGCGGAGGCATGTCTGCAAAAATCGATTTTAGAACCTTGGTTTTTGCTTTGATACCATAATTGTAACAACCCAATTGGAGTCCGCCACGTAATTCATAACTTAACCTCTTACATCATCGGTTCTTCCTTCATGCACCTTGTTTCCATTATTAGTGTTATTTAATTTTTTTTTTTCACAACATCCCTAACGCATCTACCGATAGAGTAATGGTTGGAGCTCACATCGAACCGAGTGTCCTGTGCCCGCCACGCAAACACATCTGTTCCAAACATCTCTAAACTGCATCTGCCGATAGAGCTAGACCACATCGCCTATGTCACGTGTGTCTCCGTGATCCAGACTCATTCCAGAAGACCTTATTCACTTCGCGATCGCTAGCGACAAAGAGTTCACTACTCGACCGCTAGCAACGA
>JAJTVD010000025.1:0-41123 GCA_022432975.1 Begonia masoniana
GTTGAGTAAAACTAGGTTGGGTGGCAGAATTGTAATTAAGATTGATGGATTAAGTATAAATAGAAAAAGGAAACCTTAAATCTCATTTAAACCTCACTGTAGCCGACACCCCTTCTCTCGGCGATTTCTTCTCTCCCGAGCTCCTGCTCTCTGTTACCGGCGTTCTCCCTCACTGACGACTATTTTCAGCCTGCATTTTCTCTGCAAGTTCGTACCCGAGGTATGCAATAGACAATGTAGCTATCTGTTAGTTTATCAGCTCTGTTTTCAGCTCAGCATCTGAACTTGGAGTTTATCAATGGCCATGCCGTTTTAGAACATTTTAGAATCCGAGAGTAGTAATGTCAACCCGAATAGATTCTGGTCATTTTAAGTAACCTAACTCAGATTTAATCAATAGTAGAACCTCTTTGTTCTATTTTGGATTTCAGATTCTGCACAGAGCTTTAGACTAAGGATTCGGAGATGACTCTAGCTATTAGATTCTAGGATGACCTATGATTAGAACTTTTAGGATTTTATTTAACTACTGTAATGTGAAATGTGTTAGGTGAAGAAGTTGAAGAGAAAGTGATCCAAGTTGCTAAGGAATCCAGGTAAGTGAATGTATTAAGTTTCCGGCCAATAGGGCCCTACATCAAAGGATTAAGTTAGATTTAGTGAACATTGTCTGCTATATGTTTGATGAAATGTCGATGGATATGGTTCTGTTATTCTCATGTACTCCCCTGTCTTAGTTCGATGATTAAGTGCATTTATGTTATGCATCATGTTTTACTTCTCAAGCATATGAAAATGTTTTGAAATATGTTTTCTCATGAATAAGGTAAGAAGATAAAACTTATGCAACGTGGTTAAGTGAGGGTTGGGGGTGGTTCGGCGTATGTCACAGTCCGCAGTAGGACATATGAATACGACCCGCAGTAGGGACCATGATCAAACTCACTGTCGAACCCCCTTTACCGGCACAAATCCTCCCTTAAACCACATAATGTAATGAAGAATATGAATGATGATTAAGATAAGTACATGAAAAGAAAAGACTTATGAGCATGTTTTTCTCCAAGTTATGCATTCATGAACTCATAATAGTTTGCATTCCTTACTAAGCCTTAGGCTTACAGTTACACCTTATGATGTAGGTGAAGAAATATCAGGTGAGGAATTCAAAGTTGATGAAAATGTCTAAGCTAGGTTGCTGGAGGTGATCAGTGTGAAATCTGTGGCTGGATGGCAAATGAGTAACCCTGGTTAACGTTTTATGATTTAAGGATGTTTATAAGTTCTGAAGTTTAAGTAGTAATGTTTATGATTATGGAAGTCTAAGTATGATGACTTTACTTTCGAATTATTGAGTTCTGAGTTTGTCTGGTATGAGTACTGAATCTGAGGATATTTATGAGGATATGAAATGAATTATTAAGTCTTTCGCTGTATGAGTTCTAGTAAGTTTATGGTTCATTCCGCTTGAGTCCTGGTTATTAAGATTGAGGCTATGAAGTTTATGTTATCTAAAATCTAAGTCTGAGAAAAGCCAGGATGTCTTCTGCCGAGGGACGCTGGAGGAAAAATTGTTGTCTTCCGGCTGACGTCATCGGAAGAGGAGAATTGTTGTCTTCCGGCTGACGTCATCGGAAGAGGAGAATTGTTGTCTTCCGGCTGACGTCATCGGAAGAGGAGAATTGTTGTCTTCCGGCTGACGTCATCGGAAGAGGAGAATTGTTGTCTTCCGGCTGACGTCATCGGAAGAGGAGAATTGTTGTCTTCCGGCTGACGTCATCGGAAGAGGAGAATGGTTGTCTTCCGGCTGACGTCATCGGAAGAGGAGAATTGTTGTCTTCCGGCTGACGTCATCGGAAGAGGAGAATTGTTGTCTTCCGGCTGACGTCATCGGCAGGAGAAGTGTGATAGAAGTTGTATGAGTTTGCCTTCCGGCTGACGTCATCGGAAGAGGAGAATTGTTGTCTTCCGGCTGACGTCATCGGAAGAGGAGAATTGTTGTCTTCCGGCTGACGTCATCGGAAGAGGAGAATTGTTGTCTTCCGGCTGACGTCATCGGAAGAGGAGAATTGTTGTCTTCCGGCTGACGTCATCGGCAGGAGAAGTGTGATAGAAGTTGTATGAGTTTGCCTTCCGGCTGACGTCATCGGAAGAGGAGAATTGTTGTCTTCCGGCTGACGTCATCGGAAGAGGAGAATTGTTGTCTTCCGGCTGACGTCATCGGAAGAGGAGAATTGTTGTCTTCCGGCTGACGTCATCGGAAGAGGAGAATTGTTGTCTTCCGGCTGACGTCATCGGAAGAGGAGAATTGTTGTCTTCCGGCTGACGTCATCGGAAGAGGAGAATTGTTGTCTTCCGGCTGACGTCATCGGAAGAGGAGAATTGTTGTCTTCCGGCTGACGTCATCGGAAGAGGAGAATTGTTGTCTTCCGGCTGACGTCATCGGAAGAGGAGAATTGTTGTCTTCCGGCTGACGTCATCGGAAGAGGAGAATTGTTGTCTTCCGGCTGACGTCATCGGAAGAGGAGAATTGTTGTCTTCCGGCTGACGTCATCGGAAGAGGAGAATTGTTGTCTTCCGGCTGACGTCATCGGAAGAGGAGAATTGTTGTCTTCCGGCTGACGTCATCGGAAGAGGAGAATTGTTGTCTTCCGGCTGACGTCATCGGAAGAGGAGAATTGTTGTCTTCCGGCTGACGTCATCGGAAGAGGAGAATTGTTGTCTTCCGGCTGACGTCATCGGAAGAGGAGAATTGTTGTCTTCCGGCTGACGTCATCGGAAGAGGAGAATTGTTGTCTTCCGGCTGACGTCATCGGAAGAGGAGAATTGTTGTCTTCCGGCTGACGTCATCGGAAGAGGAGAATTGTTGTCTTCCGGCTGACGTCATCGGAAGAGGAGAATTGTTGTCTTCCGGCTGACGTCATCGGAAGAGGAGAATTGTTGTCTTCCGGCTGACGTCATCGGAAGAGGAGAATTGTTGTCTTCCGGCTGACGTCATCGGAAGAGGAGAATTGTTGTCTTCCGGCTGACGTCATCGGAAGAGGAGAATTGTTGTCTTCCGGCTGACGTCATCGGAAGAGGAGAATTGTTGTCTTCCGGCTGACGTCATCGGAAGAGGAGAATTGTTGTCTTCCGGCTGACGTCATCGGAAGAGGAGAATTGTTGTCTTCCGGCTGACGTCATCGGAAGAGGAGAATTGTTGTCTTCCGGCTGACGTCATCGGAAGAGGAGAATTGTTGTCTTCCGGCTGACGTCATCGGAAGAGGAGAATTGTTGTCTTCCGGCTGACGTCATCGGAAGAGGAGAATTGTTGTCTTCCGGCTGACGTCATCGGAAGAGGAGAATTGTTGTCTTCCGGCTGACGTCATCGGAAGAGGAGAATTGTTGTCTTCCGGCTGACGTCATCGGAAGAGGAGAATTGTTGTCTTCCGGCTGACGTCATCGGAAGAGGAGAATTGTTGTCTTCCGGCTGACGTCATCGGAAGAGGAGAATTGTTGTCTTCCGGCTGACGTCATCGGAAGAGGAGAATTGTTGTCTTCCGGCTGACGTCATCGGAAGAGGAGAATTGTTGTCTTCCGGCTGACGTCATCGGAAGAGGAGAATTGTTGTCTTCCGGCTGACGTCATCGGAAGAGGAGAATTGTTGTCTTCCGGCTGACGTCATCGGAAGAGGAGAATTGTTGTCTTCCGGCTGACGTCATCGGAAGAGGAGAATTGTTGTCTTCCGGCTGACGTCATCGGAAGAGGAGAACTCTAAGCTTGTCGTTTAGCGATTGGCTGAAGTGCTTGCATGGCTCGCCGGCAGATGCTATGCACTTCATTAAAGTTACGTTTTCAAAAAAAAAAAAAAAAAAAAAAAAAAAAAAAAAAAAAAAAAAAAAAAAAAAAAAAAAAAAAAAAAAAAAAAAAAAAAAAAAAAAAAAAAAAAAAAAAAAAAAAAAAAAAAAAAAAAAAAAAAAAAAAAAAAAAAAAAAAAAAAAAAAAAAAAAAAAAAAAAAAAAAAAAAAAAAAAAAAAAAAAAAAAAAAAAAAAAAAAAAAAAAAAAAAAAAAAAAAAAAAAAAAAAAAAAAAAAAAAAAAAAAAAAAAAAAAAAAAAAAAAAAAAAAAAAAAAAAAAAAAAAAAAAAAAAAAAAAAAAAAAAAAAAAAAAAAAAAAAAAAAAAAAAAAAAAAAAAAAAAAAAAAAAAAAAAAAAAAAAAAAAAAAAAAAAAAAAAAAAAAAAAAAAAAAAAAAAAAAAAAAAAAAAAAAAAAAAAAAAAAAAAAAAAAAAAAAAAAAAAAAAAAAAAAAAAAAAAAAAAAAAAAAAAAAAAAAAAAAAAAAAAAAAAAAAAAAAAAAAAAAAAAAAAAAAAAAAAAAAAAAAAAAAAAAAAAAAAAAAAAAAAAAAAAAAAAAAAAAAAAAAAAAAAAAAAAAAAAAAAAAAAAAAAAAAAAAAAAAAAAAAAAAAAAAAAAAAAAAAAAAAAAAAAAAAAAAAAAAAAAAAAAAAAAAAAAAAAAAAAAAAAAAAAAAAAAAAAAAAAAAAAAAAAAAAAAAAAAAAAAAAAAAAAAAAAAAAAAAAAAAAAAAAAAAAAAAAAAAAAAAAAAAAAAAAAAAAAAAAAAAAAAAAAAAAAAAAAAAAAAAAAAAAAAAAAAAAAAAAAAAAAAAAAAAAAAAAAAAAAAAAAAAAAAAAAAAAAAAAAAAAAAAAAAAAAAAAAAAAAAAAAAAAAAAAAAAAAAAAAAAAAAAAAAAAAAAAAAAAAAAAAAAAAAAAAAAAAAAAAAAAAAAAAAAAAAAAAAAAAAAAAAAAAAAAAAAAAAAAAAAAAAAAAAAAAAAAAAAAAAAAAAAAAAAAAAAAAAAAAAAAAAAAAAAAAAAAAAAAAAAAAAAAAAAAAAAAAAAAAAAAAAAAAAAAAAAAAAAAAAAAAAAAAAAAAAAAAAAAAAAAAAAAAAAAAAAAAAAAAAAAAAAAAAAAAAAAAAAAAAAAAAAAAAAAAAAAAAAAAAAAAAAAAAAAAAAAAAAAAAAAAAAAAAAAAAAAAAAAAAAAAAAAAAAAAAAAAAAAAAAAAAAAAAAAAAAAAAAAAAAAAAAAAAAAAAAAAAAAAAAAAAAAAAAAAAAAAAAAAAAAAAAAAAAAAAAAAAAAAAAAAAAAAAAAAAAAAAAAAAAAAAAAAAAAAAAAAAAAAAAAAAAAAAAAAAAAAAAAAAAAAAAAAAAAAAAAAAAAAAAAAAAAAAAAAAAAAAAAAAAAAAAAAAAAAAAAAAAAAAAAAAAAAAAAAAAAAAAAAAAAAAAAAAAAAAAAAAAAAAAAAAAAAAAAAAAAAAAAAAAAAAAAAAAAAAAAAAAAAAAAAAAAAAAAAAAAAAAAAAAAAAAAAAAAAAAAAAAAAAAAAAAAAAAAAAAAAAAAAAAAAAAAAAAAAAAAAAAAAAAAAAAAAAAAAAAAAAAAAAAAAAAAAAAAAAAAAAAAAAAAAAAAAAAAAAAAGTACTTCAATAGGACCGTTCAGGCCGGCAAGAAGAAAGAATTCATGAACCTGCGGCAAACTGGCTCCGTGACGGATTATATATGCAAATTCGATGCTTTGTCACGGTTTGCTCCCCGACTGGTTGAGAATGATGAAGACAAGATTTACCAATTTGTTCAAGGACTGAAGCCGAGTTTGTATGTGAAGGTAAAGACTTCTGGGATACACAATATACCTTATGGCGAAGTGACGGCTAAGGCCCTGGAATTGGAGGAGGCTGAGATGACAGCTTATGCACAGCGTGAACAGCCAAGGAAGTTCACTAAGGAGACTCAACCACCACCACGGCAGAACAAGGGGATGGCAACCCCAGCAGAACAGAAACCAAGCAACAACAACAGCCAAGGTGTTTAAGAGATCCTTCAATCCCAAGTGATGACCAAGGAAGAGGAAAGCGACCTCGGCTCCCCTATGTTCCAACTGTCAGAAGAATCACCCATGGGGAGTGCAAGCTGCACTCTGGCCGTTGCTATAGATGCGACAAGGTTGGACACATAGCCAGAGACTGCCCGATGCCATCAGACCCGAATCGAATTAGAGTTGCACCACGAGTCTATGCTATGATGGAGGATGAAGATGTTGAACCACACCGGTCATATCAGGTACCATTATGGTTTGTGGTTTTTCTGCTTATACATTATTGATACGGGAGCCACACACTCATTCATAGCAACCCTGTTTGTGTGTAAACATAAGTTAGAACTTTCGCCAGTTGATAAACCGTATAGAGTTATGTTACCATCAGGGAAGTCTTTACATTCTGAGCAAATGTTGAAGGGTGATGTTTTGTCCTTAGGAGATAAGGAGCTATATGTAGAACTGATTATGATTGACATGAAAGGATATGAGATTATTTTAGGAATGGATTGGTATTTAGGCATTATGCCACGATTAGTTGTAGGTCGGGCCTAGTTGATTTCCGACCCCCCAAATGGAGATCGGTATACCTCCAAGCTATTCCAAAGATGAGTAAGATACCAATCATATCCTCACTAGCGACTCAACGGTTACTGAAGAATGGTTGCTTGAGTTATCTAGCCAACCTAATGGATGTCCGAGTGAAGAATAAGTGGAACTTACAAGGATATTCCTACCGTACGAGAGTTTCCTGAAGCATTCTTGGACGACTCCCCTTCTTACCGGGACTACCACCCGATATAGAGGATAGAATTTGTGATTGATACATACCCCGAGGCATTACCTGTAGTCTAAGAATCCTTACGAATGGCACCTGTTGAGTGAAAGAATTTAAAGGTCCAACTACAGGAATTAGTTGACAAGGGATTTATACGTTCTAGTAGTTCTCCCCTGGGGTGCACCTGTCCTTTTCGTTAAAAGAAAGACGGTTCTCTTAGAATGTGTATAGACTACAGAGAACTGAATAGTTGACAGTCAAGAATAATATCCTTTACCCCGGATAGATGACCTGTTTGACCAACTACAAGGAGCTAAGGTATTCTCAAAGATTGACTTACGTTCGGGTTATTACCAACTGAAAGTTAAGGAAGGAGATATACCAAGACAGCCTTCAGAACCCGCTACGGACAGTATGAATTTCTTGTGATGTCATTTGGACTGACTAATGCGCCTGCCGCTTTCATGGACTTGATGAACCGAGGATTTCGTGAGTACCTGGATAAGTTTGTAATTGTGTTATAGATGACATTTTAATATACTCACAGACTGAAACCGACCATGCAGAACATTTGAGAATAGTATTATCAACCTTAAAACAGCAGCAGCTTTATGCCAAATTGTCCAAATGTGAATTTTGGCTGATAAGGTCACTTTTAGGTCATGTCATTTCTGCTGAGGGCATATCAGTAGATCCAACTAAGGTTCAGGCCGTTAAGGATTGGCCACAGCCAAAGAATGTCAGTGAAGTTCGAAGTTTCCTTGTCTGGCTGGCTACTATAGAAAGTTCATTAAAGGATTCTCTATGATAGCTAAACCTTTGACCAATTTAACCAAGAAGGCCTCAAGTACTTTTGGACCGAAGCTTGTGAAGATAGCTTCCAATCATTGAAACAGAAGTTAACGACAGCCCCGCTATTAACTCTCCCAACTGAAGAAGGAAAATTTAGTGTTTATTGTGACGCATCCAAGATTGGTTTGGGATGTGTTTTGATGCAAGAAGGTAAAGTTGTGGCGTATGCCTCTAGGCAGCTAAAAGGTTATGAACAGAATTACCCCACTCATGATTTAGAGCTAGCTGCAGTTGTTTTTGCTTTAAAAATTTGGAGGCACTATTTGTATGGACAGCAGTGCGATGTGTTTTCTGACCACAAGAGTTTAAAGTATCTTTTCACCCAAAGGAATTAAACATGAGACAAAGACGTTGGTTAGAATTTGTTAAGGACTATGACTTTGAAATCAAGTACCACCCGGGTAAGGCTAATGCTGTAGCCGATGCTTTGAGCAGAATGTCAAAAACAATGCAACCCGCAAGTGTCAGTTTTGTCTGCACCCTTGAGGACTGAAGTTCAGAAGTTTGAATTGGAACTAGTTCCAGGGTTGTCAGCCTTACTTACCGATTTGACCATTCAACCAACGGTTTGGAAAAGATCAAAGAGTCACAACAGAAGGATTCCGAGGAGAATAACAGTATGATGATAAGTTGAAGGACGCCACCTCCGAGTTAGTCTTTCCAATGATGGAATCCTGAGATTTAGGAATCGATGGTATGTCCCTTGTGATGAAGAATTACGTAAGTTGATTTTGGCCGAGGCTCACTCGTCTTCCTTTTCTATACATCCCGGTAGCACCAAGATGTATCGAGACTTGAAGTTACTTTATTGGTGGCCTAATATGAAGAGGGATATCGCCAAGTACGTAGAATCATGCTTGGTATGCCAGCAGTTAAAAGCCGAGCACCAACGACCAGGAGGTACCCTTCAACCTCTACCTATTCCCGAATGGAAGTGGGAAAACATTGCCATGGATTTTGTTGTAGGATTACCTAAACAACTAAAGGACTGACAGTATTTGGGTTGTGATTGATAGGATGACAAAGTCAGCTCATTTCTTACCTGTAAAGACAACCTACACGATGGACCAACTTGCTAATCTTTACGTTCAAGAAATTATCAGATTGCATGGGATTCCCGTATCCATAGTCTCTGATCGTGACCCTAGATTCACCTCCCGATTCTGGAAAAGTTTACAAGGTACCTTAGGCACAAAGTTATCCTTCAGCACCGCTTTTCACCCGCAGACAGATGGACAATCCGAGAGGACCATTCAGATACTCGAGGATATGTTGAGAGCATGTGTGCTTGACTTTCAGACTACATGGAGTAGACACCTACCTCTGATTGAGTTTTCTTACAACAATAGTTACCAGTCCACCATTGGTATGGCACCCTATGAAGCTTTGTATGGCAGGAAATGTAGGTCACCTTTGTACTGGGATGAGGTTGGTGAAGCGAAGTTATTGGGCCCAGAGATTTTACAACAGATGTCAGACAAGATTACAGTCATTAGGAAAAGGATGTTAACTGCACAAAGCCGGCAGAAGAGTTATGCAGACCAAAGAAGAAGAGATCTTGAATTTTCTGTTGGCGATGAAGTTTTTCTGAAGATTTCACCATTTAGAGGAGTCTTAAGATTTGGCAAGAAAGGGAAGCTTAACCCACGGTTATTGGACCATTCATTGTTCTAGCAAAGATTGGTAACACAGCTTACAGATTGCAATTGCCCCCGTCATTGGAGAAAGTTCATAATGTTTTTCATGTGTCTATGCTAAGGAAATGCTACGTGATCCAGCGCATGTTGTTGTGCCATCAGAAATCGAAATTGAACTCATTTGGTGTATGAAGAGAAACCAGTACAAATTTTGGATTCTGCAGTGAGACTCTAAGGAATAAGGAAATCTTGTTGGTTAAGGTCTTGGGAAGAATCATGGTATTGAAGAAGCTACATGGGAACTACAGCAGATATGTTGGACAAGTATCCAAAGCTTTTGCGCATCGACCAATTTTCGAGGACGAAAATTTTGTTTAAGGAGGGGTGGATGTAACACCCGACATTTCGGCCAGGTGATTTTCTGACCATTTTATTTATCACCCTTTTATTTAACCTTTATGATTTAAATTTGATGTTAAGACAATTTATTACAAGTTGAGTAAAACTAGGTTGGGTGGCAGAATTGTAATTAAGATGATGGATTAAGTATAAATAGAAAAAGGAAACCTTAAATCTCATTTAAACCTCACTGTAGCCGACACCCCTTCTCTCGGCGATTTCTTCTCTCCCGAGCTCCTGCTCTCTGTTACCGGCGTTCTCCCTCACTGACGACTATTTTCAGCCTGCATTTTCTCTGCAAGTTCGTACCCGAGGTATGCAATAGACAATGTAGCTATCTGTTAGTTTATCAGCTCTGTTTTCAGCTCAGCATCTGAACTTGGAGTTTATCAATGGCCATGCCGTTTTAGAACATTTTAGAATCCGAGAGTAGTAATGTCAACCCGAATAGATTCTGGTCATTTTAAGTAACCTAACTCAGATTTAATCAATAGTAGAACCTCTTTGTTCTATTTTGGATTTCAGATTCTGCACAGAGCTTTAGACTAAGGATCGGAGATGACTCTAGCTATTAGATTCTAGGATGACCTATGATTAGAACTTTTAGGATTTTATTTAACTACTGTAATGTGAAATGTGTTAGGTGAAGAAGTTGAAGAGAAAGTGATCCAAGTTGCTAAGGAATCCAGGTAAGTGAATGTATTAAGTTTCCGGCCAATAGGGCCCTACATCAAAGGATTAAGTTAGATTTAGTGAACATTGTCTGCTATATGTTTGATGAAAATGTCGATGGATATGGTTCTGTTATTCTCATGTACTCCCCTGTCTTAGTTCGATGATTAAGTGCATTTATGTTATGCATCATGTTTTACTTCTCAAGCATATGAAAATGTTTTGAAATATGTTTTCTCATGAATAAGGTAAGAAGATAAAACTTATGCAACGTGGTTAAGTGAGGGTTGGGGGTGGTTCGGCGTATGTCACAGTCCGCAGTAGGACATATGAATACGACCCGCAGTAGGGACCATGATCAAACTCACTGTCGAACCCCCTTTACCGGCACAAATCCTCCCTTAAACCACATAATGTAATGAAGAATATGAATGATGATTAAGATAAGTACATGAAAAGAAAAGACTTATGAGCATGTTTTTCTCCAAGTTATGCATTCATGAACTCATAATAGTTTGCATTCCTTACTAAGCCTTAGGCTTACAGTTACACCTTATGATGTAGGTGAAGAAATATCAGGTGAGGAATTCAAAGTTGATGAAAATGTCTAAGCTAGGTTGCTGGAGGTGATCAGTGTGAAATCTGTGGCTGGATGGCAAATGAGTAACCCTGGTTAACGTTTTATGATTTAAGGATGTTTATAAGTTCTGAAGTTTAAGTAGTAATGTTTATGATTATGGAAGTCTAAGTATGATGACTTTACTTTCGAATTATTGAGTTCTGAGTTTGTCTGGTATGAGTACTGAATCTGAGGATATTTATGAGGATATGAAATGAATTATTAAGTCTTTCGCTGTATGAGTTCTAGTAAGTTTATGGTTCATTCCGCTTGAGTCCTGGTTATTAAGATTGAGGCTATGAAGTTTATGTTATCTAAAATCTAAGTCTGAGAAAAGCCAGGATGTCTTCTGCCGAGGGACGCTGGAGGAAAAATTGTTGTCTTCCGGCTGACGTCATCGGAAGAGGAGAATTGTTGTCTTCCGGCTGACGTCATCGGCAGGAGAAGTGTGATAGAAGTTGTATGAGTTTGCCTTCCGGCTGACGTCATCGGAAGAGGAGAATTGTTGTCTTCCGGCTGACGTCATCGGCAGGAGAAGTGTGATAGAAGTTGTATGAGTTTGCCTTCCGGCTGACGTCATCGGCAGGAGAAGTGTGATAGAAGTTGTATGAGTTTGCCTTCCGGCTGACGTCATCGGAAGAGGAGAATTGTTGTCTTCCGGCTGACGTCATCGGAAGAGGAGAATTGTTGTCTTCCGGCTGACGTCATCGGCAGGAGAAGTGTGATAGAAGTTGTATGAGTTTGCCTTCCGGCTGACGTCATCGGAAGAGGAGAATTGTTGTCTTCCGGCTGACGTCATCGGAAGAGGAGAATTGTTGTCTTCCGGCTGACGTCATCGGCAGGAGAAGTGTGATAGAAGTTGTATGAGTTTGCCTTCCGGCTGACGTCATCGGAAGAGGAGAATTGTTGTCTTCCGGCTGACGTCATCGGAAGAGGAGAATTGTTGTCTTCCGGCTGACGTCATCGGAAGAGGAGAATTGTTGTCTTCCGGCTGACGTCATCGGCAGGAGAAGTGTGATAGAAGTTGTATGAGTTTGCCTTCCGGCTGACGTCATCGGAAGAGGAGAATTGTTGTCTTCCGGCTGACGTCATCGGAAGAGGAGAATTGTTGTCTTCCGGCTGACGTCATCGGAAGAGGAGAATTGTTGTCTTCCGGCTGACGTCATCGGAAGAGGAGAATTGTTGTCTTCCGGCTGACGTCATCGGAAGAGGAAAATGGTTGTCTTCCGGCTGACGTCATCGGAAGAGGAGAATTGTTGTCTTCCGGCTGACGTCATCGGAAGAGGAAAATGGTTGTCTTCCGGCTGACGTCATCGGAAGAGGAGAATTGTTGTCTTCCGGCTGACGTCATCGGAAGAGGAGAATTGTTGTCTTCCGGCTGACGTCATCGGAAGAGGAGAATTGTTGTCTTCCGGCTGACGTCATCGGAAGAGGAAAATGGTTGTCTTCCGGCTGACGTCATCGGAAGAGGAGAATTGTTGTCTTCCGGCTGACGTCATCGGAAGAGGAAAATGGTTGTCTTCCGGCTGACGTCATCGGAAGAGGAAAATGGTTGTCTTCCGGCTGACGTCATCGGAAGAGGAGAATTGTTGTCTTCCGGCTGACGTCATCGGAAGAGGAGAATTGTTGTCTTCCGGCTGACGTCATCGGAAGAGGAGAATTGTTGTCTTCCGGCTGACGTCATCGGAAGAGGAGAATTGTTGTCTTCCGGCTGACGTCATCGGAAGAGGAAAATGGTTGTCTTCCGGCTGACGTCATCGGAAGAGGAGAATTGTTGTCTTCCGGCTGACGTCATCGGAAGAGGAAAATGGTTGTCTTCCGGCTGACGTCATCGGAAGAGGAGAATTGTTGTCTTCCGGCTGACGTCATCGGAAGAGGAAAATGGTTGTCTTCCGGCTGACGTCATCGGAAGAGGAAAATGGTTGTCTTCCGGCTGACGTCATCGGAAGAGGAAAATGGTTGTCTTCCGGCTGACGTCATCGGAAGAGGAGAATTGTTGTCTTCCGGCTGACGTCATCGGAAGAGGAGAATTGTTGTCTTCCGGCTGACGTCATCGGAAGAGGAGAATTGTTGTCTTCCGGCTGACGTCATCGGAAGAGGAGAATTGTTGTCTTCCGGCTGACGTCATCGGAAGAGGAAAATGGTTGTCTTCCGGCTGACGTCATCGGAAGAGGAGAATTGTTGTCTTCCGGCTGACGTCATCGGAAGAGGAGAATTGTTGTCTTCCGGCTGACGTCATCGGAAGAGGAGAATTGTTGTCTTCCGGCTGACGTCATCGGAAGAGGAAAATGGTTGTCTTCCGGCTGACGTCATCGGAAGAGGAGAATTGTTGTCTTCCGGCTGACGTCATCGGAAGAGGAGAATTGTTGTCTTCCGGCTGACGTCATCGGAAGAGGAAAATGGTTGTCTTCCGGCTGACGTCATCGGAAGAGGAGAATTGTTGTCTTCCGGCTGACGTCATCGGAAGAGGAGAATTGTTGTCTTCCGGCTGACGTCATCGGAAGAGGAGAATTGTTGTCTTCCGGCTGACGTCATCGGAAGAGGAAAATGGTTGTCTTCCGGCTGACGTCATCGGAAGAGGAGAATTGTTGTCTTCCGGCTGACGTCATCGGAAGAGGAGAATTGTTGTCTTCCGGCTGACGTCATCGGAAGAGGAGAATTGTTGTCTTCCGGCTGACGTCATCGGAAGAGGAGAATTGTTGTCTTCCGGCTGACGTCATCGGAAGAGGAGAATTGTTGTCTTCCGGCTGACGTCATCGGAAGAGGAGAATTGTTGTCTTCCGGCTGACGTCATCGGAAGAGGAGAATTGTTGTCTTCCGGCTGACGTCATCGGAAGAGGAAAATGGTTGTCTTCCGGCTGACGTCATCGGAAGAGGAGAATTGTTGTCTTCCGGCTGACGTCATCGGAAGAGGAGAATTGTTGTCTTCCGAACCTATAATGAATTATTACATCAAAATCCAAAAATTTAATAAAAGGAGAGATTGTGGATTCGTTAGAGTCTAATTATCAGTGGAAGTGTAGAAGCAAAAGAAGAAGAATAAGAACATAGGAAGAAGAAGTGAAATTGTGGGAGAGAGAGAAGTAGTTTGAAATGATTTCTGTTATGTTACGTCCTGAAAGAATAGGTCTTACATGTATATATCAGCAAGAAAACGGATGACTTGATAAGACAGAGAACTACTGTTTACAAACTAACGAAACTATAACTGAACAATGTACATATGCTAACATCCCCCCTCAAGATCAAGACGTAAGTCGAAGATCATGGATAAGAAAAAGAAAAGACGTCGTCGGTGGAAGGGTTAGTGAGCGTTAAGCAAGTGGTTTTTTGAAAGGGTTAATTTAACCAAACAACACCTATTTTTAAGTCTTTTTTCGAACGAAGTGCAAATCATATCCCACATGTTTGAAGCAGTGAAAACAGGATTGGTGGCAAGGTATGTGCACATAGTTATCAAAGAGAATTGAGGTACCGTGGTAGAGATAATACCTATTCACGTAGCAATGACTGAGCCATAGACGTCAGATGCGTCATGTGATACGTGCGATATTTGATTTGGTTCTGGAGCATGAACAACTTTTTACTTAGTGGAAGAACAGGAGATAAGTTTGTCCCTAGAAAGATAAGAAGGCCACTGGTGCTTTTACAATATTGGCAGGAGGCCCAGTCGCATCCGTATAACATGTCAAATAAAACAAGCACAATGCGAGAAGAGATGCCTAGAGATGGAGTACATTAAGGTATCGCAAAACTCCCTTGACGGCTTACTAGTGGATTTCTGAGGGTGCATGCATAAACTGAGAAACCTTGTTGACAAACAAAAGACTATAGGCGAGTAGGCAAATATTGAAAACTGCCAATAATGCACGGTAGAGGAATCCATCACGTAGTGGTGTCCAAAATGTGGATGAACGATCTAGCCACCATGGGGGTCGGAACCAACTTGCAAGCATCCATGTTAGCCTTGTGAAGTAACTCAGACAATATATTGTGATGTGAAAAGATCATCTAGTAGGAGTGGAGTGAACGAAATGCCCAAAAAGAATGAAAAGTGGTCAAATCTCGAACTTTAAACTGTGAATGTAGATATGTTAAAAGCTGGTCCAACAGAGCTGCGAATTACCTGTCAAGATAGTGTCGTCGATACACAAGCATAATGATAATTGAGGGATGCGGCAATGTACAAAGAGTGATGAAGCAGACTTGAGGGTGAGAAATCCCAATTAATTAACGCATTGTAAAACTAGTGTACCAAGCACTAAGCGAGTGCTTGAGATCGTATAGGGCTTATGTAAAGGACATACAAAAAGATGATAAGATGGACTAATAAAACAAAACGTTGTTGCATATACGAGTTAGTCCAATTCCATGCAAGAAAGCATTGTGATATTCAGGCTGTAGGATAATCAACGAAGGGAGATGACTAGAAAAGACAGTGCGAACTGAAGTTGGTTTAAAACTACCGCGTTGAATTCTATATAGTCAAACCTATTGTTGGTAATAACCTTGGCTAATAGACGAGCCTTAGGCCGAGAACTGTGCCATCTGAATTTCGTTTTGTCTTGAAGATAACTTTCTAGGAGGACCCAGGTAAGTCGAAGCTGTGCCTTCGGGCCTACATCAAAGGATTAAGTTAGATTTAGTGAACATTGTCTGCTATATGTTTGATGAAATGTCGATGGATATGGTTCTGTTATTCTCATGTACTCCCCTGTCTTAGTTCGATGATTAAGTGCATTTATGTTATGCATCATGTTTTACTTCTCAAGCATATGAAAATGTTTTGAAATATGTTTTCTCATGAATAAGGTAAGAAGATAAAACTTATGCAACGTGGTTAAGTGAGGGTTGGGGGTGGTTCGGCGTATGTCACAGTCCGCAGTAGGACATATGAATACGACCCGCAGTAGGGACCATGATCAAACTCACTGTCGAACCCCTTTACCGGCACAAATCCTCCTTAAACCACATAATGTAATGAAGAATATGAATGATGAAAGGAATGATGAATATGAGCATGTCTACGAATGATGATTATGAACAATGAATACGAGATACGATTATGAATGATGATTAAGATAAGTACATGAAAAGAAAAGACTTATGAGCATGTTTTTCTCCAAGTTATGCATTCATGAACTCATAATAGTTTGCATTCCTTACTAAGCCTTAGGCTTACAGTTACACCTTATGATGTAGGTGAAGAAGTTGAAGAGAAAGTGATCCAAGTTGCTAAGGAATCCAGGTAAGTGAATGTATTAAGTTTCCGGCCAATAGGGCCCTACATCAAAGGATTAAGTTAGATTTAGTGAACATTGTCTGCTATATGTTTGATGAAATGTCGATGGATATGGTTCTGTTATTCTCATGTACTCCCCTGTCTTAGTTCGATGATTAAGTGCATTTATGTTATGCATCATGTTTTACTTCTCAAGCATATGAAAATGTTTTGAAATATGTTTTCTCATGAATAAGGTAAGAAGATAAAACTTATGCAACGTGGTTAAGTGAGGGTTGGGGGTGGTTCGGCGTATGTCACAGTCCGCAGTAGGGACCATGATCAAACTCACTGTCGAACCCCTTTACCGGCACAAATCCTCCTTAAACCACATAATGTAATGAAGAATATGAATGATGAAAGGAATGATGAATATGAGCATGTCTACGAATGATGATTATGAACAATGAATACGAGATACGATTATGAATGATGATTAAGATAAGTACATGAAAAGAAAAGACTTATGTTTCAGCATTTCATTTCATTAAGCTCTACTTATTTAGCATTAGGCTAATAGATGAGTTTTGTGATGAAGTGTGAGGTTACGGCAGGTGATTCTCGATGTATTTGAAGATAGAGTGAATTGATGGAGCACATCTATGCCGCAGTTTGGTGTCTGATGAAGCGGTTAACAATGTAAGTATGTGTAGTTTAGTGGCCAATGTTTGTTAAGTGTGCTGAGAATTTTAATGCATGGTAGTTTTGATGTTTTAATATGTTTTGAGATTATCGAGTTTGGAACACATGTTGGTTTTTCAAACAAGTGTGCTGAAGATTTTAATGACAGTAGTAGTTTTAATGTTTTGACATGTTTTGGATTATCCGGGACTATGAAAACACGATTTGTTTTAGTGTAGATGTTTTCTGGTTTATAAAGTTGGGAATCTATGTTGTTTTGAATAGCTGCTGTTAAAATTTACAAGTTTTTTAGTAGGCAAAGTTGTTCGTTTGTTTAGAGTGTTACTGTTCACCGGTGGATGTTGTCTATCGGTGGATGTTGTCTATCGGTGGATGTAGAGTGTTACTGTTCACCGGTGGATGTTGTCTATCGGTGGATGTTGTCTATCGGTGGATGTAGAGTGTTACTGTTCACCGGTGGATGTTGTCTATCGGTGGATGTTGTCTATCGGTGGATGTGAGTATAGATTTATCGTTTTGTGGCGGTGGATATGTGAGCGGTAGATGTGGTAAATAGATTTTGTTGTTTTGTGATGGTGGATGTGAGCGGTAAATGTGGGTACGAAATTTTGTCTTTTTGTGATCGGTTGATGCGAGCGGTGGATGCATTTTTTTTTTTTTTTTTTTTTTTTTTTTTTTTTTTTTTTTTTTTTTTTTTTTTTTTTTTTTTTTTTTTTTTTTTTTTTTTTTTTTTTTTTTTTTTTTTTTTTTTTTTTTTTTTTTTTTTTTTTTTTTTTTTTTTTTTTTTTTTTTTTTTTTTTTTTTTTTTTTTTTTTTTTTTTTTTTTTTTTTTTTTTTTTTTTTTTTTTTTTTTTTTTTTTTTTTTTTTTTTTTTTTTTTTTTTTTTTTTTTTTTTTTTTTTTTTTTTTTTTTTTTTTTTTTTTTTTTTTTTTTTTTTTTTTTTTTTTTTTTTTTTTTTTTTTTTTTTTTTTTTTTTTTTTTTTTTTTTTTTTTTTTTTTTTTTTTTTTTTTTTTTTTTTTTTTTTTTTTTTTTTTTTTTTTTTTTTTTTTTTTTTTTTTTTTTTTTTTTTTTTTTTTTTTTTTTTTTTTTTTTTTTTTTTTTTTTTTTTTTTTTTTTTTTTTTTTTTTTTTTTTTTTTTTTTTTTTTTTTTTTTTTTTTTTTTTTTTTTTTTTTTTTTTTTTTTTTTTTTTTTTTTTTTTTTTTTTTTTTTTTTTTTTTTTTTTTTTTTTTTTTTTTTTTTTTTTTTTTTTTTTTTTTTTTTTTTTTTTTTTTTTTTTTTTTTTTTTTTTTTTTTTTTTTTTTTTTTTTTTTTTTTTTTTTTTTTTTTTTTTTTTTTTTTTTTTTTTTTTTTTTTTTTTTTTTTTTTTTTTTTTTTTTTTTTTTTTTTTTTTTTTTTTTTTTTTTTTTTTTTTTTTTTTTTTTTTTTTTTTTTTTTTTTTTTTTTTTTTTTTTTTTTTTTTTTTTTTTTTTTTTTTTTTTTTTTTTTTTTTTTTTTTTTTTTTTTTTTTTTTTTTTTTTTTTTTTTTTTTTTTTTTTTTTTTTTTTTTTTTTTTTTTTTTTTTTTTTTTTTTTTTTTTTTTTTTTTTTTTTTTTTTTTTTTTTTTTTTTTTTTTTTTTTTTTTTTTTTTTTTTTTTTTTTTTTTTTTTTTTTTTTTTTTTTTTTTTTTTTTTTTTTTTTTTTTTTTTTTTTTTTTTTTTTTTGTGTACTGCTTCGTTTGTGTCTTTCAACAACTGTCTTTAATATTTTAATATTGATATATGGTGTTTTATTTAAATGGATTTCCGCTGCAAATCTTAACGTTTGAAGGTCAAATTTGATTGTTGCGTGAATTTTAACATTTTCAAAAAAAAAAAAAAAAAAAAAAAAAAAAAAAAAAAAAAAAAAAAAAAAAAAAAAAAAAAAAAAAAAAAAAAAAAAAAAAAAAAAAAAAAAAAAAAAAAAAAAAAAAAAAAAAAAAAAAAAAAAAAAAAAAAAAAAAAAAAAAAAAAAAAAAAAAAAAAAAAAAAAAAAAAAAAAAAAAAAAAAAAAAAAAAAAAAAAAAAAAAAAAAAAAAAAAAAAAAAAAAAAAAAAAAAAAAAAAAAAAAAAAAAAAAAAAAAAAAAAAAAAAAAAAAAAAAAAAAAAAAAAAAAAAAAAAAAAAAAAAAAAAAAAAAAAAAAAAAAAAAAAAAAAAAAAAAAAAAAAAAAAAAAAAAAAAAAAAAAAAAAAAAAAAAAAAAAAAAAAAAAAAAAAAAAAAAAAAAAAAAAAAAAAAAAAAAAAAAAAAAAAAAAAAAAAAAAAAAAAAAAAAAAAAAAAAAAAAAAAAAAAAAAAAAAAAAAAAAAAAAAAAAAAAAAAAAAAAAAAAAAAAAAAAAAAAAAAAAAAAAAAAAAAAAAAAAAAAAAAAAAAAAAAAAAAAAAAAAAAAAAAAAAAAAAAAAAAAAAAAAAAAAAAAAAAAAAAAAAAAAAAAAAAAAAAAAAAAAAAAAAAAAAAAAAAAAAAAAAAAAAAAAAAAAAAAAAAAAAAAAAAAAAAAAAAAAAAAAAAAAAAAAAAAAAAAAAAAAAAAAAAAAAAAAAAAAAAAAAAAAAAAAAAAAAAAAAAAAAAAAAAAAAAAAAAAAAAAAAAAAAAAAAAAAAAAAAAAAAAAAAAAAAAAAAAAAAAAAAAAAAAAAAAAAAAAAAAAAAAAAAAAAAAAAAAAAAAAAAAAAAAAAAAAAAAAAAAAAAAAAAAAAAAAAAAAAAAAAAAAAAAAAAAAAAAAAAAAAAAAAAAAAAAAAAAAAAAAAAAAAAAAAAAAAAAAAAAAAAAAAAAAAAAAAAAAAAAAAAAAAAAAAAAAAAAAAAAAAAAAAAAAAAAAAAAAAAAAAAAAAAAAAAAAAAAAAAAAAAAAAAAAAAAAAAAAAAAAAAAAAAAAAAAAAAAAAAAAAAAAAAAAAAAAAAAAAAAAAAAAAAAAAAAAAAAAAAAAAAAAAAAAAAAAAAAAAAAAAAAAAAAAAAAAAAAAAAAAAAAAAAAAAAAAAAAAAAAAAAAAAAAAAAAAAAAAAAAAAAAAAAAAAAAAAAAAAAAAAAAAAAAAAAAAAAAAAAAAAAAAAAAAAAAAAAAAAAAAAAAAAAAAAAAAAAAAAAAAAAAAAAAAAAAAAAAAAAAAAAAAAAAAAAAAAAAAAAAAAAAAAAAAAAAAAAAAAAAAAAAAAAAAAAAAAAAAAAAAAAAAAAAAAAAAAAAAAAAAAAAAAAAAAAAAAAAAAAAAAAAAAAAAAAAAAAAAAAAAAAAAAAAAAAAAAAAAAAAAAAAAAAAAAAAAAAAAAAAAAAAAAAAAAAAAAAAAAAAAAAAAAAAAAAAAAAAAAAAAAAAAAAAAAAAAAAAAAAAAAAAAAAAAAAAAAAAAAAAAAAAAAAAAAAAAAAAAAAAAAAAAAAAAAAAAAAAAAAAAAAAAAAAAAAAAAAAAAAAAAAAAAAAAAAAAAAAAAAAAAAAAAAAAAAAAAAAAAAAAAAAAAAAAAAAAAAAAAAAAAAAAAAAAAAAAAAAAAAAAAAAAAAAAAAAAAAAAAAAAAAAAAAAAAAAAAAAAAAAAAAAAAAAAAAAAAAAAAAAAAAAAAAAAAAAAAAAAAAAAAAAAAAAAAAAAAAAAAAAAAAAAAAAAAAAAAAAAAAAAAAAAAAAAAAAAAAAAAAAAAAAAAAAAAAAAAAAAAAAAAAAAAAAAAAAAAAAAAAAAAAAAAAAAAAAAAAAAAAAAAAAAAAAAAAAAAAAAAAAAAAAAAAAAAAAAAAAAAAAAAAAAAAAAAAAAAAAAAAAAAAAAAAAAAAAAAAAAAAAAAAAAAAAAAAAAAAAAAAAAAAAAAAAAAAAAAAAAAAAAAAAAAAAAAAAAAAAAAAAAAAAAAAAAAAAAAAAAAAAAAAAAAAAAAAAAAAAAAAAAAAAAAAAAAAAAAAAAAAAAAAAAAAAAAAAAAAAAAAAAAAAAAAAAAAAAAAAAAAAAAAAAAAAAAAAAAAAAAAAAAAAAAAAAAAAAAAAAAAAAAAAAAAAAAAAAAAAAAAAAAAAAAAAAAAAAAAAAAAAAAAAAATCTTTTACATATGTTTCATTCCACATACTTCCCCAAGCGATGTGGGATTGTTGACGACCACTCTTTTTACGACCGTCACCTTCCGGTTCACCCGCGCGGACGTACCGCCATCCGGATTCCGTTCGTGAAGTCATCGTACCCATACGTGCATATTCGGGTCACACATGGGAGCACTCCAACAATGTAAAGGTTTATGTTACGTTAGTATTAGATATTTATGAGAGTAATTAACCTTGTACAGGAATATAAGCAATAGGGACTAAAACGACCAAGAAGACCAAGAGTACCGAGAGAGATGCCACAATTGAAACGTGAGGAGTGATCCTAGCGTCACGTTATGGCTCACGCCCACGAGGTGATAGATTGCGCTGCGCTCAGAGACCAGAATTTGCGTTCGCAGCAGTCCGTACAGTTGCCGGTTTGATTTCGTGTGTTATTACGTGCTTGAAAGCGAACGAAGATACCCAAGGATCGTGTTGCGATTCGCCCCAAAACCTCCTCTTCCTCCTTACACCTCTTGATCCCTTCCACCTTTCCCTTTTCCCCTTCTCTGCCAACTCGAAGAAAGAGTTCCAGCGCAATGAGCAATTAGGAGACCAGGAAGATTCCAGAGGTCGACCCGCCACGTTTGATGGACAGTCATCCGATCCAGTTGTTACGGGGATTGGCTTAGGAAAATTGAGAGTATGTTTAATGTGCCAACATTAGGAAGGAGGACAAAAGTCACTCTAGCCAAAGTCTTCATTTGGCTGGGGACGCTGAACTTTGGGGAGAAACAATAGAGACCACCACGGTGTTCTGGCTCTTTCTTGCGTTCCCAAATTCAGGAGATTTTCTATGAGAAAGGTTTAACAGCACCGTCCAGACCGCAAAGAAGGTTGGAGTTTTGGACTTGAAGCAGATAGGGTCTGTGGCTGAGTACAATAGGCAATTCGAGTCCCTGTCCAAGTTTGTTGGACATTTTGTTCACGGAAGAGGAGAATTGTTGTCTTCCGGCTGACGTCATCGGCAGGAGAAGTGTGATAGAAGTTGTATGAGTTTGCCTTCCGGCTGACGTCATCGGCAGGAGAAGTGTGATAGAAGTTGTATGAGTTTGCCTTCCGGCTGACGTCATCGGCAGGAGAAGTGTGATAGAAGTTGTATGAGTTTGCCTTCCGGCTGACGTCATCGGCAGGAGAAGTGTGATAGAAGTTGTATGAGTTTGCCTTCCGGCTGACGTCATCGGCAGGAGAAGTGTGATAGAAGTTGTATGAGTTTGCCTTCCGGCTGACGTCATCGGCAGGAGAAGTGTGATAGAAGTTGTATGAGTTTGCCTTCCGGCTGACGTCATCGGCAGGAGAAGTGTGATAGAAGTTGTATGAGTTTGCCTTCCGGCTGACGTCATCGGCAGGAGAAGTGTGATAGAAGTTGTATGAGTTTGCCTTCCGGCTGACGTCATCGGCAGGAGAAGTGTGATAGAAGTTGTATGAGTTTGCCTTCCGGCTGACGTCATCGGCAGGAGAAGTGTGATAGAAGTTGTATGAGTTTGCCTTCCGGCTGACGTCATCGGCAGGAGAAGTGTGATAGAAGTTGTATGAGTTTGCCTTCCGGCTGACGTCATCGGCAGGAGAAGTGTGATAGAAGTTGTATGAGTTTGCCTTCCGGCTGACGTCATCGGCAGGAGAAGTGTGATAGAAGTTGTATGAGTTTGCCTTCCGGCTGACGTCATCGGCAGGAGAAGTGTGATAGAAGTTGTATGAGTTTGCCTTCCGGCTGACGTCATCGGCAGGAGAAGTGTGATAGAAGTTGTATGAGTTTGCCTTCCGGCTGACGTCATCGGAAGAGGAGAATTGTTGTCTTCCGGCTGACGTCATCGGCAGGAGAAGTGTGATAGAAGTTGTATGAGTTTGCCTTCCGGCTGACGTCATCGGCAGGAGAAGTGTGATAGAAGTTGTATGAGTTTGCCTTCCGGTGAAGTTGTGTCAGACATTGAAGTCGAAGAAGCAGAAATGTGTGTGCTGGACTAAAGGAAGCCCCCCCGAAGTTCGTTCAGTCCACCCCCAACAGAGGGGATGAAGAGGCCTAGTGAAGGCCAGAGTAGTCAGGGAGGGGAGAGAAAGTACAGATGTTAGGAGTTTTCCCAATGCCGTATGTTTGAAGAGTCCACCCGGGAGAGTGTAGATTTGGGTCGGAAAAAAAGTATTTCCACTGTGAGGAAGTTGGACACACGTTCAGGGATTGCCCAAAGCCAGAGTCACTCGGATACTTCAATTATAAACAAGGTCGGTCATATTAACATAGACTGCAAAGCTTTAATGAGTGGCCCTGCTAAAACAAAGCCGAGGATATTCTCCAGATTGAGTCAAGTGTCGTGGACTAGCCAGCCGAGGCGTCAGGTACGGTGACTGATTATCAGATGTTGCTTAAAGTTGGTTCGCGAAAGCTGGTAAAGTGACGTCAGTATGGGGAAGATATGAATAATAACAAATTTTGAGGATGTAATTTATCCCTAAAAAGTTGGTGACTATGTTTCTTAATGGTGGATAGTGTACGTTTTTAGGTAGTGAAAGGAGTCGTCGGGTTAGATGTTATTTATACGATTGGAAATTTATTGTTGAGAGTACTCTTAGAAGTTGGTTTGTTGGAGACTTAAGGCAAGAATGTTCCCTCCTAGTATTAGACGTAGCTGAATTGAGGAAATTGGAGGATTTGGAAATAGAAATTTAAGGGTTGAATGAATTGTTTCAGGGGACTTAGGGATAAAACTATGTCTGATAATTTTGAAGTGAGGATTATAGTGGGATAGAGTGAAGCCCTAAAAGAAATTGTAAATCGCTGAATGTAAGAAGGGTATTTTATGATGATTTAATTTTGACCAAGGGAAAACTCGATGGTAATTTGGAGATGAATGGGGGAAGGAGTCTAGTCAAATGTAATGAATGTAGGATCTGAAGTTTGGGGAGTGAAAATTGAAGACTGGGGTGATTTTATTGCTGCTTCGTGCGGAATGAACAAACTTATTCAATAAACTGAGCTGAACCTAAGTAAAAGGGTTGAGTGCTCTTAAGTTATAATTGACGAGTTGTAGTCATTGAATGCTGACTAGTTGAGTGAGAAGGTGACATAGTTAGAGTTGTTTGAACTTTGGAGACTTAGGATCGCAGATCAATAGGCGATAAGGCTACATAGATAGAATCAACACGATGTGTTACAAGCTAGTATGAAAAAGGAACTGGAGTGGTACCACCAGAAAAATGTTATTGGGAGATATAAGTTCGGGGTATATAGGATTTTAATGCCTGTAAATAAGGGGACATGTATGAGATTTGTGGATGACTCTTAAAGGAGTGAACATGAGTATTTGAGTGAAAGATACAGGATTTATTATCGATGCGGAGAACGGACAGTAAAGATGTAGTTACAAGAATGTTATGTGAGCTACAACAAGGTTGCAGAATGGGGAGTTAAAAGAATATTTAGAACCGAGTTTGGATTAGAAGAGACTCAAAGTATACCTTGATGGATGTGGTTGATAGATTGAGTATTGAGAGCTTGAGTTAGGATTTGATAAGTAGAAATGAGATGGTAGGCTAACGACCCCGGCCAAGAGCCGTCACGGTTAATAATCTTTCATTGATCGTTCGCTTGACTTTACTCTTATTACATCTTTTCTATTCTCGACAGACATTCACATTTGCATAATAGATATATAATTATTTTTTTAACTGGAAACAGGGACGTAGAACCACAAGGGAGAAGAATACTCTCGTGCCGAATTTCCCTTACACATCGTCGGCTCAAAACCTCTCGCGAAGTGAGCGACTAGGCTCGGTCGTCATCGGTTTCTTGACCAAAGCGGGCAAGGAAGGAATGCCTCAACTCTCTAAACACTGATTATACTCGGGTTTGCATGGGTTGCCTGTGTGACAATCCACAGAACTTTCATCGTCCGGTCATCACGTGCATGCGCAGACTCGCTAACACCGCCTAAAAGGAGACATCTTCCGGTGACGTCAGCCGGAAGACTAAACCATCAAACTACTATCTTTCGGCATCTGCCGATGACGTCAGCCGGAAGACTAAACCATCAAACTACTATCTTTCGGCATCTGCCGATGACGTCAGCCGGAAGACTAAACCATCAAACTACTATCTTTCGGCATCTGCCGATGACGTCAGCCGGAAGACTAAACCATCAAACTACTATCTTTCGGCATCTGCCGATGACGTCAGCCGGAAGACTAAACCATCAAACTACTATCTTTCGGCATCTGCCGATGACGTCAGCCGGAAGACTAAACCATCAAACTACTATCTTTCGGCATCTGCCGATGACGTCAGCCGGAAGACTAAACCATCAAACTACTATCTTTCGGCATCTGCCGATGACGTCAGCCGGAAGACTAAACCATCAAACTACTATCTTTCGGCATCTGCCGATGACGTCAGCCGGAAGACTAAACCATCAAACTACTATCTTTCGGCATCTGCCGATGACGTCAGCCGGAAGACTAAACCATCAAACTACTATCTTTCGGCATCTGCCGATGACGTCAGCCGGAAGACTAAACCATCAAACTACTATCTTTCGGCATCTGCCGATGACGTCAGCCGGAAGACTAAACCATCAAACTACTATCTTTCGGCATCTGCCGATGACGTCAGCCGGAAGACTAAACCATCAAACTACTATCTTTCGGCATCTGCCGATGACGTCAGCCGGAAGACTAAACCATCAAACTACTATCTTTCGGCATCTGCCGATGACGTCAGCCGGAAGACTAAACCATCAAACTACTATCTTTCGGCATCTGCCGATGACGTCAGCCGGAAGACTAAACCATCAAACTACTATCTTTCGGCATCTGCCGATGACGTCAGCCGGAAGACTAAACCATCAAACTACTATCTTTCGGCATCTGCCGATGACGTCAGCCGGAAGACTAAACCATCAAACTACTATCTTTCGGCATCTGCCGATGACGTCAGCCGGAAGACTAAACCATCAAACTACTATCTTTCGGCATCTGCCGATGACGTCAGCCGGAAGACTAAACCATCAAACTACTATCTTTCGGCATCTGCCGATGACGTCAGCCGGAAGACTAAACCATCAAACTACTATCTTTCGGCATCTGCCGATGACGTCAGCCGGAAGACTAAACCATCAAACTACTATCTTTCGGCATCTGCCGATGACGTCAGCCGGAAGACTAAACCATCAAACTACTATCTTTCGGCATCTGCCGATGACGTCAGCCGGAAGACTAAACCATCAAACTACTATCTTTCGGCATCTGCCGATGACGTCAGCCGGAAGACTAAACCATCAAACTACTATCTTTCGGCATCTGCCGATGACGTCAGCCGGAAGACTAAACCATCAAACTACTATCTTTCGGCATCTGCCGATGACGTCAGCCGGAAGACTAAACCATCAAACTACTATCTTTCGGCATCTGCCGATGACGTCAGCCGGAAGACTAAACCATCAAACTACTATCTTTCGGCATCTGCCGATGACGTCAGCCGGAAGACTAAACCATCAAACTACTATCTTTCGGCATCTGCCGATGACGTCAGCCGGAAGACTAAACCATCAAACTACTATCTTTCGGCATCTGCCGATGACGTCAGCCGGAAGACTAAACCATCAAACTACTATCTTCATTCATGTTCAGATTCATTATTACATGGCATGTATTAAGCAGAACGGGGAGGAAGGAAGGGGTACCATAGTATTTGCTATCGCGGCAATCATCGTACGACTGCTCGGCCTCACCAGTGGGAGAATTCGCGAGCCATACATGTCCTCAACTCGGCATCCACAGTGGGAGAATCCGCGAGCATACTACCATAACTTGGCCTCCCCCAGTGGGAGATTTCGCGAGTCGTACATGTCATAGTCTTTTCCCCCGTTCATGCACTTAATTCATGGTTCCGTTTTGCTTTATGTTCTCAACTTAATCATGACGGGACATAAGGCATAGGACATGAAGTCCAGAGAAAAGTCATCCATAAGACAAACAAAACATCCCGTAGCTTACATCTTCGACACAAATTCTTCATATCATGGGGGAATAACTAATAATAATCAACGACTAACATCTCACTTGAATTTATTAATACCCTTGCGAGTGTAGGGCCCTAGTGGCCGGACATCTTATACACTCACTTAACTGTTTCCTTAGCACTCCGAGCTTCTTACCTTTAAACTTCTTAACCTAAAACATGAAATCTACAGTAGTTAAAACAAAGGTCTAATAGTTTGATTCATAAATGTCCTAGGACTTTTCGAATAGCTAAGGTTACTCCTTTTGTAATCCTCGTTTGACACATGCAGTCTTGAAATCTGAACTAGGTGCGGGGTGGGGGGGGGGCAGGTTTTACCAATGATTTTTAATCCAGTTCGAGTGGTTACTTTGAAAATGTTCGAATCGATTTGGGATGACATTTCGACTCTCAGACTTAAAGGGTCTAACACTCGGCCACTGCTAAGAAAATTCCGGAACTCAAATGCCGAGCTGAAAGCAGAACTTAATCACTAATAAATGACTACATTGTCCAGTTCATACCTCGGGGGCGGATTTGCAGAGGAAAAGCAGCGAAACCCAGCTGTCAGCAAGGAGAAGATTCTGGTAGCGGAGAGCAAAAGCTTGGGAGGGAAGGAATGCCGAGAGGGAATGTCGGCTACAGTGGTATAAAATGAGGTTAAGGTTTCCACTTTTATTTATACTAAACCAATCAATCTTAATTACAAAGACTGCCACCCCACCTAGTTTTACTCTACTTGTAATACAGTTGTCTACATTAATTAATCATAAAGGTTAAATAATAGTGACAATGAAAATGGGCAAAAAATCACCTGGTCGAAATGTCGGGTGTTACAGGTAGAGTGGAAAGGAATGGGAAATCGAGATTTAGGATAAGAAGTTTACTAATCTTTGAAGTTACTAATTAAGGATTATTGAGGACTGACGAATTATGTAAGTGTTTGATTGACCCCGTAAGTAGGAGGGGAGGATTAGACAAACTACCTCAAAGAAAAAGCTAGAGTTATAAAGCGGTAAGTCAAAGTCAGGAGGGGAAGCGTTAGAGTGAGTAAGTTGGGGGATAACCAAAGCCATGAATTTGATAACAAAATTCTTTTAAGGAGGGTAGATGTAACATCCGGGTTCCACTGAACCGATTTTACCTGTCAACTAATAATTTACATTTTATGATGAAATTGGGAATTATTGATTAGGTTACTGAGTAATAAATAATGAAAAAATGGTAAATAGAGATCTATAGTGGATAACGTAGTTAAGGGCTTGTTTTAATGAGTTTTAGCCGCCACTTGTTTCTCATTTTTCCTTTCTCCGGCATTCACCTCATCTAAGCAATTTCTCCTCGGCGATTTTCTTTCATTTTCACATTTTTCTCTCCATAGCTTAGGGATTTCTCTTCGATTTCTTGCTACTGTAACTATCGATGATAGATGATGGATTTTCATGTGAGTTTTTAAAATGCCTGTAAGGAGAGTTAGCTTCCGGTTTGGGCAAAATCAGGAATACTTGATGATCACGCTCCCAACCCAGTTTCCTTAGATTTCTGGAAGTTTAGATGAAATTTAGCTAGATTAACTAATACTCTCTGTTTATAATGGTTTTAGGTTTGAGCAAACCCGAAGTAGGTTGCAACCGGCTTTTCCAAGAGACTAGGTAAGTAAGGATGTTGTGTTCCTTCGGCCTACATCCCAAAACAGTAGGGTTTATGTGTTTTATGAATGTTTTTTAGTATTTAATCATCATGTTTTATTAATGAGAACGAAAATGAATTTACCTGTAAAGTCCTGTGAGACATTGACAGATTTGTAATCGATCATGCGATTAAGGGAACTAATCCACCCCCTTAATCTATAGATTTTAATACTCTGGGATACGATCCACTTCCCTCGTACTATGGATCAAGATCATGCTATTAAGAAATGGAACTAATCGCCCCTTAAATCTCGTAGAGGATTTTATACTCTGGAAGACTGATCCACTTCCCATCGTACAGATGGATCAAGATCATGCTATTAAGAGAAAAATCTGACCCTTACTCTAGTAGAGGATTTATACTCTGGGAGATGATCCATTCCATCGTACAGAAGGATAAGATCATGAACGAATGAAATCACAAATGAGTGAAAAGTAGAAATTGCATGATAGGATTTTATGTTCAGTATTTCATTTCATTAATGCTCTACTATTTAGCAATTAGGCTAATGATTAGTTTTGTGATGCGGAGGTGAATGACGGTTACGGACGGGTAATTCTCTGAGTTAGTGAAGATAGGTGTTGAATTTGATGGAGCACATCTATGCCGCGGTTGTGTATGATGAGGCAGTTTTAATAATGGTAAGTATGTGTAGTCTTAGTGGACAATTGTTTTGTTCAGTTGCTGAGATTTTACTGACAGTGGTAGTTTTGATGTTTTATAGGTTTTGAGATTATCGAGTTTGGAAAATGTTGGTTTTAAAAAAGTGTGCTGAAGATTTTAATGACAGTATAGTTTTAATGTTTTGAATGTTTGGGATTATCTGACTATGAAAACACGATTTGATTTTAGTTGTAGATGTATTCGGATTTATAAAGTTGTGGGATATGTTGTTGAATAGTTATGTTAAATTACAAGTTCTTTTAGTAGGCAGAGTTGTCCATTTGTTTAGAGTGTTACTGTTCACCGGTGGATGTTGTCTATCGGTGGATGTTGTCTATCGGTGGATGTTGTCTATCGGTGGATGTTGTCTATCGGTGGATGTTGTCTATCGGTGGATGTTGTCTATCGGTGGATGTTGTCTATCGGTGGATGTTGTCTATCGGTGGATGTTGTCTATCGGTGGATGTTGTCTATCGGTGGATGTTGTCTATCGGTGGATGTTGTCTATCGGTGGATGTTGTCTATCGGTGGATGTTGTCTATCGGTGGATGTTGTCTATCGGTGGATGTTGTCTATCGGTGGATGTTGTCTATCGGTGGATGTTGTCTATCGGTGGATGTTGTCTATCGGTGGATGTTGTCTATCGGTGGATGTTGTCTATCGGTGGATGTTGTCTATCGGTGGATGTTGTCTATCGGTGGATGTTGTCTATCGGTGGATGTTGTCTATCGGTGGATGTTGTCTATCGGTGGATGTTGTCTATCGGTGGATGTTGTCTATCGGTGGATGTTGTCTATCGGTGGATGTTGTCTATCGGTGGATGTTGTCTATCGGTGGATGTTGTCTATCGGTGGATGTTGTCTATCGGTGGATGTTGTCTATCGGTGGATGTTGTCTATCGGTGGATGTTGTCTATCGGTGGATGTTGTCTATCGGTGGATGTTGTCTATCGGTGGATGTTGTCTATCGGTGGATGTTGTCTATCGGTGGATGTTGTCTATCGGTGGATGTTGTCTATCGGTGGATGTTGTCTATCGGTGGATGTTGTCTATCGGTGGATGTTGTCTATCGGTGGATGTTGTCTATCGGTGGATGTTGTCTATCGGTGGATGTTGTCTATCGGTGGATGTTGTCTATCGGTGGATGTTGTCTATCGGTGGATGTTGTCTATCGGTGGATGTTGTCTATCGGTGGATGTTGTCTATCGGTGGATGTTGTCTATCGGTGGATGTTGTCTATCGGTGGATGTTGTCTATCGGTGGATGTTGTCTATCGGTGGATGTTGTCTATCGGTGGATGTTGTCTATCGGTGGATGTTGTCTATCGGTGGATGTTGTCTATCGGTGGATGTTGTCTATCGGTGGATGTTGTCTATCGGTGGATGTTGTCTATCGGTGGATGTTGTCTATCGGTGGATGTTGTCTATCGGTGGATGTTGTCTATCGGTGGATGTTGTCTATCGGTGGATGTTGTCTATCGGTGGATGTTGTCTATCGGTGGATGTTGTCTATCGGTGGATGTTGTCTATCGGTGGATGTTGTCTATCGGTGGATGTTGTCTATCGGTGGATGTTGTCTATCGGTGGATGTTGTCTATCGGTGGATGTTGTCTATCGGTGGATGTTGTCTATCGGTGGATGTTGTCTATCGGTGGATGTTGTCTATCGGTGGATGTTGTCTATCGGTGGATGTTGTCTATCGGTGGATGTTGTCTATCGGTGGATGTTGTCTATCGGTGGATGTTGTCTATCGGTGGATGTTGTCTATCGGTGGATGTTGTCTATCGGTGGATGTTGTCTATCGGTGGATGTTGTCTATCGGTGGATGTTGTCTATCGGTGGATGTTGTCTATCGGTGGATGTTGTCTATCGGTGGATGTTGTCTATCGGTGGATGTTGTCTATCGGTGGATGTTGTCTATCGGTGGATGTTGTCTATCGGTGGATGTTGTCTATCGGTGGATGTTGTCTATCGGTGGATGTTGTCTATCGGTGATTGAAAAGACGAGAAAGGAAAGTAGAGACAGTGAAAAACACGCAAAGAAGAATAATTCTGGAATTTCTGTTGAACAAACATTGCGGAAAGGGATGGGATTTAGTATGGTGTAGGTAACGAGTTTATTCAGTTAGAGCTATGGTAAAAGCTAGGTCCAACAGTGTTGAGGAACTATAGAATGAAAAAAAGTAGAGCGACACAATTTCAGCTACATGACTATTTTTGTTCTATTCGACCATGGTGATTTGGGAACCAGACCTGAGACACGACGTGAATTCCAAAAGATTTAAACAAATGAGTCGGAGATTAGGAATTGTAAATACCGGCTGGTACGGAATGGAATATAATATTATTATATTATGGGAATGACATTTTTGGAAATATGTAAAATCATGTCCGATTTCGAAAGAAAGCGTTCCATTCGATTATAACGATTAATAAGAATTTTTAAGGAAGTTTTGGAATTTTGGAATAGTAACGCTATATTACGAGAAATTACCACTATGTAAATTAAAATGGACGTTTTTTAAAAATAGAAAGGAAGTCCGCATTGCAGAAGGATAGTTTTAATAAAGGCCCTGGCAATCATAGGAGTTATGGCAGAAATAGGAATTTTAGAGAATACAAAGCGTGACGATTAACGAAAACGAAGGACGAAACACATATATATTAGAGCTAAGGGCAAAATGGTAATTGCAAATCATTTTAATAAATAACCACAAATCACTCTTTTCCCTCACTTCTCTCTTTCTTTCTCGTTGTCTCTCTGGCGTCACGAACAGAGAAGAAAGATCCTCGCGGCCGCCGGCGTTTCGCACGACGTCGACCGTCGTTCGAGCTCCGTTTCTCCCGTCTTCACGGTTTCTTCCCTCTCCCGATACCCTCGGTATGTAGCTTTAGTCTTCGAGCGTTATTTCGAGTTTCGTTCGATTTAGGGTTAGGGTTTCGATTAGGTTTCGTTTAAAACGAGATTAGGCCTTGTAATGAATAGGTTAACTATATTACGTACAGTAATATTGAACGTATTGAACGTTGGACGAAGAAAATCGGATTTGCGAAAAAGTTATAAATGGTAACTTTCGGGTTTTAGGGAAAAAATCGTATTTGAGGAATTTGGATGAATCGAGCTTTACTTACGTTCGCTACGATCTAATTAGCTAAGTGGAGAATTTAGGAGAATTCCTAGTTACGGATTTTGAATTTGGAGTTATGTTTAAATCGGTTCTAACTATGAATATCGTGTTTCTCACAGACACACGACTCCGTGGACGACGCTAGTGATTCAGTGCGCTCAGGTAAGTTCTCGTGACTTGTTGACACACAACGGTCTTACACCATACTCGTCGTCGTATCACGGATCCTTGCGGGTTCCCTTGTTTTACATTGTTTAGGTGGGTTGTTGCTAGGTTAGTTGTTTATAGGTTATGTTTATTGTCTGTGATATGAACTGTTTGTTTACTTCGCATGATTGAACTGTTAATGCATCACGTGTTTCAAAATGGCATAAAAAATGGGTTTTCACGAGGTTTCAATGAATGAATATGAACGAAAATACGTAATCTGTATCTGAAAGGCCAAGCGAGATGGGTCAGGCATGGCTGTAGGTTTGTGAGCATGTACCCCCCCCATCTAAGTGGAAAGTGTAGTTCGACCGCGGAAGTAAATCCTTTCCATTAGTGGGTGATATCTCGGTGGCAAATATGTCTGAAATGATCTGATATGTCTGATGAGCAGGTTTTATGAATTCATATGCACGACACGCATGCATCTGCATTTACGTAGCTTACTGAGATTTCAATATCTCATATGTGTCTGTATGGTGTAGGTAATCTCTTAGGCGATGAGCCAGGTGCGGGACGATGTTCCTCCTCCTGACGAGGGATGCAGTTGCGGGATGATGGTGTGGTAGTGCGTTGGGGCAGCGAGGCGCGATACGACCCGTGGATGTATGTATGGACTCTGGTTATTTTGGGATGTTTTGAGTTGATGATTGTATAGTATATTAGGTTGTTTGATTGGATAGGATTAGATAACGTTTTACATTGTAGGTAAATGTTTGGTAAACTGTTTAATGACGTTTGTAACGTTTTGATGGGTTAGGGTGATCCAGGTTAAGCTTGATGTTTAGATACCCACGCCGTTGGACTCCGACAAAGTCCGACTCGAGTCGATTGAGTTTTAGAATACGTTTAAATTGGATTTAAGTAGATTCAGTTGTGAGGTTATGAAATTGAAGTAAAGAAAAGGAGGTTTGCTCTCTGGAAATCGGATTCAGGAGCAAAAGAAAGTTAAACGCTGTAAAATGATAAGTGTTTGAGCACGAAGGATTGAAGCACTTGAAGGAGGAAGGGATCGTGATTGTGTGAAGCAATGCAGCGATCGATCTCTGCTGAAGAGCAGAGAGCAGAGATCGATCGCTGCATGCTTGGCAGCAATCATGATCGCTGCAATTTTTAGCAGCGATCGATCTCTGCTTTGCAGCAGAGTTCGATCGCCACTCTTGCAAGAATGCAGCGATGATCTTGCTGCAGAGCAGAGATCGATCGCGACCTTAATGCTTCCAGGCGGACTGTTCTGCATCCCACTTTTATGAATAAGTTTTTAATCATTTTATTAAAGTTTTAAGTATTTATTAAATTGTTTTAGTTTATGTTTTAAATGTTACCAAACGAACTTCGATTTCGTTCCGGTTTCGGCTTCGTTGTTCAAATTCTGGTTACGTCAAGTTTTAAAGTTTTAAAATGTAAAGATAAAAAATAAAAAAAAAAAAAAAAAAAAAAAAAAAAAAAAAAAAAAAAAAAAAAAAAAAAAAAAAAAAAAAAAAAAAAAAAAAAAAAAAAAAAAAAAAAAAAAAAAAAAAAAAAAAAAAAAAAAAAAAAAAAAAAAAAAAAAAAAAAAAAAAAAAAAAAAAAAAAAAAAAAAAAAAAAAAAAAAAAAAAAAAAAAAAAAAAAAAAAAAAAAAAAAAAAAAAAAAAAAAAAAAAAAAAAAAAAAAAAAAAAAAAAAAAAAAAAAAAAAAAAAAAAAAAAAAAAAAAAAAAAAAAAAAAAAAAAAAAAAAAAAAAAAAAAAAAAAAAAAAAAAAAAAAAAAAAAAAAAAAAAAAAAAAAAAAAAAAAAAAAAAAAAAAAAAAAAAAAAAAAAAAAAAAAAAAAAAAAAAAAAAAAAAAAAAAAAAAAAAAAAAAAAAAAAAAAAAAAAAAAAAAAAAAAAAAAAAAAAAAAAAAAAAAAAAAAAAAAAAAAAAAAAAAAAAAAAAAAAAAAAAAAAAAAAAAAAAAAAAAAAAAAAAAAAAAAAAAAAAAAAAAAAAAAAAAAAAAAAAAAAAAAAAAAAAAAAAAAAAAAAAAAAAAAAAAAAAAAAAAAAAAAAAAAAAAAAAAAAAAAAAAAAAAAAAAAAAAAAAAAAAAAAAAAAAAAAAAAAAAAAAAAAAAAAAAAAAAAAAAAAAAAAAAAAAAAAAAAAAAAAAAAAAAAAAAAAAAAAAAAAAAAAAAAAAAAAAAAAAAAAAAAAAAAAAAAAAAAAAAAAAAAAAAAAAAAAAAAAAAAAAAAAAAAAAAAAAAAAAAAAAAAAAAAAAAAAAAAAAAAAAAAAAAAAAAAAAAAAAAAAAAAAAAAAAAAAAAAAAAAAAAAAAAAAAAAAAAAAAAAAAAAAAAAAAAAAAAAAAAAAAAAAAAAAAAAAAAAAAAAAAAAAAAAAAAAAAAAAAAAAAAAAAAAAAAAAAAAAAAAAAAAAAAAAAAAAAAAAAAAAAAAAAAAAAAAAAAAAAAAAAAAAAAAAAAAAAAAAAAAAAAAAAAAAAAAAAAAAAAAAAAAAAAAAAAAAAAAAAAAAAAAAAAAAAAAAAAAAAAAAAAAAAAAAAAAAAAAAAAAAAAAAAAAAAAAAAAAAAAAAAAAAAAAAAAAAAAAAAAAAAAAAAAAAAAAAAAAAAAAAAAAAAAAAAAAAAAAAAAAAAAAAAAAAAAAAAAAAAAAAAAAAAAAATCGAGAGGAATGACACGCTTGATCGATTTCCAGTTTTGCTGGACCATCAGTCTCGGCGAATGGACCGCAAAAAAAAAAGCACGACAATTTCAGACTTAGTGAATCGAGAGCACCAAGGGCCCCGAAATTTGGAGTTCCTAATAATCAAGGTATCGATGTTCCGAAGCCTAGCGGCCATCCAGTATTGATGGACCATCATCGGATCCAACTATGCGGTGGAAATGGATTCGGTGATTGGGATATGCTAGAATGCGCAGAGTAGGGAATGAGAGAAAAGGGGCGTATGTCCACTTTCATTTGGCTTCGCATTCCCGTTTTTTGGTGGGATGCTGATTACACTACTACAGACGTGACGGTATGACGTGGGATCGTTTAAGATCATGGTTTCTTCTTGCGACAAGTACTTCGACGCACTGCGAGGGCGACTTGTGTTAGGACGAGGGAGCCAGCTATGGGCTTCTTTCGTGAGCTCCATCCTCAGACCCAGATCAAGGCTGGCAACTGAAGGGACAACAGCAAACACAGCCCGGGGAGCCGAAGGCCCTATGACGGAGCAGACGACCAAGAAAAGGTAAAGCAGTCCAGAATCGACGCAAATCTATATGCCCGAAGTGCTCGAGAACCTCATTTTGTGCATGAGATTGGTACAGACCTGGCTAACAAGGCCGGAGTGGTGGGCCACTATGCCCTGCATTGCCGGGCTGCTACTGGACCAAAAGAATTTTGCCTCAAGAATAATTGCTTTTATCGAGCCCGGTGACGGCGACGATGGCTCCATCCTGCTACAATTGCAGGTATTGTTTAATTACCATATGACAATAGCATATTATAGACAACTATTTAGATCTGAATTCATTGGTGAGAACGTAATATGGTAGAAGGATTACGTAGGCGACCTCGGAGAGAGATAATAGGATCCACATATAACCATACACCATATAGAAATATAGTTATACATTAGTAAGATTAGATCGTTTAATCAACGGAGTTGCGCACCTAGGATTTAAAAAACAATTAGAGGATACTCCCTATGAGATACGGGTTTTAATCGTAAGGATTGTGTCTAGTTGCCACTTCGAGTCTTAGAATACGACCTTCAAGAAGGTGAAGGTTGAAATAAACCTATAAGGGATAACCTAGATTGTTGATATATGGATGTGTTCTAATTAGACGAAGAGTACCGTAGAACTCTTTATTGGGGATTCGCGTAAAGTTAAGAGTATCCGATTTAGATATGATTCAAGCGTTTACATTAGAATGAATGTCGAGTAGAATGGTTGAGACTTGACTAGAAGAGCGACGAAATTAAGATTATCTGCAACTTACAATCTATTAAATAGAGATCTAAGATAGACCAAAGGATGGCACCGTAAGTAGTGTGCTACGTTTAGTTAAGAATATAGTAATCGAATTCAAGGACCAAGTTTATAATGAAAGCGATATATTTGTTAGAAATTCGGGTGACAGTAGTTTGAGGAGAAATACATTATGAATTTAGTTGCGAATCGACCCTGAAATGACTGTCGTGATTGGTAAGGGTTTCCCAGGACAGTATGTGATTTGGGAGAATTGGGTCAACTTGGTTTAAGTAAGGATAAATCAGTCCAATTGGGAAGGTTTTAAGTACGGATAAGACTTCCATTGGAATGTAGATTTTGGAATTTAAGGCTAATGTGAAAGATATAGTCTGAGGTTTTGGTTTACAATCATGTAGAGATTAACGACTAGGATGATGTGATCAAGTTACCCATGGAAGTTTTGACTTTGCTAGATATATGGTCCCTAAGTAAGTTACTGACTGTAACTTATAGTTTGACCTCACCATAGACCAGTAGTGTTCTAATGTCCCGTTCCCACAACATAACAATGAGAGCTTATAGGAAACCCAAACCGAAATTCTCCACAGGTCAAGGGTTACCCAGAAGTTAGTTGACCAGAATTCTTCTGGCAATACAAATTAACGAGAATCGTACCCAGCGAATATGGAAATTTGGGTCGATATAAGTTTCGACTACGGACAATCCAACGAGTTATGAGATTTAGACGATCGATTGGAATCTAAGACCTTAACTAAGCTCGTACTTTGTAAGGAGAGTGTACGATCAGACCGAAGGTAGAAAATACAAGTTTAGGGCCTAACAGTGGAGGGGACATGGACAGTTTCGGTAACCCACGAGGAATGAACCGTGATCAAGCGATAATCGAAGCGTAGGACCGCGTGATATGAACATTACATCAAGGGCTATAAGCCTTTTTAAAAAGGGGTCCCCCCCAATTTTGTTGTGGACAAAATTCTGAATAAGGGGGGTAGAATGTAATACCCGGCTGGGTACGACTGACTATATTTATAGTATATTATGGAGACATTTTTGAAAATATGTAAAATCATGTCGATTTACGAAAGAAAGCGTCATTACGATTCTAACGATTAATAAGATTTTAAGGAAGTTTTGGAATTTTCGGGATTAGGAACGCATATTCCGCGAATTACCACTATCGTAAATTAAATGGACGTGTTATTAAAAAATAGCAAATGAAGTCCGAATTGCGAACGGATAGTTTTAATAAAGCCCTGGCAATAAATAGGAGTTATTGGCAGAATATGGAATTTTAGAGAATCCAAATCGTTGGACGATTAACGAAACGAAGGACGAAACAAATATATAATTAGAGCTAAGGGCAAAATGGTAATTTGCAAATCCATTTTAATAACTAACACAAAAAATCATCTTTTCCTAACTTTCCCTTTCTTCTCTTCTTCTCTGGCGCTCAGAACACGAGAAGAAGAAGCTCTCGCGGCCGCCGCGTTCCCGCCGTCCGACTCCGTTCGAGCTCCGTTTCTCCTCCGTCCTTCACGGTTTCTTCCTCTCTCGCTACCCTCGGTATGTAGCTTTAGTCTTCGAGCGTTTATTTCGAGTTTCGGTTCGATTTAGGGTTAGGGTTTCGATTAGGTTTTCCGTTAAAAACGCGATTTAGGCTTCGTAATTAATAGGTTAACTATAATTACGTATATATTGAACGTATTGAAGTTATGGACGAAGAAAGTCCGATTTGCGAAAAAGTTATAAATGGTAAAATTTCGGTTTTGAGGGAAAAACCGTTATTTGAGAATTTGGATAATCGAGCTTTAATTAACGTTCGAAATGCTCTATTAGTAGTGAGAATTTAGGAGAATTCGCTAGTTAAGGATTTTGTAATTTTGGACGTTTATAGTTTAAATCGGTTCTAATATGAATATCGTGGTTTATCAAAGACACAGCTCCGTTGGACGAAGCTAGTGATTCAGTGCGCTCAAGGTAAGTTCTGTGCGTGCTTGCCCAAAGTCTACACCATTATTTTACCTCGCGGTATAAGGATCCTGAGGGTCCTTGTTTTACCATTGTTTGGTTGGGTGTTAGGTTAGTTGCTTTATAGGTCGTTTATGTTGCTGATATGAATGTTGTTTTACTTTCGCTGATATGAACTGTTATGCATCAGTGTTTCAAAATGGCATAAAAAATGGGTTTCTGCACGAGTTTTCAATGAAATGCAATATGAACGAAAATACGTAATCTGTATCTGAAAGGTCACGCGAGAGCTGGGGTTCAGGAATGGGTAGGGTTGTGAGCATGTACCCCCCCCCCATCTAAGGGAAAGTGGTAGTTCGAACGCGAAATGTATCCTTTCCATTCGTGGGCTGATATCTCGGGGCAAATGTATGAAATGATTGATATGTCGGATGAGCATGTTTTGAACTTATATGAAGACACGCATGCATCTGCATTTACGTAGCTTACTGAGATTTCAGATATCTCATATTGTCTATGGTGGTGAGGTACCTCTCTTAGGCGATTGAGCCAGGTGAGGACGATGTTCCTCCTCCTGACGAGGGATGCAGTTGTGGATGATGGCTGTGGTAGTGAGTGCGGGCAGTCGAGGCGACATACGACCCGTGGGGATGTATGTCTGGACTCTGGGTTTATTTTTGGATGTTTTGAGTTGATGATTGTATAGTAATATAGGTGTTGGATGTCTGGATAGGATTAGATAACGTTTTACAATTGTATGTAAAATGTTTTTGGGTTAAACTGTTTAATGAATGTTTTGTAATCGTTTGATTGGTTTAGGTTGATACGGTTAAGCTGATGTTTAGATACATCCACGCAGTGGACTGCAAAAAGTCGAGCTCGAGCGAATTGAGTTAGAAACGTTTAAATTGGATTTAAGTAGCATTTAAGTGTGAGTTATATAAAATTTGATGTAAAGAAAAGGAGGTTGCCTCTGGAAATGGATTCCAGAGACAAACAGAAAGTTAAACGCTGTCCAAATGAACGGTTTGAAGCACGAAGGATTGAAGCACTGACGGAGGAAGGGATCGCGATTGGTGTTGAAGCAATGCAGCGATCGATCTATGTGAGAGCAGAGAGCAGCGATCGATCGCTGCATGCTGGAAGCAATCAGGATCGCTGCAATGTTTTAGGCAGCGCTCGATCTCTGTTTGCCAGCAAGAGTGCGAATCCGGACACGCTTGCAAGAAGTGCAGCGATAGATCTCTGCTGCAGAGCAGAGATCGATCGCTTCTGACCTTTAATGCTTCCAGTATGGACTGTTTGCCCTTCCCAACTTTAGGAATAAGTTTTTAATATTTTATTAAGTTTTAATATTTATTAAATGTTTTAGTTTATGTTGTAAATGATTACCAAACGAAACTCGATTTCGATTCCGGTTTCGGCTTCGATTTCAATTCTGGTTAACATCAGTTTTAAAGTTATAAAATGTAAGATAAAAAAAAAAAATAAAAAAAATAATTGGGAAATACGGGTACAGTTGTAGGGGTGTTACAGTTATAGGCCCAAATGGTACTCCTCACTTGTAGCCAAGGTACTTACCCTGAGTCCTGGTTTCGAGTGGGGAGAAGGCAAAAATCCTCTGCAGGGAGAGGGAAGTTCTGTGAGTTGGGTCACCCACGGGGCCAAGTGTACGGGCTTGGGTCGTGGGCTCTCGGGCCAAGTGTACGGGCTTGGGCGGGAAGCGTGCCAGGTGTACGGGCCTGGGCCGGGGCTTGACAATAAAAGGCGCCTTTATTGTCAAGCCCCGCCCAGTCCGTTACACCTGCACCGCTCCGACCCAAGCCCGTACACTTGGCCCCGAGAGCCCACGACCCAAGCCCGTACACTTGCCCCGTTTGGGGACCAACTCACAGAACGTCCCTCTCATGCGAGTATTTTGCCTTCCTCCCGCACTCGAAACCCAGGACCTCAGGGTAAGTACTTGGCTACAAGTGAGGAGACCACTTGGGCTACTAGCTCAAGTGGTACTCCTCACTTGTAGCCAAGGTACTTACCCTTAGGTCCTGGTTTCGAGTGGGGAGAAGGCAAAAATCCTCTGCAGGGAGAGGGAAGTTCTGTGAGTTGGGTCACCCACGGGGCCAAGTGTACGGGCTTGGGTCGTGGGCTCTCGGGCCAAGTGTACGGGCTTGGGTCGGGAGCGGTGCCAAGGTGTATGGCCTGGGCCGGGGCTTGACAAGAAGTTCCCCGCCCAGTCGATTGGACAATTAAAAAAAAAAAACTAGCAGATGGGGGACATGATTATCAGTATCATAGTCATAGTTAACAGATAAATAGATCATTTAACATTCCACTCAAGTTGAACTAACAAATCCAAATTTTGAAAACAAACGCTAATCGAAAAAAAAAATCGTAAAACGAGACACCCTATATTTATGTTGAAAGAAAACTGACACAAGAAAAATTCACTTTACACAATCAGATAAATGAACTTTTTGCGACTAAAGCACATATATTAAAGGAATCTACATTTTAATATTGAATATGGACATAATCCGACTAGATTAGAATTCGATAACACAAACTTTCGCCACTTCTTCTCAATCTCAGATTCTAGAAAACTATGGTTCAGTTTAACTCACATAGTTTTTGACCTCCCAACCACAATGCATCCACCTTTTGATGTGATTTCATTTAAGCAATGGACAAAAGGGGCAAACTTTCCTCGATTCCCTCTTTTATTCGGCTCCCGAT
>JAJTVD010000026.1:0-30972 GCA_022432975.1 Begonia masoniana
TTTTGATGAAGTTTTAGAAACTTCACTTCAATCGATTGTTCTAAAAGAGTTTGACGCAAAGCACATCAAAAAAGTTTGACTGTTACAGAACTTGTGGTTAGACGCTAAGTTATGCATTTCACATTCAAGGTTTTAACTTGAAGTGATTAAACGACGTGTATTGAGGACCCAACAACCATCTTGGAGGCGTATAACTTATACTGCGTTTGATGATGTATAAGAAACTTCACTTCAATCTATTTGTTCTAAAAGAGTTGAACGCATCAGCAAATTAGTTGAGTTTTACAAGACTTTTGGTTAGACCCTAAGTTATCATTTCACCTTCAAGGTTTTAACTTGAGTGATTAAGACACGGCAGGCGTGTATTGAGTACCCAAAACATCCTTCATGACGCGTAATTAGACCTTAGTATGATTTGATGAGTAATTTGAAACTTAACTTCGATCTATTTTTGTTCTAAAAGAGGTGATCGTATAAACACAATGAGGTTGAGTTTTACAGACACGTGGTTAAACAAAGTTATCCATTTTACATTCAAATTTTTTTGAACTTGAATCATTAGGACGATGAGTTTTGAGGACCCAACAACATTCATGGATGCCTAATTAAGACTTTAGTAATACGTTTGATGATGTTATAAGAAACTTCTTTCAATCGTTGTTCTAAAAGCTTGACTTATAAGCAAATGAGGTTTATGGTTACAAGACTTTGGGGTTAGACCTAAGTTTTCCTTTCACATTCAACTTTGAACTTGAAGTGAATTGGACGACGTGTATTGAGACCCACAACCTTCATGTACGCGAGTTAGGACTTGTATGCTTTTGTCATATTTAGAAACTTCAATTAATCGATTTGTTCTAAAAGAGTTTGACCGCATCAAGCAATGAGGTTTGAGTGGTACAAGATTTTGTGTGTTATAAACCTAAGTTTATCCCTTCACATTCACAGGTTTTAACGTGAGTATAGAACAACGGTAGTGAGACCCGACAACCTTCCTGGACGGCGTATTTATGACTTAAGCACTGCGTTTGATGAAGTATTAAAACGTCACGTTCAATCGTTTGTTCTAAAAGTTGTAGAACGCATCAGCAAATGAGGTTGACTGTTATACACAAGACTTGTGGTTAAACCTAAGTTATCCATTTCACTTCAAGGTTTTAATGGGAAGTGATTAAGAACGACGTGTATTGATGACCCCACCCATCTGGAGGCTACTTAAGACTCAGTAAATGCTTTGTGATGTCTAAGAAACTCACTCAATCGATTTGTTCTAAAAAAGAGTTGATCGTATAAAGAAGGAGGTTTGAGTGTTACAATACTTGTGGTAGCACCTAGTTACTATTCACACATTCAAGGTTTTAACTTGAAGGTGATTAGACACGTTTATTTTACACCCACCAGCCTTCATTCGCGTAATTAAGACGTAGTAATGATTTATGAATTATTAGAAACTTAACTTCTATCGAGTTGTTCTAAAAAGTGATCGGATACAGCAAAGAGGTTGAGTGTTCCAAACACGTGTTAGACCTAACGTTATCCATTTCACATTTAAGTTTTAACTTGAAGCATTAGGACGACGTGTATTGAGGAACCCAACACCTTCATGGAATGCGTAATTAAGACTTAGTATGCGTTTGATGATGTATAAGAAACTTCATTTCAATCGATTTGTTCTAAAAGCTTTGATCGTATAAATCAAAATGAGGTTGAGTGTACAAAGACTTGTGGTTATACCTAAAGTTAATCCATTTCCATTCAAACTTTTTAATTTTGAGTGATTTGACGACCGTTATTGAGACCCAGCGACAACCCTTCATGTACGCGTATTGGACTTAGTAATGCTTTTGATGAATATTAGAAACTTCAATTCAATTCATTTGTCTAAAGTGTTGAAACGCATCAAGCAAATTAGGTGAGTGTTACAATACTTGTGGTTAGAACCTAAGTTATCCATTTCACATTCAAGGTTTTAAACTTGAAGTGATTAACTACGTGTAGTGAAGACCCGACAACCTTCTGGAAACGCTTAATTCATACCTTATAAAGCGTTTGATGAAGGATTGCTCTTGCACCTTCAATCGATTTGTTCTAAAAGAGTAGAACGCATCAAGCAAATGAGGTTTACTGTTCCAAGACTATGGTTAGAACCTAAGTTTCCATTTTTCCCCATTCAAATTTTTAACTTGAAGCCATAGAACACGTGTATTCAATCGCCAACTACCTTCATGGACGCGTAATTAGACTTAGTAATGTGTTTGATAAGTAGTGAAATTTCCCTTCAATTGATTTGTTCAAAAAGAGCTAACGCATCAAGCAAATAAGTTGACTGTTACAAGACAGGTTGACACTAGTTATTACCATTTCACATTCAGGTTTTAACTTGAAAGATTGAACGCCGGTATTGAGGACCCAACAACCATTTTGGTGCGTAATTAAACTTACTAATGCGTTTGATGATGTAATAGAAACTTCATTTCAATCGCTTGTCTAAACGAGTTGATCGTACAAAAAATGGAGATTGATGTTACAAGACTTGTGTAGAACCTAGTTATCTATTTCACATCCAAGTTTTACCTTTGAAGTGATTAGGACCGACATCTGTATTGTTGGACCCAACACCTCGTGGAACGCGTAATTAAGACTTAGTAATGCGTTGATGATATATAAGAAATTTCACTGTGCAATCGATTTGTTCTAAAAAGGTTGCAAACGCATCAAGCAATTGATATTGAGTGTTACAAGACTTGTGGTTGAACCTAAGTTATCCATTTTACAATTCAAGGTGTCTACTTGAAGTGATTAGAACCACTGTATTGAGGACACACACCTCATGGCCGTTCCTTAAGAACTTAGTATGCTTTGGATGATTTTAGAAACTTGACTTCAATTGATTGTATTCTAAAATGAGTTGATCGATAAAGCAATGGGGTTGATGGTTACAAGACTTTGTTAGAACCTAAGTTATCCATTTCACATATGATTGTAACTTGAAATTGATTTAGAACACGTTATTGAGGACCCAGCACCTTCATGACGCGTATTAGACTAGTACATGCGTTTGACTGATTATAAGAAATATCAGTCAAATCGATTTGTGCTAAAAGAGTCGTTGTAAAAGCAAAATGAAGTTTAGTGTTACAAGATTGTGGATTAGAACTAAGTTATCATTTCATATTCAAATTTTACTTGAAGTTAATTTGAGCGATTGTATTGAAGACCACAACCTTCATGGACGCGTAATAGACTTAGTATCTTTGATGATGTATAAGAAACGTCCTTCATCGATTTGTTCTAAAACAGAGTTGATCGTAAAGAATGAGGTTGAATTGTACAAGACTTGTGGTTAGAACTAAGTTATCTATTTAAAAAATTAGGTTTTAACTGAAGTGATTATGACGACTGTATTGAGTAACCCACCCGCCTTCTGTACGCATAATTAAGACTAGTAATGAGTTTGGATAAAGATTAGAAACTAACCTTCTATCGTTTGTTTTCTAAAAGAGTTGATCGTATAAAGCAATGAGGTTTTGAGTGTTACAACACTGGTTAGAACCTAAGTTATCCATTTCACATTCAAAGTTTTAACTTGAAGTCATTAGACGACGTGTATTGAGAACCCACACCCTTCATGATTGCGTCATTAAGACTTGGTAATGCGTTTGTGATGTATAAGTAACTTTCATTTCAATCGATTTTTTCTAAAAGCGTTGATCGGATAAGGCAAATGAGGTTGAGTGTTACAAGACTTTGTGTCTTCGGAACCTAAGTTATCCATTTGACAGTCAAACTTTTAACTTGAAGTGATTTGGCGACGTGTATTGACGCCGAACACTTTCATGTACGCGTAATTAGGTCTTAGTATGCTTTGATGAAATATTAGAAACTTCAATCATCGTTTGTTCTAAAATGAGTTGAACGCAGCAAGCAAATGAGTTGATGTTACAGACGTTTGGTTAGAACCTAAGTTATCCATTTCACATTCAGGTTTAAACTTGCAGTGATTAGAACCACGTGTATTGAGACCCGACACCTTCAGGGATGCGTAATTAGAGACTTAGTAATGATGTTTGCTTGAAGTATTAGAAACTTCACTTCAATCGAGTTGTTCTACACCGAGTATAACGACATCAAGCAAATGAGGTTAGTGTTACAAGACTTGTGTTAGAACCGAAGTTAGTCCATTTCACATTCAGGTTTTAACTTGGAAGTGATTAAACTACTGTATTGAAGACCAACACCTTCATGGCGCGTAATTAAAGAATTAGTATCCGTTTGATGAAGTATTAGAAACTTCACGTACTTGATTTGTTTCTAAAAGAGTTAGAACGCATCAAGCAAATGAGGTTGACTTTTACAAGACTTGTGGTTGAGAACCCTAAGTTATTTTATTTCACTTCAAGGTTTTTAACTTGAAGTGATTAGGACGCGTGTATTGAGGACCCAACAACCTTCGTGAACGCTATTTAGACTTAGTAATGCGTTGATGATATATAAGAAATGTCACTTCAATCAATTTGTTCAAAAGCAGTTTGAACGCATCAAGCAAATGAGATTGCGTGTTACAAGACTGTGGTTCGAACTAGTTTCCTTTTACATTCAAGTGTTAACTTTGAGTTATACAACCACGTGAGTGAGGACCCACTACCTTCATGGACGCGTCATTAAACTTAAGTATGCGTTTGATGATTTATAAGAAACTTTGACTTCAATCGATTATTCTAAAAATAGTAGATTCGTATAAATCAATGAGGGTGATGTTACAAGACTTGTGGTTAGAACCTAAGTTCTCCTTTCACACATTAATGGTTTTAACTTGAAGTGAATAGAACCCACGTGTATTGAGGACCCAGCAAACTTCATGGACCGTATTAAGACTTAGTAATGCGTTTGATGATGTATAAGAAACTTTCACTACTTCTCGATTACTTCTAAAAGAGTAGAAAACGTATAAACAAATGAGGTTGACCTGTACAAGCCTTGTGGTTAGAACCTACGTTATCATTTCAACAGTCAAGGTTTTTAACTTGAAGTGATTAGAACGACGTTATTAAAGACCCAACACCTTCATGGACAGCGTAAGTAAGCCTTAGTAATGCTTGATGAAGTATTAGAACTTCACTTCAATCGTAATTGTTCTAAAGAGTAGAACGCATCAAGCAATGAGTTACTGTTACAAACTTGGTGGTTCAGACCTAATTGCCATTTCGCATTCCAAGGTTTTTAACTTGAAGTGATTAACCGACGTTTATGAGACCCAACACCCTTTTGGTGGCGTAATTAAGACTTAGTAATGCGTTTTGGGATGTAGAAGAAACTTCACTTCAATCGACTTGTTCTAAAAGAGTTGATCGTATAAAGCAATGAGAATTGAGTGTTCAAGACTTGTGGTTAGAACCTAAGTTATCTATTACACCCAAGGGTTTAACTTGAAGTTTTAGACGAGTGTATTGAGGACACAACAACCTTCGTGTAACACGCGTAATTAAGGAACTTAGTAATGCGTTTGATTATGTATAATAAATTTCCACTGTCACTCGATTGTTTCTAAAAGAGTTTGAACTCTTCAGCAAATGAGATTGAGTGTTACAAGAGATTGGGGTTAGAACCTACATTTATCCATTTTACTTCAAGGTGTAAACTTGAAGTTATTCGAAACCACGTGTATTGAGGACCCACCAACCTTCAGGGACTCGTTCATTACGGACGTTAGACTGCGTTTGTTGAGGATAAGAACTTGACTCAATCGATTTATTCTAAAAGAGTGATCGTATAAACGCATTGAGGTTGAGTGTTACAAGACTTTGTTGGTTAGAACCTAATTTATCCAATTTCACATTAATGGTTTTTACTTGAAGTGAGTTAGAACCACGTGTATGAGGACCCAGCAACCTTCCTGGACGCTACGTAAGACTTAGTCAATGGCGTTTGATGATGTATAAGAAATTTCACATTCAATCGATTTGTGCTAAAAGATTTTGATTGTAATAAAGCGAATGACCGTTTAGTTTTTTACAAGATTTGGTGTTAAACCTAAGTTATCCATTTCATATCAAAAAAAACATTTTAACTTGAAGTGATTTAGGACGATGTGTATTGATGACCCAACCAACCTTCATGGACGCGTCATTTAAAGACTTAAAATGCGTTTGATGATTTATAAGAAACTGGACTTCATCATTTTTATTCTCAAAGAGTTGATCGTAATAAGCAATTGAGGTTGAGTGTTACAAGACTTGTGTTTAGAACCCAATTTATCCATTCACATTAATGGTTTTTAAACTTGCTGATAGAACCAACCGTGTATTAGGCCCCACACCCTTCCTGGCCGCGTAATTAAGACTTAGTAATGCGTTTGATGATGTATAAGATTTCACTTCAATCGCTTTGTGCTAAAAGATTTTGATTTATAAAGCAATGAATTTTAAGTGTTACAAGGTTTTGGTGAACGAATTATCCATTCCTATTCAAACTTTTTAACTTGAAGTGAGTAGACATTGTAGTGATGACCCAACCAATCCTTCATGTACTCTAATTCAAGACTTATTAAAATGCGTTTGTTGAAAAAAAACAAAAACGAATTATTAAAAACTCACTTCAAATCTATTTTTTCTAAAGAGTTGACGAATCAAGCAAATGAGTGAAATGTGACAACTGTGTGTTATAACTCTACGGTTATCCATTACATTCAAGGTTTTAACGTGATTTATTTCGAACTGACGTGTATTTAGGACTCACAACCATCATGGAGGCGTAATTACACTTTAGTAATGCTTTGTTAAAGGTATAAGAAACTTCACTTCAATCGATTGTTGTTTCTAAAAGATTGACGTATAAGACATTGGAGTTTGAGTTTACAATACTTGTGGTTAGAACCTAAGTTCTCCAGTTCACATTCAGATTTTTCACTGAAGTATTAGAAACCGTGGTAATGAGACTCACACCATCATGGAGGCGACTAAAGACTTAGTAATGCGTTTTTGATGATGTAAAGAGAGGGTGAAACTTCACTTCAATCGCTTTGTTCTAAAAGAGTTGAAATCGTATAAGAAAATAGTTTGATTGTTACAAGACTTGTGTTAGAACCAAGTTATCGTATTTCACATTCAGGTTTTTAACTTAAGTGATCTAACGACGTGTATGAGTACCCACAACCTTCATGACGCGTACTTAGACTATTAAGCGTTTGATGAGGGTATAAGACATTTCACTGTCATCGATTTTTTTGTTTAAGGAGTTGAATCTATAAACAAATGAGGTTGAGTGTTTTTTACAAGGCGCGCGTCATAACGCTAATTTATCCATTTCACAATTCAAAGGTTTAACTATGAAGTGTTTAGACGCGCTTGTAATGAGACCCAACACCCGCATGGACGCGTAATTCAGAATAGTAATGCGTTTGACTATGTATAAGAGACCTTTCATTTCATCGATTTAGTTTAAAAAGAGTTGATGTAAAAGCAATTGCGGTTGAGTGTTACAAGACTTTGGGGGTTAGAACCTAAGTTATCCATTTTCACATTTTAATGGTTTTTAACTTGAAGTGATTAAACCACGTCTATTAGGCCCCAGCACTTCAAGACGCGATTTAAGACTCCTACTCGTTTTGATGTGGTATCGAGCAATTCACCTTCAATTGATTTTGTGTTCAAAGAGTTGTATTGATCACAAATGATGTTAAGTGTTACAAGACTTGTGGTGACCTAGTTATCCCTTTTCTCATTCAAAACTTTTAACATGAAGTATTAGGACGACATGTATGAGGACCAACATACCCTTCATGGACTAATTTAAGACCTTTATTTGCGTTTGATGAAGTATTAGAAACTCACTTCAATCGATTTTGTTCTAAAAGAGTGACCGCATCAAGTCAAATGATTTTAGTGTTTCCAAGACTTTTGTTGATCTAAGTTATCCTTTTCGACATTCAAGGTCTTTCACTTGGAAGTATTAGAACAACGTAGCTTGAGGACCCACAACCATCCGTGGAGGCTAAATGACGACTTAGTAATGCGTTTGATGATGTATAGCGAAACTTCAATTCAATCTATTTGTTCTAACAGATTTGATCGTGATAAATCACTGAGTTGAGTGTTACAAGACTTGTGGTTATCACCTAATTATCCATTTTAACATTCAATGTTTAAGTGACTGTTAGAACCCGTGTATTGAGACTCAACAACCCATCATGGATGCGTAATTAAGACTTAGTCTGGCTTTTTTATTTCTGTATAGAACCTTCACCTTCAATCTTTTGTTAAAGAGTTGATCGTATAAAGCAAATGAGGTTGGATTTACAAGACTTGTGGTTAGAAACCAATTATCCTTTCCCATTAATGTTTTAACTTGAAGTGATTTTAGACCCCCTGTATTGAGGACCCAGCCACCTTCATGTACGCGTAATTAAGACTTAGTATGTGCGTTGATGATGTATAAGAAATTTCACTTCAATCGATTTGTTCTAAAGAGTTAGAACGTGATCATCCCACCCGCCCCCACATAGGTGACTGTTTACACTACTTGTGTTAGAACCGAATTATCCATTTTTCACATCATTTTTTAACTTGAGTGATTAAACTCGTTTATTAAAGACCCAACCCTTCATGGGACGCTGTAATTAAAAGACTTAGTATGCTTTGATGAAGTATAGCAAACTTCAACTATCATTCAATCGTATTGTTCTAAAGAGTAAACCATCAATCAAATTAGTTGACTTTTACAAACTTTGGTTAAACCTAATTTATCCATTTCGCATCAAGGTTTTAACTAAGTGATTAAACGACGTTTATTTAGGACCCAACAACCATTTTTGTGGCTAAAATTAAGACTTTATTCAATGCGTTTGATATGTATACGAAACTTCACTTCAATCACTTGTTTCTAACAGAGTTTGATCGTATAAAGCAAATGAAGATGAGGTGTTACAAGACTTTTTGTAGAACTAAGTTATCGATTTCACACCAACGTTTTTTAACTTGATGATTAGGGAACGACTTTATGAGGACCCACAACGCATCGGAACGCGTATTAAGACTTAGTAATGCGTTTGATGAGGTATAAAGAAACTTTCCACTTCACTCGATTTTTTTCTAAAAAGTTTGAACTCATCAAGCAAATGAGAATTGATTGTTACAAGACGTGTGGTTAACCTAAGTTATCCATTTACATTCAACTTGTTACCTTGAAGTTATTACACCACGTGTATTGAGGACCCAACACTTCATGGAGGTAGAGCGTCATTTAAGACTTAGTAATGTGCTTTTGATTATTTTATAAGACACTTGACTTCAATCTAGTTATTCTAAGAGTTGATCGTATAAGCACTTGATGTTAAGTGGTTACCCGACTTGTGGTTAAACCCTAAGTTCTCCTTTCACATTAATGTTTGGAACGTTGAATGATTCGAACGACGTGTTATTGCGACCAACAACCCATCATGGATGCGTAATTAAGACTTAGAATGCTTTATGAATGTATAAAAAAACCTTTCACGTCAATCGATTTGTTCTAAGATTGATCGTATAAAGAAAATGAGTTGAAAAGTTGTTACAAGACTTTGGTTAGCACTAAGTTATCCATTTCACATTCAGTTTTTTTAACTGAATTTTATAGACGACGTGTCTTAAAGACCAACACCCTTCAGGACCGCGTAATTAAGACGTATAATGCGGTTGATGAAGTAATAGAAACTTCACTTTCAATCGTATTGTTCTACACATAGTAGAACGCATCCAGCAAATAGGTGACTGTTACAAGACTTTGTTTTAGACCTCAGTTCTCCATTTCGCCAGTCAAAGTTTTAACTTGAAGTGATTCAACCCGTGTACTAATGACCCCACACATTTTGGGTGCGTATTAAGACTTTAATGCGTTTTTTGATGAATGTTAAGAAACTTCACTTCAATCAACTTGTCTAAAAGAAGTTATCGATAAGCCAAATGAGATTGGTGTGACAAGACTTGTGTTTAGAACCTAAGTTACTATTACACATCCAAGGTTTTAACTTCATGATTAGACGACGTGTATTGAGACCCAAACAACTTCGTGAACGTAATTAAGACTTAGTAATGCGTTTGATTGATGTATAAAAAAAGTCACTTCAATCATTTGTTCTAAAGAGTTGAACGCATCAGCAAATAGATTGAGTGTTACAAGACTTGTGGTTAGAATCTAGTTATCCTTTAACCTTCAAGTTGGTTTTAACTTGAAATTGTTGAGACCACGTGTATTAGACCCACCCCTTCCATGGACGCGTCATTAAACTTAGTAATGCGTTTGCATGTTTATAAGAACTTGCCTTCAGATCGATTTCTTCTAAAAAAGCAGTTGATCGTATAAAGGCAATTGCGGTTCGTGTACAAGACTTGTGGTAGAAACTTAAGTTATCCATTGCCACATTAATGGTTTAGACTTGAGGGATTAGAACACGTGTATTGAGGACCCAGCAACCCTTCATGGACGCGTAATTAAGACTTAGTACAATGCGTTTTGAAATGTTATAAGAAATTTCCACTTAAATCATTTGTCTAAAAGAGTTGATTGTATACAGCAAATGAGTTTATGTTACAAGAGTTGGGTTTGAACCTAAGTTATCCATTTTCATAATTCCAAAACTTTTAACTTGAAGTAATTAGACGACGGTTAATTGAAGACCCACACCTCATGGACCGTATTAATACTTATTAATTGCTTTTTGATGAAGTATTAGAAACTTCACTTCAATCGATTTGTTCTAAAACATTGTGAAACGTACACGCAAATGAGGTTAAAATGTTTACAAGACTTGTGGTTTGAAACCTAAGTTATCCATTTGCAGATTCAAGGTTTAACGTGAATGGACTTAGAACGACGTGTACTGAGGACCCAACAACCCTCGCAATGGGAACCTATTAAGAACTAGTAATCGTTTGATATGTAATAAAAACTTACTTCAAATCGTTTGTTCTAAAAGAGTTATCGTATAAAGAAAATGAGTTTTGATGTTATACAGACTTGTGGTTAACCTAATTATCTATTTCCATTTCAAGTTTTAACTTGAAGTATTTAGGACGACGTGTATTGAGGACCCCAACAACCTTCGATGACGCTATTAAACTTAGTAATTGCGTGTGATGATGTATAAGACATTTCCACTTCAATCGATTTTGTTTAAGGAGTTGATTGATAAAGCAAATGAGGTGAGTGTTACAACTCTTTCAGACTTAAGTTTTCCATTCCATTCAAGTTCTAACTCAAGTGATTAGGGCGCCGTGTATTGAGGAACCTAACAACCTCCATGAACCGCGTATTAAGAATTAATATGCGTTTTAGTCGTGTATAGACAACGTAATTTCAATCGATTTGTGCCTAAAAATTTGATCGGTATAGAAATCTGAGGCTGAATTGTTACAAGCCTTTGTGGTTAGAACCTAAGTTTATCCTATTTCACTTAATGGTTTTAACTTTTGAAGTGATTAGGAACCACGTCTAATATGTCCTAACAACCTTCATGGACCTAATTAAGACTATAAGGCGTTTTGAGATGTTATAAGAAATTTTACTTCGATCAAGTTCTTCTCAACGAGTTATTATACAAAGCAAAAGAAATTTGAGGTGTTTCAAGACCTTGGTTTAGAAACCAAGTACCACATTCCACATTCCCCCAAACTTTTACTTGAGAGTGATTTTAGACGACTTGGGATGATGACCCAATAACCTTCTGGACGCGTATTTAAGACTTTAAGTAATCGTTTGAATGATTGTATATTGAAAATTTAACTTAAATCGATTTTGGTTTGTAAAAGATTTTTTCTATCGTATCAACGCAAATATGTTTGTTTACAAGATCGTGGTAGAAACCTAAGTTTATCCATTTCCACATTTCATTTTACACTTGAAGTGATTAGGACGACATGTATTAGGACCCAACAACCTTTGGACGCATAATTAAAACTTATTATGCGTTTAATGAAGTATTAGAAACTTCACTTCACATCGTTTATTCTAAAAGAGTTGAACGCAACATCAATGAGTTGGTTGTTACCAGACTTTTGTGGTTAGAACCTAAATTAGTCCATTCCACATTCAAGTTTTAATTGAAGGTGATTAGAACGACGTTATTGAAGACCAAACACCTTCCTGGACGCGTTAATTAGACTTAGTAATGCGTTTTGATGAAGTATTAGCACTCACTTCATCGATTTGTTTTAAAAGGAGTTTGAACGCATCAACAATGTGGTTTGTTGTTTACAAGACTTGTGGTTTAAATCCTAAGGTTTTTCATTTCACATTTAAGGTTTTACTTGATGATTACAACGACGTGAATTAAGGACCCAACACACCTTCATGGACGCGTACATAAGACTTAGTAACTCGCGGTTGGAGAAGTATTAGAAACTTCCCTTCAATAGTTTTTTGGTTCTAAAAGATTTGATTGTATAGTAAGCAATGAGGTGGAGTGTTTATGAACTTGTTTTAGAACCTAAGTGTATCCATTTTTCACATTCAAACTTAACTTGAAGTGATTAGGACGGCTTGTATTGAGTACCCAACAACCTTCCTTGGACCCCCCAACATAATTGAGACTTAGTAATGCGGTTAATGAAGTATTAAGAAACTTCACTTCAATCGCTTTTGTTCTAAGAGTTTTTGACCCGCATCAAGCAATGAGTTTTGAGTGTTTTTACAAAGACTGTGGTTACACACCTAAGTATCCCTTTTACATTCAAGGTGTTAACCTTTAAGTGATTAGACCACGTGTATTGAGGAGCCAACCCCTTCATGGACGCGTCATTAGACTTAGTAATGTGTTTTTTGATGATTTATAAGAAAACCTTCACTTTCAATTCGATTTGTTCTAAAAAAGTTTGACGTATAAACAAATAGTTGAGGTTAGAACCAAAAATTTTGTTAAACCTAAGTTTATCCAATGTCCATTAATGGTTTTAAACTATGAAGTGATTATACTTACGTCTATTAGACCCAGCAACCCTTCATGGACCCCGTAAATTAAACCATTAATGCGGTTTGGATGATGTATAAGAAATTTTCACATTCAATTGCTTTGTTCTCAAGAGTTGACTAGATAAGCACATGACATTTTGAGTGTACAAGACTTTTGTTTTGAGAACCTAATTATACATTTCACATTCAAACTTTTTTAATGAAGTGATTAGTACGACGTGGTATTGATGACCAACACCCTGCACTGGGACGCGTATTACGACTTATTAAGGCTTTGATTGATTATTAGAAACTTCACTTCATCAATTGTTCTAAAAGAGTTGCACGGCATCAACAAATGAGGTTGAGTGTTTAAGCCTTGTGGTTAGAACCTAAATTATGCATTTCACATTCAAGGTTTTTAACTTGAATTAGTTAGACCAAACAAGCGTAATGGATGTGTAATAATCCCTTTAGTAATGATGCCGAACCCACGCCAACAATGTGACGGTGACCCACGATCAAATATGGCGTCGTCGCTAACCCGAATCTACAAGTTCGAAAGAGAAATTCCTTTGACCCGAAATCTATACAGATCCGAACCTGTAATGTGATCGACCACAAAACCAATAGTTTGTTCGTTTGATTAGTCGGATTTGAACTCCACACAAGGATAACGGGATAATTCGGATTTTTTTCAGAAACTAAAGAATTCTCTCACAATTCATATAAAAACCTGAATCCCTTTTTTTATTCCCCTAAAATGAATTTAAAAAGCCTGAAACACCCCTTCATTCATGGTTTCAAGAACAAAATTACTATTCTGTCGTTTTAATCCCCCCCCTTTAATTAAAATACCGCAATTGCTAAAAGAAATGAAACTTACAAAAAAACCTTAGGACTCCACATACACAAGTCCTCTTTTTAAACCTTAAAAATACAATCTGGAAAACTAAATAAATAAAGCAATGAAATAAATATCATGCCCAAATAGCTTGGATTACAAGACAGCTCTGTTTCTTTGGTTCGGACGCAATTTCCTGTTTTTGAGGTAATATTTTTGACGGACCACATTGCTCCATTTTGGCTCCTTGATGCTTCTTTGCCTTTGCCCTCTCACGTTATTGGTCCAAAACCACTTGTAATGTTCCTCCTTGAGGTCCTCATATTTCCCTTCCCTCTTAAAAATGAGTGTGTCCTCAAATCGAATTCGCATCAAAAGGACTCAATTTCCGAAACATTAAACTTGCACGTTACATTGTACTCACCATTTAATCAAGCTGTGTAGGCGTTGTTTGTTGATTTCTCTCAAGCACTTGGATGCTCCATTCACACGGGGAAAGCAACTTTAGAAACGCTTGTGCTGGGAATCTCTCTTGGCGCATATGTAACCAACCCCAATCTCCGGGGTCAAAAATGACTGACGTCGACCCTTGTTGGCATTTCTTGATGTATGTCATTCTCTCCACTCAATGTTTTTTTTGGTCCGCGCTCGCTCGTGGGAGTTGTTTCACACTTCTGCCCATTTTTCTCGCCACTAAATCCACTTGTTTTCCGAAACGAGGTAAAGTAATAATCCACTGGGGTTAGTGGGATTAACAAACCATAAACAATCTGAAAAAAACTTTATGTGCTGAATGACTTGACCGGGTTTGTAGCCAAACTCAACATGTGGCAACTATTCCCTCCCCACACTTATGTTTTTGCTAATGCTCCCTCAACAATGTCCGATAAAGTTCTATTACACCTCAGTTTTGACCTCAGTTTGGGATGACAATAGTTGAAACAAAGTTTTGGTCCTAATTTCCCCCACAAAGTCTTCCAAAAGTAACTTAAAAACTTAGCATCACGATCCGGAAACTATTTCCTCCAGCATCCATTGTAACCGTACTCTCTCTCAAAAACAATTCAGCACCATTATAGGCATCATCTTTTATGACAGGAATAAAAATGAGCCATCTTAGAAAAAAAACGCTCTACAACCACACAAATCGAATCCTTACCACGCTTAGTGTATTATCCCCTAACACAAAGTCCGATAAAATTGTCAATACAAGGTGAACTAGAATAGGCCATAGGTGTGATAAAGCCCTTCGTTGTAACTCTCGGATTTACCGCGTACACGTAAGAACCCTACCAACTTCTCCTCGTCAACACTGTTTTAATGTGGGGCCAATAAAATGTTTCTTGTAGGATTCAGAGTTTTTTTTTTTCTACCCTCAAAATGCCCCATCATCCCTCCCCCTGTGGATTTCCCGAATTTAATAAATCACGCAAAGAACAGTTGGGAACACACATTTATTACCTCCTAAATAGGTAATCGTCATCCTAAAGAACTTCCCAAACCCAGTTTTCTCACACCTGTAAGTCTCTCCAAAATCAAAGCATCAGCATTTAAGCGTCTTGATATTGTCGAATCCAAGTAATTGAGCATCTAGTTTGATATAAAACCTACATGCGAGAAAGTGCAGTCACAACACTGTCTCCTTACCTTTCTTTGTATTGATGACGTATGGGAAAATGGCTCCCAAGAATTCAGACCAGTGACCATTGCGTTTTAGTCAACTTTGTTGGCTCGTGAAATGCTTCAAGGTTTCATGATCTGTGCGGATCAAAGAACGCCTTTGGCATAAAGGGTCGTGTTCCACTCTATGGGGCACGAAAACTAACGGCGTAGATCTCCTTGTCGGTAACGTCTGTATTGAGCTTTGCAACCCTTAACGTCCTCACTAATTATGCAATTGGTCTTCTTCCTGCATTAAAACAGCTCCAATCCCTACACCGGAAGCATCACAAACTCAACCTCAAACATTTATCAAGTTATTAAAACAGTAAGGGCCATGCGAAAGTTTTATATTAAAAATCTTAAATCCTCTCTTGTGCCTCGCCCCACTTGAATGGCACATTCTTCTTCATCACATCGGCTGAGCGGTGCGGCCACGTGCTAAATTCCCTTCACGATCGCCTGTAAGAGCTATCAAGTCCCTGAAAACTTCGTAACATGTCCAACAGTCCGTCTAGTTGGCCATTCTTGAATTGGAAACCTTCTCATTGTCCACCGGGATTTCCCCTGCGCGCCTAACTAAAAACCAAGAAAAACAAGCTGTCGTTGCAAAGTTCCACTTGCCTCTGGTTCGTAAAACAAAAAAACCCACTTGCTCCTTTTCCTAAGAACATTCAAAACTGCTCGCAAATGGGAAACATGTCATGGCAAATTTAACTGATTTAAAACTATCATCAAAATATACAACCCAAATTTTCCAATAAACATGCAAAACATTATTCATCAAGCGCAGAAAGACTAAGGTTCATTATTAGCCCAAATGCCATGACAATCCACTCGTACATCTATGTTTTGTTTTAAAACGCCTTTTTCCCCTCATCGCCTTCATTCATTCTAATTTTGGTACCCACAACTCTTAATCAATTCGTTGAAAAGATTAGGAACCATGCAACTCATCAAGATATCTCTAAACGAGGAATAGGAAGCGATACTTTAACCTGATATTTTGACGGCGCGACAAATCCTGTGTCACAGCGCCATGTTCCCATCTCTTAGGAACCCAAAGAACAGACAGCGCACAAACTCCATTCTCTCCCTCACGTACCCCGTCTCCATCAAGTCTTCCACTTGACCCTGTAACCTCTTTGCTCCTCGGCTTTGGTGTATAAGCTGGCCGATTTCCGGAACTGGAGGCTCCAGGTACAAGGGTCATCTTTTACTACAACCCTCAACGGGTGGCAAACCTTTTGGAAGCTCATCAGAACTACGTCCTCACAGTCCCGCCAAAGAAAACAACCAGACTTAGGAAGGGACAAATCTAGCTGTTAGTATTCCAACATCTTCCTTGTATGGGTGAGAAGGGATCATTGGCTATTTTTGGTAATTGGGCTTGTTCAGATCCACTTCTTGTTTGCAAAAATTCTGTTTAGAAATGGATGAAACTCTCCTGGTTTTCTCTCATTTTTTGTTTTTGATTCCACTCTTTTCTTTCTTGTTCACTCGATTTCTGCAACTGGATTTGATCGGCAAAGACCTCTCTCGGGGATAAAGGACTAACGTGATTGGCTTTGTTTTTATGTGTGAATTATAATGTTGTGGAAACCCTCAATGTTTGCACTCTTTGTCAAATTGCCACTGTCTTCCACATGTTTTATGAACTAGCTTGCATCGTACACTTCGCACTTCACTTCGTCTTCGACTTTCCAATCCAAAATTTACCAAACCACTTGCTGGTGACACGTACCTCCCCCGCTAATCATTCAACCATTGCAACTTGTCAGGTCGTGGATGTTTCACCAACTTAAAAAGCCCATTTTCTCTACCATAAAGCACTAGCCACATTGGTACAACTTCCCCCGTCGACTATGACGCTCACACTTTTGGTCCTTTCCGTGGCACCAGGGTGTTGGAAATATTTTCTCCGCTGCACCTTAATCATCTTCGTCCTCTTTTTATCTGCGCACATCAGGCACTCGGGCAACCAAAGGAAGTCTCGTTGGCAGCTCCTACCTCTCCTCATCTTTAAACCTCTCCTACTGCCGCACTCTCCGATTCATCCTCGTCATCACTAGCCATCGCACCTCGATTCCTCCACTCTCCCCGCAATACCATCACTTCGCTGTTGGACATTGACTTGTGAATATGTTCCTCGCACCAAGAAATTTTAAACACTTATCTCACTGGAGCGATTGGTTGTTAGGCGTGGTTTGGCCTGGTTGGAAGGAGGGCGTATTGTTTGCCCCCGCTGTTCAAACTACCCTTGGAAGTGGAAGGTACTCTTTCCTTCTTTGGATCTTTGGTCTCCAAGGGCATTTTGGTTCGAACTATGTTGACATGTTACTACTACGTCCGTTTTGCCTGCTGTACTCTACCTTCAAGGCATGTGAACCTAAGTCTTTCAATCGCGACGTAATGTTTGTAGCTCAACCCGTTCCGATCTCGGATTCACCCCTCAAATCTAGACATTGTCCGCTTCTTGATCCTCATCGATGTTTGCCCCGGATCATCGTATCTCCATTTTTTTTATTTTCCAAAATTGTAATACTCATCCACACTAACACTCCCTTACCGAAGATCTGTCACTTTGTTTTGTGTAGATCAAGCCGGTAATGACTTTTTACAATCGCGTCGTCATCAATCCTCTTCATCTCTGCCCAACTCTAATTGGGAAGTCCTTCCCGTCTTGCCTTGATCGAGACACAACTTGTCCCACCACACTTCCGCATCACTCCGTAAATTCTATTGCACAGCTTCACTTTCTTTCGCTCTAGTAATTGTGGCAATCAAAAACTAGCTCTATTTTCCGCTCACAGTCCAGTACTCCTCCGGATCACTTTTTTTCCTCGAAACTCCAGGAATCTTCATCTTGATGTTGTCCCAAATGTATTCGAGTCTGCCTCGTCTGTCTTGCGTTTTCCTTTCCCCTGTCTTCCACGACTACCACGTACACCCTATCAAATCCATCCGCCCGTTTCTCTCATCAATTTCATTGATCTCTTCCTAGGGACCCCTACGGTTTGGTTTTCTTCTAGTCATTATGCCCCCAGCCCTGGGGTTGACTCCGTGTTCGCATCCTATTCACTTACATTCCTCGTTGATCTCATTGACCCTTGTCTCATTACGCCGCTCTCCCCCATGATCGACTCCATTTTGTAATTTTGCATGTTAGTTGGACGTTTGTTGTCTTCTGCTTCCAGACCATGTTAGTATTCTTTGCAAGAACGTACGAATTTGAAAATACAATATCACCCTCACAACACTCCCTCACGTGTTTTCACTCGTCAAATGTGAAAATACTCAATTTCACCTCGTGTTTGCACTCAATAATACTGGCTTTACCTTTGATATGCGCACCCGTCGTGCCTTTCCACTCGCAGTTTTTTTTTTTTTTAAACTAAATCAAATGTAATCAATATCCTCCTGCATACCAAAAACTGACAAACCAAATAAAAAAAGAACAAAAATAAATAAATCTGGCAAAGATTAAGTACAACAATGCGAAAACCAACGACAAAGTAAAAGTGAGAAATATGGACCCTCACAGCACTACCCTCACGTGTTTTCACTCGACAAGAAGAAAATTCACTCAATTTGCCCTCGTGGTTTACACTCAGTAATATTGGCTGTTCCCTCTTCATATCCTCACTCACTCGTGCCCTTTTTTCCCACTTGGATTTTCTCTTTGATTTCTTTTCAAACTAACCAATATAATGAAGTTCACAAGTGGCGAACTACACATACCAACCCAAATAACAGACACTACCATTATGATGAAAGACTAGCTCAAAAAATTATAAATATATAAGGATGCAAAAGGATTAATCCATGAAGTAAGCTAGTCAAACAGATTTTAAAGCCACAATTTTTTTTTTTTTTGAATTTGTAACTGAATTTTTACCCGAATGGGTAACCGAATTTTACATCTAATTTTGTAACGAATTTGGTACCGAATTTGTAGATGAGTTTTAATGCCCAAACCAGAATCCGGAATTTTTACGTTTCATGTATGATTTGAAAGAGAAATCTCATCTAACAACTTAAGAATAACACTTTCGAAATTTGTAATCTTTTCGCAAGAATGAAACTGCGAATTCCTTAGCCTTACCAATCATTACATACAAATTCACTTTTTACTGCAAACAAATTCGATTTTGACGTTTCATACATCTCGAAAAGATAAAACCTAATTCACAAATCATAAGATGCTACAATTTTGTTTTAGGTCTAGAAAATATTCTAATGAGTACAATGGTTTTTTAACCAGATTCGCGTTACACCAGAACGAAATCGGCGACAGTTACAAAATGTTGACGTTGAATAGCAAACGAAGATCCGTTTTTGACGTTTCAACAAGATTCCTTAAAGCTAACACGTCTTTCTATATTAATATGAGACGGCGTTTTTTTGTTTGGACACATATTTTTAATACGACTCTCAAGATAAATTGACACAATTTCAGACTCAAGACGAATTTCTGAAACAAAAGCCAACGGAAAGTAGACTGAACCTGACGAACTAAATTGGCTCTGATACCAAATGATGTAACCACGCCAAACAATGTGACGGTGACCCACGATCAAATATGGCGGCCGTCCGCTAACCCCCGAATTCCCAAAAATCTTTTAGACGATCCGAACCTTAGGAAGATGATGACGCCACAACAATAGGCCCTGTTCGTTTGATAAGTCGTTTTGGACGCCACAAAGGATCACCTTGATAAGTTCGGAGTTTCTTCCCGAAACTAAGAGAAATTCTCTCAACTTTAGATAAAAACCTGACTCCCGTTTTTATTCAACCTCACATGAATTTTATAAGCATGAACCCCCCTTCATGCTAGGGTTTAAAGAACAAAATCTATTCTTCCTTGTAATTTCCTATAAAATAATGACACTTTGCTAAACATAATGACAAACTTAAAAAACAACTTCATATACTCGACATACGACAATAACTTGTTTAAACCCTAAAATGACAATCTGGACGTAACTAAATCAATCAAACGCCAATACATAAATATCATCCCAACAACAGCTTTTGGGATTACAGAACCAGCTCGGGTTCTTGGTTCGGAACGCAACTTTCCTTCTTTAAGTAAGATTGCGGACCAAATTGCTCATTTTTCTCCTTGATCTGCTTTGCCTTTGCTCTCCTTATTGGTCCCCCACTGTAGTATCCGTCTTGAGGTCCCTCATCAAGTACATGCATTTTATGATGTATAAGAAAACTTGACTTCATCGTTTGTCTAACAGAGTTTCAACTCATCAACAAAATTGGTTGATGTGACAAGACTTGTGGTTTAAACCTAAGTTTCCCTTTCCATTTCAATGATTTTTAACTTGAATGAGTTAGAACACATGTATTGACAACCCAAACAACTGTTAATGTAATTCTATTAAGACTAAATGCATTTTGTGAAGTATTCGAAACTTCACTTCATCGCGTTGTTCTAAAAGATCAACCTATCAAGCAAAATAAAGTTAGTGTGACAAGCCTTGAGGTTAGTGTAACCCCCGCATTTCGGCCTAGTGATTCTCTGACCAGTTGTTCGTGTCCCCACTCTTATGTAACCTTTCTGAATTTAATTTAATGTTAATCAAACAAATTTATTACGTAGAGTAACACTAGTTGGTGGCAGTTTTGTAATTAAGATTGATGGTTGAGTATAATAGCTATGGAAACCTTACCTCATTTTCTTACCACTGTCGCCTACATTCCCTCTCGACGATGCCTTCTCTCCCAATCTTTTTCTCTCCGGCTACCATAATCCTTCCCTTCTGACGCTGTTTCCAGCCTGTTTTTTCCGGCAAATCCGCACCCGAGGTATGAAAATGGACAATGTATCATTTTATTTAGTGATTAAGTTTCTGCTTTCAGCTCGGCAATTTAGTTTTCGAATTTTTCTTAGCAGTGGCCTAGTAGTTTTAAGACCCTTTTTTTAGTCGTAGAGTAAAATGTCATCCCAAATCTATTCTGAAGCATTTCAAAAGTAAACCAACTCAATTTATCAATGGTAAACTGTCCACCTAGTTTATATTTCATACTGCATGTGTCCCCCAACAGAGATTCGGAGTAACCTTCTGCTATTGGAGCTTACCTAGGACGATTTTATATGATAGAACTATTAGGAACCTTTGTTTTAACTACTGTAATGTACATGTTTTAGGTGAAAGTTTTTAAAGGGAGACTCGGATGTGCTAAGGAAACCAGGTAAGTGCTGATTCAGATTTCCCGCCACTAGGGCCCTACAACCACACGGGTATTTAGGAAATTCATTGAATGTCTGTCTGTTTACCTTGACTATTTTGCACATGCTATGAAGAAATGTGTAAGAAGATGTTAAGTTACGGATTGTTTTTTGCTTGTCCTTAGGGTATAGATTTCTCTCTGTGAACTTCATGTTTTACTGTATTGAGTCCAACGTTTTGACTGAGTAAGAAACATAACATAAATGTAATCATGCTTTAATGCAGGGAACTGAAAATAGAAACCTGACACGTATATCTCGGGATTTCTCTCCCTGGTGGAGGTCGAGCTGAATGATATGTATGCTTCGCGAATTTCTCCCCCTGGTGGGCCGAGTTTTTATGATGTGTTATGGGCTCTCGAGATTCTCCCACTGGTGGAGGCCTAGGTAGTCTGTTACTCTGATTTCCCGATAGGCAAAATGACTATGCACCCCTGTCTTTCTCCCTCGTCTCCTGCCCTTAATACATGCATGTAAAATTAATGACAATGAACATGAAGGAAGCAAAGGTTTTTATGAACTTGTTTTCTTTAATTTGTGCACTCATGTATAGCTGTCACATGCATTCCTTACAAGCTTATCTTATAGTTTGCACCTATTGGTATGGGTGAAGGAAGGTTCAGGGTTAGAATTTGTTCAAAAGGATCTTAAGGCTGGTTGCTTTAGGAACTCCAAATGACATGCAGGACTGGAAATCATGTAGAACCCCGGTTACTTGCTCTTTTGGTTTCAGTATAATAAATGATATGTACTTTAAGTAGGAATGAGATTATTTTTATAATGTTGACCTTGATACTGTCTAGTTTGATCTGAGTCATGGAATGATTATATAGATTTATTAAATTATCGTAGCTTCATTCTTCCACTATCGGCATTTCTGAATGATTTTGGTTTCGTTCTGTTGGACAGGAGTCAGTTGATGATTTAGTGTTTTCTACCGTAAGGATGTAAGCTGGATAAGGAATCGTCCGACTGACGTCCATCGCGATCCGAATGATAGTAAGTTTGATGGCTATCTTTTCCGGCGGACGTCGCTGCAGATGCCGAAATTGATATAGTTTGATGGTTTAATCTTCCCGGATGACCGTCACCGGTATGTAGCATGTGTTTTGTCCCCGTTTAGCGACCGTTAATGTAGAATGTGTTTTTTCTTTTAGCGACAGGTATATGTAAATGTGTTTTTTTGTCGTTTTAGCTACCGTGATGTTGGCTTGACGTCACCGGAATTGTAAATGTTCTTCTGTCCGTCTAGTGACCCGGTTATGTCACAGATGATGTTTTAATTGAGGCGTGCGGCCCACGTGCCCACGTAAGATGTCTCCTTTTTTAGGCGGTGGTTAACGAGTCACGCGCAATGCACTGAGGACCGACGATGAAATCTCTGTAATTTCCCAATACAGCAACCCATGCAAACCAGAGTATAATCATTGTTAAGAGATAGGCATTCCTTCCTTGCCCAATTTTTGTCAAGAATCGATGAACCCGAGCCTAGTCCCCTCTCGACGCTGTGAGAGTTGAGCCAACGAGTTGGTAAATTGAGGCACGCGAGGATTCTCCTTCTGTTAGGGTTTTTCTACTCTCTGTTTCCAGTTTTAATAAAAAATATATATTTATTAAGTGAATGTCTGTCGAGAACTAAAAGATGTAATAATAGTAAAATACGCGAACTTTAATGAAAGTTTTTATGAACTTGAACGCTCTGCCGGGTCTTTTTTTACAGTTATTACCTAAGTTTTTATCTATTTTCACATTCCAGTTTTAACTTAAGTGATTAAGAACGCGTTTATTAAGGACCTAACACCTGTTCATGGATGCGTAATTACAAACTTTAGTAATGCGTGTTTCAGAATTATTAGAAACTTCCTTTACTCCGATTTTGTTCAAAAGAGTTTGAACGCGATCAACAAATGAGGTTGAGTGTTCCAGAGACTTGTGGTTAAACCTAAGTTATTCCTTTCACATTCAGGTTTTTAACTTGAGTTGATTAGAACTACGGGTATTGAGGGGGAAAAAAACCCAACAACTTTCATGGACGGTAATTAGAATTAGTCAGGCGTTTGAATGAATATGAAAACGTCACGTCAATCGTTTTTGTTCGAAAAGAGGTTGAACGCATCAACACATGAAGGTTGATGTACCGGTCTTTGGTTGTTAGAACCTAATTTCCATTTCACATTCGGGTTTAACTGAGGATTATTAACGACGTTTATTGAGGACCCATCACCTTCATGCACACGTATTAGGAACTTAGTATTGCCGTTGATGACGTATAAGAAATTAACCTGTCAATCGATTTGTTCTAAAAGAGTTCACCTCATCAAGCAATGAGGTTTGATGTGAAACAAGAACATTTTAGTTAGAACCAAAGTTAGCCGTTTTCACATTCAAGGTTTTTAACTTGAAGTATTAGCACGACGTGTATTGAGGAACCCCAGACTTTTCATGGACCGTATTAACCGACGTAGTATGCTTTGATGAATTATTAAAACTTCGACTTATAATTCGATTATCTAAAAAGTTGATTGTATAACTAATGATGTTGATGTTCAAGTACATGAGGTTGAGGACCAAAACACCTTCATGGAGGCGTAAATAAACTTATAATTCTATTGCATTATGTTACCAACTCACTCAATCACCACCTTTTGTTTCTAAAAGAGTTGATTTATAAAGCAAAATGAGGTTGAAGTGTTACAAGACTTGTGGTTATAACCTAAGTTATCCATTTCAATTCAGGTTTAACTTGAATGATAGAACCTGTGTATTGAGGACACAACAACGTTCATGGACGCGGATTAAAGACTCAGTAATCATTTCTTAAGTTTCGAAAATCACTTCAATAGATTTGTTTTCTAAACGAGTTCCAACGCATCAAGCAAATGAATTGAGTGTTCAAATAACCTGTGGTTTAGAACCTAAGTTAGCCTTTCCCACATTCAAGGTTTTAACTTGAAGTGATTAAACGACGTGTATTGATGACCCCAATAACTTTCATGGCCCGATTAAGACTTAAGTAATGCCGTTTTTGATTGAGTATTAGGAAACTTCCACGTCAATCGTTTTATTCTAAAAAGATTTGATTGTATAAAACTAAATGAGGGTGAGGACCACAACCCTTCAATGGAGCCTAAATAAGACTTCGTACTGCTTTGAGAGTATAACAAACTTCCTTCAATCGATTTTGTTTCTAAAAGATTTTGATTGTATAAAGCAAATGAGGTTGAATTGTTACAAACCTGTGTTAGAACCTAAGTTATCCATTTCACATTCAAGTTTTTAAACCTTGAAGTGATTTCATAACGATGTGTATTGAGGCAAACAACTTTTTCGCATAACGCGGAGGTAAGACTCAGTAATGCGTCATGAAGTTTCTAAAATGTCACTTCAAGAATTTTGTTCTAAAAGAGTTTCACGCATCAAGCAAATGATGGATGTACAAGACCTGTGTTAGACCTAAGTTATCCTTTCACATTCAAGTGTTTTAACTTAAGTATTAGAACGACGTGTATTGACGACCCGACAAATTCACGACGCGTTAATACCGACTTATTAATGCGTTGTTGATGAAGTAATAAAGAAACTTCACTTGCATCGATGTGAATCTAAAAGTTACACGCATCAAGCAATGAGTTTGAGTGTTACAAGTCTTTTTTTTAGAACCTAACTATCCTTTTCACATTCCAAGGTTTTTAACTTGAAGTGATTACACTAAACCGTGTATTAGCCCAATAAACTTCATGACGCGTAGTTACGACTTATTATGCATTTCATGAAGTATTAGAAACTTCCACTTCATCGATTTGTTCGAAAGAGTTTGACGCATCAGCAAATGAGGTTGAGTGTTTTACCAGATTGTTGTTTAACCTAAGTTATCCATTTCCACAATCAAGGTTTTAACTGGAAATGATTAGCACGACGAGTATTGAGGGCCCAACACGCTTCATGAACGCTAAAGTAAACTTATCTTCGTTTTGATGATTATAAGAAACTTCACTTCAATCGATTTGTTCTACAAGTGTTCACCGTATCAGCAAATTAGTTGAGTGTGACAAGAACTTGTGGCTAGAACTAATTTATCCCATTTCACATTCAAGGTTTTTTAAACTGAAGTATTATAACGACGTGTATTGAGACCCAACACCTTTTCATGCCCTAGTATTTAAGATTAGTAAGCATTTCAGCAGTATTAGAAACTTCACTCAATCGCTTTGTTCGAAAGAGTTGACGCATCAGCAAATGAGGTTAGTGTTACAGACTTTGGTTAGAACCTAAGGTATTGCATTTTCACATTCAAGGTTTTAAATTGAAATGATTTAAACTACGTGTATTTGAGAACCCAACAACTTTCAATGCCCGTAGTTAAGCCTTAGTACTAGCTTTTTTCTTGAAGTATTAGAAAATTCACTGCATCATTTGTTCAAAACACAAACTAGTTGCACTCATGCAAGCAAATGAGGTTTGGTGTTACCAGACTGTGGTTAGAACCTAGTTATCCATTGCACCAATTCAGGTTTTAAACTTGAAGTGATTAGAACACGTGTATGTGAGACCCAAGAACTTCATGACGCGTATAGACTGAGTATCGTTTTCATGAATAATTAGAACCTTCCCTTCAATCGGATTTGTTCACGATGAGTTGAACGCACTCAAGCAATGAGGTTGAGTATTCAAGTCTTGTGTGTGGAACCTAAGTTAACTATTTGAGCATTCAGGTTTTAAATTTTGAGGGATTAGCCACCTCCTTACATATTTAGACCACAACCTTCATGAACGCTAATTAAGACTAATAATTGCTTTGATGATGTTATAGAGAACTTCACTTCAATCAATTTTGTTTCGAAAGATTCAACGCATCAATATGAGTAGAAGTGTGGACCAGACTTTGTGGTTATACCTAAGTTATCTAATTTTCACTTCAAGTTTTAACTGGACGTGATTTCGAACGACCCCCCCCCCGTGTAGTGACGACCCAACAACTTTCATGACGCGTAATTAAACTTGAGTATCGTTCGATGACGTAGTAGAAACTCACTTCAATCGATTTATTCTAAACGAGTTGAAACACATCAAGAAAATGAGGTTGATGTTTACAAGTCTTTTGTTAGAACCTAAGTTATCCTTTCACATTCAGTTTTAATTTGAAGTGAGTTTACCACGAGTGTATTTTAAGACGCCAACCACCTCATGCACGTGTAATTAAGACTAATAATGCTTGAATTCATGTATAAGAAACATCCACTTCAATCGATTTGTTCTAAAAGAGTTCACCGCAGCAGCCAATAGTTTTTGGCGTGTGACACGACTTGTTGTTAGAACCTAAGTTTCCGTTTCACATTCAAAGTTTTAACTTAAGTGATAGAACGACGTGTATTACGACCCAACAACTTTCATGGAAGCGTATCTAAGACTTATTAATGCGTTCGTGAGTACTAGAAACTCACTTCAATCGTTTTATTCTAAAAGAGTTGAACACATCCGAAAAATGAGGTTGAGTGTTACAAGTCTTGTTTGTTAAGAACCTACGTATGCCTTCACATTCACGTTTTAACTTGAAGTGATTAAGCACGCTTGTATTGATGGCCCAACCCCTTCAAATGCACCGTATTAAGACTTAGTAATGCTTTTGATGAGGTTAAAAACTTCACTTCAATCGATTTGTTCTAAAAGTGTTCAAAAACCCATCACGCAATGAGTTGATGTGACAACAACTTGTGGTGTTAACCCAAGTTATCCATTTCATCTTCAGTTTTAACTTGAAGTGATTAGAAACACGTTATGAGGACCGCAACTACTTCATGGACCGGTACGTTAAGACTTATTAATGCATTTGATGAATATTAGAAATTACTTCAATCGATTTGTTTCGCACAGAGTTGAACGCATCACGAAATGAGGTTTAGTGTTACAAGACTTTGGTTTAGATCCTAAGTTATCCATTTCACATTTAAGGTTTTACTTACGTGACTTAGACCGCCTGTATGAGAACCCAAGAACACTTTCATGTACGCGTAACATTAAGACCTAGTAATCGTATTCTGAAAGTATTAGAAACTTCACTTCAATCGATATCTGTTCGACAAGATCTGAACGCCTCAAAGGCAAATGAGGTTTTATTGTTACAAGTCTTGTTGGTAGAACCTAAGTTATCTATTGCACATTCAAGGTTTTAATTTAAGTACAAATTAGCACGGCGTGATTTAGGACACCCGATGCAACCTTCATGCCACGTGTACTTAAGACTAAGTAATTCGTTTGATGATGTATACGAAACTTCACTTCTTCGATTGTTCTAAAGAGTTCAACCATCAAGCAAAATGAAGTTGATGTTACAAGACGTTTGGTTAGAACCTAAGTTTACGTTTCACATTCAAATTTTCACTTGAATTGATTAGAACGACGTGTATTAACGACCGCAACAATTTCATGGACTCGTAATTAAGACTTAGTAATGCGTTCGTGAAGTATTAGAACTTCACGTCAGCATTAATTCTAACAGAGTTGAACACATCATAATGAGGTTGAGTGTATAAGCTTTGCTTAGAACCTAACTTATCCATTTCACATTCAAAGTTTCACTGAGTGCTTAGAACGACGTGTATTGAGGACGCCACAACTTTTCTGGAAGCGATGAAGACTTAGTATTGCGTTTCATGAGTAGTAGACAAAAAAAACTTCCTCCAATCGATTTGTGTTCGAAAAGAGTGAACGCATCAAGCAATGAGGCTTGAGTGTTTACAATCTTGTGGCTAAACCTAAGTTATCTAGTTCACCTTCAAGGTTTTAATTTTGACGTGATTCGCACGACGTGTAGTGAGGACCCACCAACCTTCATGCACGCGTAATTAAGACTAATTAATATGCTTTTTAGATGTAGAATCTTCACTTCAATCGATTTGTTCTAAAAGAGTTCAACCGCATCAAGGAAATGAGGTAGTGTGACAAGACTTGTGGTTTAACTAAGTTATATCCGTTTCACATTCAAGTTTTAACTTGAAGTTATTAAACGACGTGTATTGACGACCCAACCCTGTCATGGACTCGGATTAAAACTTAGTATGCGTGTTCGATGAAGTGTTAAAGGAAACTCACTACTTCAATCGATTTATTTCTAACAGATTGAACACATCAAGAAATGAGGTTTGATTGTTACAATTCTTGTTGTTAGCACCTAAGTTTATTTCTTTCAACATTCAAGGTTTTAATTTATGATTAGCACGACTGTATTAAGGACCCCAACAACATTCTGCCACGCGTAATTGACTAATAAAGCGTTTGATGATGTTAATAAAACTTCACTTGAATCGATTTGTTCTAAAAGAGTTCCACAACGCATCAAGCAAATGATTTGAGCGTGACAAGACTGTGGGTAGAACCTAAGTTATCCGTTTCACATTCAAAGTTTTAACTTGAGTCTTAGACAACTGTATTGACGACCCAACAACTTTCATGGAGCTAATTACGACTAGTAAGCTTTCATGAATTATTAGAAACTTCACTTCACTCGACTTTGTTCAAATAGTTGGACGCTCAAGCAAATGGAGGTGAGGTGTTACAGACTTGTGGTTAGAACCTAGGTTCTCCATTTCACCGTCACGGTTTTTAACCTTGAAGTGATTAAACGACGTGTATTGAGGACCCAACAACCTTTCATGGACGTAGTTAAGACTTAGTAATGCGTTTCATGAGATTAGAAACTTTGTTTTTTTCACTATTAGCAACGGACTTTTGCTTTTCCCACATTCATCGATTTGTCGAACAGAGTTGAACGCATCAAGCAAATGAGGTTTTGAGTGTTACAAGTATTGTGGTTAGAACCTAAGTTATTACTTTCACATTCAGGTTTAACTTTGACGTGATTAGAACCACGTGTATTGATGACCCAACAATTTTCATGTACGCGTAGTAAGACTTAGTAGTGCGTTTCATGAGGAATTAGAAACTCACTTCAATCGCTTTGTTCGAAAAGAGTGAACCATCCAACGCAAATGACGGTTGAGTGTTACAAGACTTGTGTTTAGACAAAGTCTCCATCTCACATAAGGTTTTAACTTGAAGTTATTAGAACGACGTGTACTTGGGAAACCCAACAACTTCCTGGACGCCGTAGTTAAGACTTGTAATGCTTGATGAAGTATTAGAACTTCACTTCAAGTCGATTTGTTCTAAAGAGTGTTCTATTAAAGCAACGAGGTTGGTGGTACAAGATGGTGGTTGAACCTAAGTTATCCATTTCACATTCAAGTTTTTTTAACTTGAAGTGATTAGAACACGTGTATTCAGGACCCAACAACCTTCCTAGAGGCGTAAATAGACTTAGTAATCGTTTGATGTTTAAGACAAACCTTACTTCAATATCGATTTGTTCTAAAAAGATTGATTGTTATAAAGCAAATGAGGTTGATTGTTACAAGACTTGTGGTTAGAACCTAAGTTATCCATTTCACATTCCAGGTTTTAACTTGACGTGATTAGAACAACTTGTATTGAGGACCCAACGCCTTCATGGACTCTAATAAAAGGACTATTAATGCGTTTGATAGTATAACCAAACTTCAGTCCTATCGATTTGTTCTAAAAGAGTTGATTGTAATAAGCAAATGAGGTTGAGTGTTACAAGACTTGTGGTTAGAACCAAAGTATCCGTTCACATCCAGGTTTTAACTGAAGTGGGATTAAGAACCACGTGTATGAGTACCCACAACTTCATGGAACGCGTAATAAAAGGACTTAGTGATGGCGTTTGACGCTGGATAAGAAACTTCACTTCAATCGATTTGTTCTAAAAAGTGTTGAGTATAAAGCAAATGAGTGTTTGCGTGTTACAAGACTTGTGGATAGAACCAAGTTATCCATTCCCATCAAGGTTTTAACTTGAAGTGGATTGTTTAGAACGACGTGGTATTGAGTACACACAACCTTCATGGACGCGTAATCATACTTTAGTAATGCGTTTGATGATGTTAACAAAACTCAATCGATCGATGTTGTCTAAAAGAGTTGAATGTTTATTATAAAGCAAAATGAGAAAAAAAAAAAAAAAAAACCGACCTCATCACCGTTTTGTGGCCGTGCTAATCTCTGAACCACCTAAATTTTTACCTCAATCCACAGAAACTCTTCCTTGATATGATATGGCCAAGAAAACCGACCTTGTCCCTGCTAGAACTCAAGACTTAGAAAACGTTGGATATAGCCGGTGTTGACCTCAGAAACAAAGAACTGAACGTGATCACGCAAAATAGGTTGACTGTTACATGCCTTTGGTTAGAATCTAAGTTAGCCATTTACCTACACAGGTTTAACTTGC
>JAJTVD010000027.1:0-30988 GCA_022432975.1 Begonia masoniana
GATGGTTAAAAGTTCTATCCTACCACGTTCCTCGCATCTACGAAGCAAAGGTTCCACCCCCTCTATTTTCTGAGAAGTTTATCATGGAATTTGTAAATTCACTTGCGCATGGTCTCTTCTTTAGCTTCGTTTTTATTTTGTTTTGCTTATCTTTTCCAACTTATACGAACAATGAGAGAATGAAAAAATGACTGCTGTATAAGCTCAATGCCGATTTACAGAGCCTTGGAGATGTTTTCAGTGAAGTGAGGGTTTATCTAGTTCTAGTGTATTAGGGGTAACGAGAATGATTATGTTTATGCTAGCTTTTAGTATTGATTTAGTTTCTACCGCATCCTTAATTGGAATTTTAGTTCAAAAGGCTAACAGAGGAAGAAGGAGTGGAGCTATTTTTCCTGCAGTATCTGGTTGGTTTTTATACTTTTTTTGTCTTAATTCTCTCCTTTTGGTCTTCCATTGACTTCTCATGTATCTTCTTTTTACTACTACCTTTTTTTATACTAGATACTACTAGTAATACCCTGTTGACTTGGGGAAAAAAAAAATTCGTTTGTTTATGAAATTTAATATTCCATCTTAATATTAATTGTCAATCTTTTTTTTTTTTCGCAGGTTGGAATAAAAAGTGAGATGCTTTCTGCTCTATTCCCTATTTATCTTTTCCTGAGTGTTGTATGTCCTAGCCAATAATTGAAATAAAGCAATTAAACAAAATCACTATTTTTTTGCTTCGACATATTCACTATTGGTACTAAGTCTCATCCCAGATTAGCAGAAGCAAACATTCTTGTCATGCCAACCCCCGAGTTTGGAAATGAGTTTTTGGATATTAAAAGAAAATCTGCAAGTGGTGATTGATGGGTTTTGCAATTTATTGTATTCTTCCTTTGTGATTCTTTACTTTTTTGGTGTAAGATTAAAGAAAGAAAACTTGTTGTAGGGAACACTTTGACTAGGAGTATTAAGGAAAACTTTAATCCTGAATGAACATTTTGATATCATCTTTTTATTTATCCACGAAAGTTTAATGACATTTAATCAAATAACTATCAATGCAGAAATTTAAAAAAAAAAACATTAAGTGATGTTATCCCCTATGTCCCTCATTTAAACTAGAACAATAACAAAAGGTTGTTCGTCCAATTAGCTTCATCAAAAGTGTGTTCTCGTTCTTGATGTTGAGAAGAATTGGATGGAATAGTGCTTTTAAAGTTCTTTTAGGAAGCACCATATACATTATTCCTTTCCCTCGTTAGAGAATTTAGCACAGTTGTCCATGGTAACTTCGGATTCCCTTATATCTTAAAGACGCCCAAGAATGTAAATAATGCAGTCTTTCTTTAGCATGATATATCATGCAGACATGTTGGCACTTCAGAGTGCTTGATGTGTTATATTGTTGGGCTTACAGGTTAAGAGTAAAGTGATCCCTAGCATTTACATGCGAATAACTTCAACTGATAAGAGTTCTTAAAAATTGAAGGTGGTGAATTTCTGTAAACTTTACTAGTGGAACTCTGCCTATCCAATTTTATGTCCTCATGTATGTCTTTAAATACTAAAGAGCGAAACGGGGCACCGAATTCAGACTTCAACATGATATTTCATGCTGACATAGTGACCCATTGTAGAACATGGATGCATTATTTTGTTTGCTTTTACAAAGAATTAATAAAGCAGTGATCTCTATTATTTTAACAAAAGAAGAAAACTTTGATCTACAACTGGCTCATGGAAGTTGAATGTTAAGTGACTTCTATAGTTTAATTTATTTCTATGATTATGGTAGCATGTGCAATTATACAATTGAGAATTCTTATGGTGAAACATTAGTGAACATTCATTTATAAAGTTAACTATCATTGACAATTCTTGTATAGTTATGTACTCGTTCTAAAGTATGCCTGTACTCTTCTCTTTGTTTGTGTTTTTCGCCCCCATCTTAAACTCCTCCTAAAACTTTCGAAGTGTGCAAACTATGATCCACACTTATACTAGATCGGATTTACTTGTAACCTCACAAATTTTATACTGATATAATGTCATAATTTTACATGTAACCATGTTGTTTGTTTTCTTTTGGGCGATGTTGTTTTAATTTGTTTGGTCATACCTATGGGGACAAGAACACTTTTGCTTATTGCATATATTTTGTAAAACAAACGAATGTTGGGCTTATTGTTGCATTCATTTAAGAGTTTCAAAACAAGGCAATCTGTTTCAAAGTTATTTAGATTGGAAATCTATGATATTGTCATGAATATGATTTTTTATATTGTAATTAACTACGGTGACGTATTGGAAAATTGAATAATTTCTGCTACAAATGCAACAAAATTTGGTTATCTTTTATGGGAATGTTTCTTCAATAATATATATATCCTTTTAAAAAAAGCAACACAGAAATGCATACTATGGCTTGGGCATCTTGGCCTAAAAAAACAGTTGGGGGTGGGAGCGAAGTGGGTAGGTGTTGACTGCGTCTAATGAATGCACGAGAGAATCTTATGAAGGGGCAGCATGCTCTTGAGAAAGAAGGAGGGGTGTGGACAAAAACTCAAAGTCAGGTGCGGTTCGGCGGCAACAACATCCAAAATTTTGCAGCTGTTTTGTTTCGCAATGATCTCATTTAATAGTGTTACTGTAGGACTCTGACTAGTGATACTTGACTGCCTAAAATATTTATTTGTATTTATATTCTTTTTTTATCTTGTTCGAATGACAGCGCTAAAATTTTTTTCTCTGATCTAACACTTTATAAACATAATTACAGGATATTAAGTAAGTAATTATTATTTCTCTGTAACATACATTGACCACTGAAACCATATTAGTTAGTTCGTTACAAACATTCCCTAGTTTAGTTCATGGAACACTTACGCTCAGTTTATATCTATAGTTTTTCTTTGATAATTATTGTTAGCAGTACTATAAAATAATTAGTTTGTGGCAAAAAGTGAAGTGGTTATGTTAACTAAAACCTGTACAACAATTATTAATGAAATTTAAATGTTTGGTAAATGAATGATATTTTAACTGTTGTTGTAGTAGTAAATTAAGTAGAAGTACATGATAATATTTTGTTCGTATATGGTTCATAATTGCAATCATAAAAAAAGAGCATTTAACGTATATTTTCTTTTGAACCAGAGGAAGTGAAAAAAGACCATGTAAAAAATAGATTCAAAACATATTAAGGTCAAAATAGAAAAAAAAAATGGGCAAGTATGCTGGCGCTAATGTGAGTACTTTTCTCTTGACTTTTCAAATTCGTGGCTTATTAAAAACGATTAAGTAATTTACTTTCCAAACAGTATTAGAGGCCTACTTAACAAATAAATGCTTTCAAGTTCCTTACAATCAACACAATGGAGGGCGATAGAGCTGATGATTTTGTTCAACCGCTTGTAGAAATATCTCACTAAAATCGAAAAAGTTATTTTGTTTATCTTGTTTTATCTGGTTTTAAAATTATTTGACTGGATGGTTTACATTTTTTGTCACCATGTAGATGCGAACTGGACAAGAGGATCCCTGAAGAACATGGTAGCTCGTGCCTCCGTGTGTGTTTATGTGATAATTGTTATAAGTTTTGCATTTGGGGTTTTCATATTTTTAGTGTTGCTCTAGTTCACCGAAAATGTTTCCTCTAGTGTCAATTATTCCTGGTGATAAATTTCTTGGGAAATGTTTCTGTCTTTTCATTTAAAAAAGAGAGAAACAAAAGGCATGGGATGCATGGCTATTTTCCATAGTTCCCTATTGGAAAATGTAAAATAAATGACAATTGCACTTCGAGGTGATATTTGGCTGTGGTTTTTATGTTCTCCATTCTTTCAACAACTTTTGTGCTGAGCGATTCCCCACTCATAAACAGATTGATAGTATGATGAACCCAAAATACCTTGCTCTTTGTTTTTTTCAAATTGTTACCTCTTTTTTACTTAGAGTTCCATGGTTAAGGTAGGTTCTTGCGCTTGAAAATTTATGAGTTATCAAAAGACACATAGTGCCCGCTCACTACTTCAGAATGGATACTGTACGTGAGTTTGAGTATTTGCAATCCATTGTTTTGACATGTGGTCATCTTTTAGCGTGATTTTTGTTTTCTTGATATGCTGCATCTTTAGCGATGATTTTTTGTGCTGGGACTATAAACAATATACATGTCCACAAAAAAGACTGCATTGATAGAAACTAAGTCCTAAATCGACCTACTTCTCTGTACCACAATGATTTGGATATTTGTCTCATCAAATTGTAATGTTCTAATTCTATCATATCACGTTTTTTGACTTCTCTCACGTTCTTGGTGTTCTTCGATTGTGTGTATTCAACAGAGTTACATTTTATTTGTCACACTTCAGAATGAAATAATTCTACACTTTAATTTTTCTTCTTCGCGGCGTTTTCATTTATTATTGTGTAATAATAATAATAAGATATTAATTGCACTATAAACACCGTGTCGGCAGTAAGATATAGTATAGATTAAAGGGTAAACCAACATTACTTTTATAATTCGCCAATTAAGTGAAAAAGTTGTTTATGATCCGTCCTGTGTTCCCTTTTGAAAGACCGTGTAAGTTTCAGACGGCATTTTTTAAAAAAGATTTACATTACCCTCTTTTCAATACCAAAATTGAAAAAGTCTGTGCAGTGCCTTGGGGTTGCATTTTTTTTTTTATTTCTTTGTATTGTTCATGGAAATAGTGAAACCAATCCAACTGCCAGCACGATAAACATTCTCACAGATTTTTCTTTTGGTAGAATTAAAGGGCATTGGTGGGCTGGTTTTCTTACTGTAGTTAATTTGTGCAGTAACGAAGGGGAAGAAGCGAAGAATGCATCTAGCACTGAGTAGTGCTTATATACATTTTAATAGAGCTAATGTAATTTTCATGTTTGATAAATTTCAGATCTAGATTTGGAATCATTTTTCCTTATAAATGATATATGCATAATTCATCACCCAGTCGTTCATTCACTCTTGACCTTTTAAGAAAAAACAGATTACATTAAAATTTCAGGTACTCATGTTGAGGTTGCTTTTGGGAATTACTTATACATACAGGTAAACTATCAGCAATTTGAAAACATTTAGATGAGAGAAGGTGGCCAAGCTGTGTACAATTACACGTTTCTAGTTGTCCTCAGGACTGTACTTGTTTTGTTTTTGGAGAAAAATGGTTGCTTCTTTCTCTTTTAACTTCTAGGTGGAAGTAAGAGACATAACTTTAGTACAATTTTTTATGAAGTTAGTAAATACTTGTAATTGGGTAATATAATAGAAGATATGAATAAAAAAGTTGGTAGAAAATGGCATGTGGTCATAAGAGTTGTATCTATGAGTGGGAAGAGTTGCCCGATCTCTCGAAATAACTAGTGCATAATGTTAACCTTTGATTGTGTTCAGTACATGGACAAATTTCCTCTTACCCGGCATTCAATTTTGTAAAATCTTTTAGATTCAATCAATTGGATCATAGTATCGAGATCTTAAAGGAAACGATGGATAAAAAAAATTTGTGTGGTGAGAGGTGATTCGAGTTTCTGTTTTTTTTGTTTTCGATCAAAACCGATGATGATTTTTTTAAAATTGAAAGATATTTCACATTTACAAATTCTTTGAAAAGACAAGTAGAGATGCGGTTGGATTGTTTTGAAGTTCTTCCCTAAATTGGTATAAATGGATAGCCGACCTTTCTATGTTGATGGGAGAATTAAGGAGGAGCCCCTAAGTGGTCGGATTCTGCCATGACCAACATAATCAACTGGGATAATGGCTAACTTTGGGCAAGAAGAAGATGTTGTTAACAGGTGAAAAAATCAATTGAGACGGTCGAACCAAGCTGGTCGGATCTGAAATGAAATTTTTGGATGGACATATGGGAAATAGACTTTTGGATGGACTACGGAAAATGGAATGACGAATTGACTATAATGCTGGGAAGGATGAATCTGCGCCAACAAGAAGAAGTCGATTTGTCGGAAAAAAGAACCATCTCAGAACGCAAGGTAGGGAAAATCAGAAAGCTGAGGAGAAAAAAAGACGAGGACGAGGGAGGAAGAAAAATGTAGAAAAAAAATAACAGAAGAAGTTTGACCACAGTGGAGGTGGAGAAGGCAGAGAGTACTTGAAAAATTCCTGATATGAGTGAAGATAAAGGAAAGAAATCCCGTGAAGAGACTAATTTGAATTAAGAAATTGACTTCTTAGTTTTGATGATATAGTTATGAAAATCAAGAATACTTTTTTTTTTAACAAGTACATGAAAATGGCGACGACAAGAATGAACGACATAGAAATGTTTGAAAATTCGAATGGCAGAAAAACAAAATTCGTCATGGTCGAATAAAAGGAGGCGCTGTGTTTTCGACGAAGAGCAGAAATACTTGTTAAAAAAATGGTGCAATGGCAGGTGCAGGAGATGGGGGATTTAAGGGTTGGACACACTACTGCGGTGAAGAGCAGCTGGGAATGAGTTAGGGCCTTGAAATTGACAAAAACTGTTGTGGGATTGTGGGGCTTTTTATGTGTGAGTCCATTCCATATTAAGAGCCGTAGGGCTTTTAGTTTTGCAAGCTCATTCCAACAATTTTACTTACAAACGCCACTTCAGCAATACTCATCCCAATTTTTTGTCTAGTGCAATCCAGGGCAGCAAATAATCTTTTGGGACCTCCTTGATTGGAGAACATTTTATTTTTTCCCCCTTGACGACAGATATGTTGTAGGGGGAGAAATCCAATAAAGAGTTATTAAGAAGTTAGTTGTAGATAATCACTAGTAGAGAATGATGACGGTTAAAAGAAAAAGTTATAAAGAGTTGTGAATTAAGGAATGAAGTAAAATACTTTGTATTAAGTGTATAAATAAGAATAGTAATAGAAAAAGTAGGTATAAACTTGTATGTGTAAAAGAGTGAACTCTTAAGAGTGGAGAGAGTTGCCAAGTCTCTTCAAATAACTGGTGCAAAGTTGTATTCCTTTGATTTTGTTCAATAAAGTTGGACAGATTCCGTGTCTGTCGAGTATGTTCAATTTCAGATAGAATCTCTATATTCTATCCAGATTGTTCACCAGTGTCTCGTAACTAATAACAATTAACATATTTAAAGAGAGTTAGAAGACACAATTTGAGGTTTTAATATATTCAAAGCATTGAATTTAAGTTAGATCGATTAGGTTTGGAATGTTTTTGATTAGTATTTTAAAATTGAATTAGATTATATTTGTAGTATTGATTGATTTGATTGCAATTAGATTCAATTTGTTTGGGTGTTGCTTTGAATTGATAATGAAACGAGTAACCGAGGTTATAGGAATTGACATAGGATGTTAGGGTTTTTATGGAAAATTTAAAATAGGACTTTGATTGGTTTATATGCATTAATTTGCACTAGATGCGTTATTATCTTTCTACTTTGTATATGCTCTTTGCGTATCTATGTTAAAGGTAAATTTCCTGCCTATTTGCCTGTTGTTGTGTGGTCATACGTCATAAATACGAATTTTCATATTTCTTTCGCGCTCCTTTTTCTTTGTTTTATCTATGTTTACTTAAATTTCTGCCTATTTGGCCAGTTGTGGTGTGTCATACGAATTCTCTTCGCTTCTTTTCTTTATCTATGTTAAGCTTAGAATTTCTACCTAGTTGTCATTTTTTTCTGTTCCTTCTTTTTGTCCTAATGCTTGATTTTTACGTTTACGTCTTTTTTCTTCTTTTGCTACACATATTTTCTAATAACAATGTTTCATGTTGTTGTTTTGTATTAGAAGGATAATCTCTCCTTGGAAACGCCATAATCAAGATTCAAATACCATTAAACTTAAAAAAGCAACTTGTTGATGATTGGGATTTATTTACTCGCAGGACAAGGTAAATATAACTGTATGATATATGTTTCTATGATTTTATGTTCCTCTATACGGTATAGAAGCTCTGTTTTATTAGGATTAGTCTCCACCTCAGTTCTTCCAAAACGAAAGATTTAAAAGACAACTTGTGACAAATCGCCTCTACTAATCATTCTAAAATGCTTCCCCGGAATTCTTACTTTTAGACTATTATTCTTTTTCCTCACTTGGTATGTGTTTAAAATAATTGCTTTCGATCCCTTCACACGCAGAAGTGTCAGATAGTGTTACCTAACCTCTCTTTGACTTAAAGGCTAAAAGCAAAATTCTTTTTTTGAAGAGATTTTTTTTTTTTTTTTCATTTTATTTCTTTTGGACAGTAGTAAACTGGCTATCAAGCTGCTGTCAACAAAATGCCTCGAAACTTTTATTCTTATCACTCATTACTGTTGTGGAATTATTTTGTTGTAGCTTAGTTTATTCTTCCACTGTTCGCCGTCCGTTTGATGACCTTTGACTAAGTATCTCGAGTCACAGATCGAAGAAAGATTGAATGTGGAGTTTGCTTAAACGTTTAAGGAAAAGAAAGTCTTGTCCACTAATCGGATCAGTAAATATATAATAATTATGCCTTATTATAGCAGTTTCTTTTTATTTGCTTCAGTATTTGACCAAAATTAAATTCAAAGATTCATAATAATGCAATGAGATTTTCAACATGTTTTTGTAAAACAGCTTGAAAATATAGGTACTTTGACGAAACACTAAAGGCCCGTTTGGGTTGCTCTAAGGCTGACTTTTTTGATAAGTTTACATAATTTAGTTTTTAGTACTACAAAGTTACTGTTTTTTCAAACGGTAGAAAATGTATTTTCTCAAATGTGTTTTTTTTCATAATATTGATTAGTTTATAAAATAATATATATTTTATTACATTTTTATTGTTTCAAATTTTTAAATAATCTATACTTCAAAATTTGATAATGTACTACTAAAATCTCCCTCTAGTTCTCAAAGAATGGTGACTGATTCGGTTTCCCCCAATTTGACAGAATCGAACCAGACACTCAGTTATCTAACGTGAACATTAACGGTAAAACAAAAAAAAGAAAAAAACATATCAACTAGTGTCTGGTTCGATTCGTCACAATTAGGAGTGGAACCGAATCAGTCCCCCTTCTTTGAGACTAGGGAGATTTGTCAGTTACATGATCAAATTTTTGAATGTAATAGGATTATTTAAAATGAAACATACAAATGTAAAAATATATTATTAGTATAACTGATCTAATATTATGAAAAAAACACTTTGAGAAATTACATTTTCTAACTTTTGAAAACGTTAACTTTTTAGCTACTAAAACTAATTATGTAAAGTATCAAAAGTCCAAGCCCCTAGAAGCAACCCCAAAGGGCCTTTAGTGTTTCGGTCAAAGTACCTATATTTCAAGCTTGATTTTACAACTCCGTTTTGAAAAGCCTAATTGTCATTAATAGTAATCTTGACATTTATTTTGGTAATTACTAAGCCAATAAAGAACATGCTAATAAAGAAGGCATAATTATATATTACTGATCCTATTATTGCACAAGACTTTTCTTTTCTTAAAAGGTTAAGCAAATCACCTTCCATCTTTCTTCGATCTGTACTCGAATACTTATCAAAGTCATCAACGACGGCGAACGTGGACGATTAATATCTACAACAAAAATATTCCACACATCAGATTGATAAGAATACCAGTTTCGAGGCTTTTGTGGCAGAGCTTGATGCCAGTTTACCTACTGTCCAAAAAGAAATAATGAAAAAAAAAAAAAAATCTCCTTTCAAAAAAAGAAATTTTGATTAGACTTTTAGCTCAAGAGAGTTAGGCTAACACTATCTGAACTTCTGCTTGCCGGGATCAGAAGCATATTTTAACACATACAGTGGAGGAAAAATGCAGGGCCTCGTATAAAAGTAAGAATTCAGGTAGCATTTTAGAATGATTAGTTAAGAGCGATTTTCCAAGTTTTGTCTTTTAAATCTTTCGTTTTTGGAAGAACTAGAGGTGGGCCTATTATAAACATATTCTATACCGTCTAGAGGAACATAATCCAAGAAACAGATATCATACAGTTCATATTTTACACTTGTCCTCTGAGTAATAAACCCCTCATCAACAAGTTGCTTTTTTAATGTTTAGGTATTTGATCTTGTATGCTTTTCCAAGGAGAGATTATCTTCCTACAACCACCAACCATGAAACTTGTTCGTAAATAATGTATCATGCAAGACGAAACAAACGTAAAATCGCATTATGGACAATCAAAAGGAACAAAATGACAATAGTAGAAATTTGAGCTTACATAGATAAAGCAAGAGTTCGAAGAGAATTCGTATGACCACACCCACACTGGCAAATACAGAAATTAAGATTAACATAGATAAAAACAAAGAAGCGCGAAGAAAATTCGTATGCACACACAAACATGCAAATAGCAAAATTTAACTTAACATAGATACTCCACGAGCCTATCACAAAGTGAAAGATAATAGCATCTATTGAAAATTAATGCATACAACCAATGTCAAAGTCCTATTTTAAATTTTCCATAAAACCCTAACACTCCTATGTCAATCCTATATCCTCGTTTACTCGTTCTAAGTATCAATTCAAATAGCAACCCCACAAATTGAATCTAATCCAATAAATTCAATCTAAATATACCAATTATAACTCTAAATCAATTTTTATAAATCCTAATCAAAACTTCCAACAATCGAATCTAACTTAAATTCAAATGCTTTAACTATATTAAAACCTCAAATGTGTCTTCTTACCTCTCCTTGTACAATATTTTAATTGATTATATCTATCGAGAACCTTGGGTGAACATCTATAGAATCTATAGGATTCATCTGAAATTGAACACTAGACAAGACAAGGATTGTCCAACTTATTGAACAAATTCAAAGAAGACAACTTTGCACCAGTTATTTGAGGACTTGGCAACTTCGCTCACTCTTAAGCGTTCACTCTTTTTTACCACAACAGTTTTTCTACTACTTTTTCTATACTATTTCTTATTTATACTACTTAATACACAGTGTTTACTTCAATTCGTACTTTCACTAACTCTTACTAACTTTTTCTTTACCTTCATCATCTCCTACTAGTTTATTATCTACTACACTTCTTAACTCTTTATGATTTCTTCCCCCCTAAAACATATCTGTCTTCAAGGTGGACAAAATAAAATTGTCTCCATCCAATGAGGGTTCCCACAGATTATTTGCTGCCCTGATTGCACTATGACCAAAAATTGGGATGAGTATTGCTGATTGAGTTTTGTAAGTAAATTTGGTGGAATGAAGCTTGCAAACTAAAAGCCCTAAAGGCTCTTAAATATGGAAATGGACTCACACATAAAAAGCCAACAACCCAACAGTTTTGTTCCATTTCCAGCCCTAACTTCGTTCCCAGCTGCTTCCCTTCCACCTGCAGTAGTGGTGTCCAACCTTAAAATCCCCATCTCTGACCTTCCATTGCCATGTTTTAAAAAGTATTTCAGCTTCTCAGTCGAAAACCAGCGCCTCCTTTTTCTTCGACATGGCCGAATTTTGTTTGGGGTCTTCTGCCCATTCTAATTTCAAACATTTCTCTGTTCGTCACTTCTTTGTCGTTCCCATTCTTCCATGTACTTGTTTCAAAAAAATTATGTTGTTTCATACTATATCATCAAAACTTTTAGAAGTTCAATTGTCTTAATTCAATGCTCCTTCACGGATTTTTCTTCTCCTATCTTCACTCCATAGCTTAAATTTTCAAGTATACTCTGCGCTCCACCTCCACTTGGGGTCAACTTTCTGTTAATTTTTTTTCTACAATTGTCTTTCCTCCCTTTCGTCCTCGTCCTTTTTTCTCCTAGCCTTTCTGATTATTTCCCTTCTACCTTGAGTTTTTCTGAGATGGTTCTTTTTTCCGACAAATTCGAACTTCTTCTTGTGGTCGCAGCATTCATCCTTCCCAGCATAAGTCAATTCTCATTCCCTTTTTCCGGAGTCCATCCACAATTTCTACTTTCCATAGTCCCATCCAAATTTCCATTTTCAGATCAGACCAGCTTGGTTTTCGACCGTCTTCAATGCGATTTCCTCACCTTTTACCACCATCTTCTTCTTGCCGCAAAGTTAGCCATTTATCCCAGTTGATTCTGTTGTTGTAATGCAGAATCGACAATAGCATCCTCCGTAATGCCTCCATCAATAGAAAGGTCGCTATCCCATTTATACCAATCTAGGAGAACCTTCAACAATTCCATCACCATCTCTCTTTGTCTTTTTCAAAGAATTTAAAGTTAAATATCTTCCATAAAAAATTCATCATCCGTTTTCGATCGGGGAAAAAAAACGAACTTCGAATCTTCTCACACACCAATTTTTTTTTATCCCTCGTTTCCTTTAGAATCGTACATGATACAATTGATTGAATCTAAAAGATTTTAATCAAAAATGAATGACTGGCAGAGCATTTGTTTTCCCCCCCCCCCCCCCCCCAACCCATTTTTGTTTACTGAACAAATCAAAGGATACAATTATGCACTAGTTATTCGAAGACTGCACTCTTTCGCACTCATGCGTCCACTCTGATACCACATGCAATTTTCTACACCTTTTTATTCATATCTTCTATTTATATGCCCTACCCAATTACAATTATTTTACTAACTCTATCAATTTTTTCTAATTTATTCTCTTAACTTCCACCTAGAGTTAATAAGAGAAAGAATCCCATTTTTTTCTTCAAACAAACAACTATCCAGTCCGGACATATATAAACGTTGTAATTAGTAAAAGTTTGCCAACATCTCCATCTAATGTTTTCAAATTGAATATCTTGTACCTGTATGTATAAGTAATTCCAAAAGTCAATCATGAGTACCTGCAATTTTTACATGTATCTGTTTCTTAAAAAGGTCAAGAGGAATAAAGAATGTGATGAATTCTCTAGATATCATTTATAGGAAAATTCCAATCTAGGAGCTGAAATTTAATCAACATGAATTACATAGCTTATATAAATGATTATAAGCACTACCTCATTGCCTAGACTCATTCTTCGCTTCGTCCCCTTCGTTACTGTGCACACATTTAACTAAGTAGAAAACCAGACCACCAATGCACACTTTATTCTTACCAAAAGTCAAACTTTGATAATTGTTTACGTGCTGCAGTTGGATTGTGTGTTCACTATTCCAGAACAATACAAGAAAATAAAAAAAAATGCAACCCAAGGCCCGGCAGACTTTTTCAATTTTTGGTATGGAAGAGTGTAAAAAAAAAATCTTTAAATGCAGTCTGAAACTACAAAGAGTGTCTTTCAAAGGGAACACAGAAGGATCATAAACACTTTTTCACTTATTGCCTAATTTATCAAAGATACTATTTGGTTTACCTTTATCTATACGATTCTTACTTCCCGACACGGTGTTTATATTGCAATTAATATCTTCTTTATTCTAATTATTGACACCAATTAATAAAATGAAGCGCCGCGTAAGAATATAAAAGTAAAGTGTAGAATTATCATTTATGAATTGCGACAACTAAAAAGAGGTAACTCTTTTGAATACACACACTCGAAAGACCCAAAAGAAAGTGAAAATCAAAAACGGGATATGAATAGAACATGACAATTTGACTGAGCAAATCAAAATCATTGGTAAGAGAAGTATGTTATAGTACTTAGTTCATCAATGCAGTCTTTTTTTTTGTACATGTAATATAGTTTTTACATAGTCCCAAGCCAAAAATCATCGCTAAAGTATGACCACATCAGAAAACAAAATCATCGCTAAAAGTATGACCAATGTCAAAACCTGTGATTGCAAATACGCAAACTCCGTTACATTATATCATTCTGAGTATGAGCGTCACTATGTGTCTTTTGGATAACTCAATAAATTCCACGGCAAGTAACCTACCTAACCACTGAATCTAAGTAAAAGGAGGTTACACAATTTTTGAAAAAACAAGAGCAAGGTATTTTGGGTTACTCAACTACGAATCAATCTGTTTATGATGTGAATCGATCAGCAACAAGTGTTGATAATGAAATGGAGCAACATAAAACCACAGCCCAAAATCACCTCGAAGTGCACTTTTCATTATTTTACATTTTCAAATAGTGGCACATGGAAATAGCATCTCATTGCCTTTTGTTCTCTCTTTTTAATGAAAGACCGAAACATTTTTTCCAAGAAATTTATTCACAGGAATCTTGACACTATGAGAAACATTTTCATGTGAACTATACTGCAACAATAACATATGAAACACCACAAATGCAAAACATTATTAACACAATGATCTACATAAACACACACGGAGCATACCATTGGTTTCTTCAGATCCTCTTTGTCCAATTTCGCATCTACATGGTGCCAAAAAAATGTAAACCACATCCAGCCAAAAATTTTAAAACCAGATAAAAAGATATAACAATAATTTTTTCATTGGTTCCTGTGAGTATTTCTACAAAGTGGGTTGGGGTTGAACAAATCAGCAGCTCTAGCGCCTCAGTTGATTGTTATTGTAAGGAACTTGAAAGAATTATTTGTAAGTAGGCCCTCTAATACTGTTTGCACAGTAAATTACTTACTCTTTTTTTAATAAGCCTACGAATTTGAAATCAAGAAAAGTAGCTTCAACATTATGCGCCATGCATAATTGCCTCATTTTTTTTATTTCTATTTTGCCTTAATATGTTTTTGATTATCTATTTTTTATCCATGGTCTTTTTGTCACTTCCTCTGTTCAAAAATAAAATATTACTTTACAAAAAAATGGCTCTTTTTTATGATTGCACTTATAATATATATCGTCGACCAAATCTTATCATTTACTTCTACTTAAATTTAATATACAACACCGTTAAATATCATCATTTACAAACCTTTAAATTTCATAATAATTTTTTTACAGTTTTTAGTTAACATACACTTACTTTTTTGCGCACAACTACTTATTTTATTAGTACTGCAACAATAATTATCAAAGAAAAACTTAGAATACTAAACTGAGCGTAAGTGTTTTCCAGACAATAGGGGAATTGTTTGTAAAGAACTACTAATATGGTTTCAGTGGTCAATATTTATTACCGAAATAATATTACTTACTAATCATCCTGTAATTATGTTAAAAGTGTTAGATTACAGAGAAAACAAATTAGCGCTGTCCTTCGCACAAGATAAAAAACAAGAATAAAATAAATATTTTATGGCAGTCACTAGTCCGAGTACACAGTAACCTATTAAATAGATATGGACAAACAACCACTTAAATTTTTGCGGCTTTGTTTGAGCCGAACCGACCCAAAAAATGACCTATTATGATTTTTTGTCCACACCCCTCTTTTTCTCAAGAGCCTCTGCTTCCTACAGTTTCTCTCCGGCATTTCATAGACTGTCAACACCTACCCACTCGTCCAACTGGTGGCAAGATGCCCAACCATAGTAATGATTTCTTTGGTTGCTTTTTTTCAAGGTATAATCTATTGAAAGAAAACAATTCCCATTAAAAGCTATAACAAAATTTTTGTTTCATGTATCAGAATTATTCATTTTCAATACGTCACCTGGTTATTAAAGATAACAACATATTCTGACTATTCATTATTTTCCAATCTAATACTTGAAAAGATTGCCTTTTTTGAAAGTTAAAATGATGCAATAAGCCAAACATTCGTTTGTTTTTACAAAAATATGCAATAAGCAAAGTTTCTTTTCCCCATAGGTAGGACAACAATAAACCACAACACAGACCAAAGGAAAACAACAACATGGGTTACATTTGTAAATTATGTCATTATATCATTATAAAATTTGTGGTTACCAGCTAAAAAACCATCTATAAGTGTGGATCATAGTTTTCACACTTCGAAAGTTTTAGGATTAAGATTTGGAAAAACCAAAAGAGAAAGAGTACAGGCCATACTTTAGAAAGAGTAAAACTTACACGAGCATGTAATGATAGTTAACTTTATAAATGATGTTCCTACTGTTTCATAAGAATCTAAATTGTATTTGCATGACCATCATAGCTATAGAAGTTACTTAACATTCAATTTCATGCGCATTTGTAGTCAAAAGTTTTTTCTTAAAATAATGAGATCACTGCGTTTATTCTTTGTAAAGCAAACAAAATAATGGCCTCCTGTTCTACATGTGTCACTATGTCAGCATGAAATTCATGTTTGAAGTCTGATTCGTTTCGTCTTTAGTATTTAAAGACAATAATGAGGCATAAACTTGGATATGGCAGAGTTCCACTTCGTAAGTTACAGAATTCACCACCATTCAATTTTTTAAGAACTTATCATGAACGTTTTCGATGTAAATGATATGGATCACGTTTACTCTTAACAGTACGCAACAATATAACACATCCAAGCACTCTGAAGTGGCAACATGTCTGCATGATAAATCCTGCTAAAGAAAGACTGCATTTACATATCTTTGGTCTTTATTATCAAGGATTACGAATTACCATGGACAACTTATGCTACCCATTTCTAAAGAGGGGGAACGAATAATGTTATTTTACCTAAAAGACTTTAAACATATTCCGAATCCAATTTTCTAACATCAAATAGAACAACTTTTGTAAGCTAATTTTGGAAAAACCTTTTGGTTAGTGTTCTAGTTGAAATGAAGGACACTAGGATAACATCATTCATTTTTTTTTTTTTAAAATTTTCGCATTGTAGTTTGATTAAATTGTATTTAAACCATTTCGGCAGAAAAAAAATAAAATAAAAAGATGAGATCAAAATGTTTCTCAGGAATTAAGTTTCCGTATCCTCACTTTCAAAGTTCCCTCCACAGTTCTTTCTTTTAATTTTACATCCAAAAGTAAGATCACGCAATGAGAAATACCAATAAATTGCAAAACCATCAATCACGCCACTTGCAGATTTTTCTTTTAATCACCAAAACTCATTCCAAACTCGGGGTTGGGCATACAAGAAGTTTTGCTTCTGCGAATTGGGATGAGACTTATAACCACTAGTGGAATATTTTCGAAGCAAAAATATGATTTAAATTGCTTTATTTCAATCTAATTGGTAGTAAATACAAACTAGAAAGCCTAATAAGGTGAATGAGAAGAAAGCATCTCACTTTTTATGTCCAACCCTGCGAACAAAAAAACAGATTGACAATTGAATATTAAGAATGAATATTAATTTCATTAACACAATATTCAGTCAAAGGGAATTATAGTATATTATTATAATAAAATAAGTGTAGAAAAAAGAAGATAATGAGAAGTCCATGGAAGACACAAAGAGAGGATTCAGAACCCCAAAAAAACAAAGCTATAAAACCAACCAATAATGCGAAAATCATCTCCATCCTTCTTCGCTTTTCAGCCTTTTGAACCTAAAATTCAATAAGGATCCGTAAGAAACTAATTTCAATACTAAAAGCTCAGCATAAGCACAATAAGTCCTCTTTACCCCTAATACTAGAATAATATAACCCGCACTTCACTGAAAACTCCCAGGGCCCTCATAAATCGGGCATTGGAGCTTATACAGCGTCATTTTTTTCATTTCTCTGCATTTGTTTCGTATAAGTTAGGAAAGATAAGCAAACACACAATCAACGAAAGCAAGAAGAGACATGCGCAAAGTTTGAATTTTCCAAATTTCCATGGAATACACTCTCCGAAATAGAGGGGTGGAAACCTTTGCTTCGTAGATCGAGGACCGTGGACTAAACTTTCTCCCCCTTCACCGTAGGACTGGTTCGTGGGAGGGGCAGCGTCGCCACTAGACGAGTCGCCATCGTAGGCGACTCTTCTTTCGAGAATTTCATTCTCAGAGAAGAGTACACACGAGAGAGACGATCTCCTCTGTTCGTTGCCCGTTTGCTCTCCCTCCCCGCGTTCCCGCTCTCCTCACCTTCTCAGCTCTTCCTCACCTTTTCAGTTCTTTTTGTAGTTTTCACTACTCCCCCACAAAGATGTGGTATTTTCTGTCAACCTCATGATTATTACATTTTACAACTGGCTCTAGTTATCAACTATTACTTAATTGTGTCATGAAATATGTAGAGAGTAATTATATGCTTACCCATGCTTTTACACCCCAATTCTACATCGCTACAAGAATCTGTCACAACCCGAAGACGAGTCTAACAGATTGTTGAGTCGACAACCTAATTTTTAGAGAAGTCCGATCGTCATCTAAGCTGATTTTAACCGAACTGATGTGATATCAATTTCAGATGTTCATCATTCTAGTCTCTCTCCTCTTCTCTTATTTTCTCTTCAATCTCCTGCATCACAGTTTATTTTTCTCTAAACTCTATACGCTTATCAATTTTATAAATTTTGCTATTGTTTTAAATATTTTTCCTCTCTAAACCTCTTCATCTCTATCAATATTATTTTATAATCTGGAAAAAACTTTTAATTTAGTGACATGATAACCGGTTGAGTAAAAAACACGGTTTACTTTTTGGTGCAATAGTGCAATTGATGCACTTTGCTCTACTACTTTATGAATTGATTTTCTAAGACCTAAATAACCAAAAATAGCTTTACCCAAATAGTTGTTTAAGTATCATTAACGTTTAATCTCAGTATAGCATTATATTGCAGTTATCTCTATTTAATTATTTCTAAAAGAAATAACTCGTCCTCTTTGTTTTCGGCACAATCCAGCTTGATCGATGACTGTAACACTTCATATTCTTATTGGCTCATTCACATCGCCTCTTGATATTTTCAAAGCAATTCTGGCTTTTCAATGAAAACTAGATTTTGTGCTTTGACTTCTATGGAAGGAGCACTAAGACAAAATTTTTAACACAGAGTACTAAATTATTCAACAAAACTATAATTCTATTTGCAATGTTCAAAATACTTAAAATAAGAGAAAACTAAACGCAACTATGAATATTTGCTGGAAATACATATTCTTCAGTCTATGTACAAGAGCAGCATTACTTCCAACCGCTAATCTTTTTAATTTCCTAAAATATATAAATTGTCAACATGTTATCCTATTACATGGTAAATATGATAAAGTTAACAACAAATAATTAGCCCAATGTTCTCCCTTCGACGACCCTCACAATTCCCTAATCTTGCAATTAAGTACTTGTGCTTCCTTTTCATATGTTTTTCCATGGACCTTTTTGTTCATCAATTGATATTTGGATCTGATCGTAATATTGAATAAGGGGAGCCAAAACTTTACCGGCACATTGGGTTTTAACAGCACCGCAGTTTCAGTATCGCTTCGTTTGGTTTTGCCCACTAAAAGACCAGTTCCAATTCCAATTTTCAAGACCTACGGTCAACGATCCCGATTCACGGTTTTTGAGAGTCAAAACTGTGTAAAACCAAATCACCACCATGAGTTGAAAAGTCGACCGGAACAAATTAAAACTTGACACAAAACTGTAAAAAAATCGGCCCCATAACCCAAAGCTTGCTAACCTCTGAAAACCCAATCCAAAAACATAAAAATGTATAATTTTTTTGAACATTTTTTTAATTGGAACCGAACGGGGACTACTGTGAACCCGTCGATCCGTTCCCGTTCTAGCTTCAGTTCTGACACACGTTGGCCCTGCAACAACAAGTTGTGAAAGACCAAACACCGGTCAGTGCTGGCTCGGCTCAATCCAGAACCCCCAAAGACAGCAAGCACAAAAATAAGCAAATGAGCTCCAAATGCTATGAAATTTTAAGGGTTTTTACTAATGAGTGAAGACAGAACTCTGAAATTTCAAGCTACAATAGCTAAAGCAATAGATATGCACGAACTCCTGTGGTAGGTCATAACAACTTATTGGCACCTTTGTTAATGCAATCTTCTAAGAAAGAATGCACGGCTTAAGGGCTCTTTTCCACCATTCTTCTGCTTCCAACCCTTAGAAGGAGTGGAGAGAAATCTGTCAATAGATCCTCCAGTAAAACACAGATTTTAGAGGGTAATGGAGGCTACTCTACTCGTGATGTCACTCACCGAGACTTACCTTGAAGGAGTCGATGCTCTTCTGTTTTGAGAGGAAAATCCACTTTCTATTAATCAAAAACTGACTATTACAAATGCAAAATTAGCTTAAATATAACCTAAGGTGACTAGGTTGTGGACAATGTAATACCCCTGTACGTAAAATTTTATTTTAAATGTAAATGGCATTTTTGTTAATATGACAAATCAATTCGTTTGCGAAAGAAAAGCGTTATTACGATCCTATAATTAATAAGGACTTTAGGCAAATTTCGAGAATTTTATTGAGCTTAACGCTAATTGAACCGAAGTACGTTATCGTAATAATAAATGATACTTTGGTAAAATAGTAAACAGGGTCCCGCATTGCGGACGGATGGTTTTTAATAGAACCCTTATAATAATTTGAAGGTTATTGGCGAAATAGAGGAAATTTTGGGAAAACGAATCGTTGTTAATTAACCGACGTTAAACGAAGGAAAAAACAAATAGAGAAATCACAGGAAGGGCAAACTGTGTATTTACCAGTAAATGTTAAATTAAAACACAAATTCCTATTCTCCTTCACCATTTGCCACGACTTCTCTCTCTCCCCCTGCGTTCTCCGCTATTTTCATCGCCTCCTCACTGCGTTCTCTCCTCTCGACGATCGTTCTTCTCCGATCGACGCGTTTTCTTCGTTTTTTTCCTCCTCCAATCAACGCTCTGTCATGATTCTCTCTTAGGTTTTTGGGAAGCTTATTGTTTGTTTTTTACGGAGTTTAAACGATTAGGGTTCGTTTAGAGTTTGTGAAAAAATGCATTTTAGGGCTAGAAATCGATGGTGTTACCTTAGTTGTGATATCATGGACGTAGTGAACGTTATTGGACGAAGTTGTCGATTTATGAGAAATGTTAAAGTTTGAGAATTTTGGGGCTTTCGGAAAACTCTTAATAGAAATTTTGAGGTATCGACATGGAATGCTCGATCAATTCTTCAATAATCAAACATTATGGGCTTTTAAGGAATTTCCGTAGTTCACGGTTTCGTTAAATTTGGACCTTTAATAGTTAACTCGTTTTAATACGACAAAATTGTGAAATTCCTGTGACACGCTTGTGGAATGGAGCTGGGGATTGCAACGGCACGAGGGAAGTTCTCGTTACTTACTCTGCCGATAGCCTTAACACCGTAAACATCGAAGCCGTCTTCGAGAGTTTTGGTGAGTGTTTGTTTTACATTGTCTTGGGTTGGTAGATTAGGTTCCGGTTGTTTTATAGATTGATTGTTGATGGTATTTTTGTCGTGTTTTGATGGTATTTGTAGTGTGTTTGATGGTATTTGTAATGTTTTTGATGGTATGCTCTTTATGTTATTGTTATGTGTTATATTGAACTGTTCATGACATGGTTTTTAAAAATGTCATGAAGAATTTATGCACGGATTTCATGAAAAGCATGCATGTAAAGGCAAGTAACAGTCTCACAGTAAACAACCATGACCATGGGTGTTATCGGGGATGATGGTTCATACCTGGCGTTCCGTGGTGAGCGGGTTTTCCTCCCTTCGATGGGGTGGCAGTCTACCCGCTGGACGGTGCCCTATCCATCTTTTGTCAAGGCGTTTCCGATAACCACAGACTGCACTTACTGATATGATGACATGGACGATTTTCAATAGCATTGAGCATACATGAGCATGCAATTAGCAATTTACGTAGGACTTGCTGAGTTTTTTCTCTCATAGGTGTTTTTTGGTGTAGGGATCTTCACATAGTGCGGACGCGATTCCCTTCACCCGAGGATGATGCCAGTTGAAGGGGAGGCCTGTGGGAGTGCGCTGGGCAGTCGGTGGGCGTTTTGCCCGTGGGGTATTGATATATTTTTTGGGGATTGATGGTTATGCATAATTGATGTTGACATATCGGAGCTTGGTCCTGAGTTAGTTGATAGATTACGTTTTGATGTTTTTAAACGTTGGTAAATTGAATTATAAAATGTTTTGTTAAGATTTCTGCGAGATTTTTTTTTTTTTTTTTTATTATGACGCTTGGGGATTTTTAGTAGGAGGAAATGTTTGGTTGTCAACGGATCCCTGCAGTTCGTTTTTGTGAAATGTACTTCGTTTTATTAGTTTTGAGTGTTGATTTAGGTGATTGGGGGGGGGGGGGTGAAGGGCGAAAGGTGGAATATGAGTGGTGATAGTATTCATGTTTTTGTGTTTTTTATTACTATGGATGAATGAGAAGAAGAATGGAAAAGAAGAATGAAGCGGAAAAAGAAAAAGAACAGGGGAGGAATGCGCTCCTATAATTGAAATTGATGGAGTGTGGCGATCGATCTCTTAAGGAGGCTTCGATCGCCCCTTTGGTCTCCACGCGCTGGAAAATTCCAGAGCGGTGGCGATCGATCGCCCAAAATGTGGACATCGTCGACCGGTGAACGCTCGCGAGGCCGATCAATCGCCCCTCCCTTTTATAACTGGCGCTCGTCGCCTGAAATGGCATCGAATAGCCCATCATTTAGGGACAAACGGCCCTTTTTGCCCCTGCGATTGTTTTTAATTAAGTTTAATTGGTTTTTAAGTTTATTTAAATGTTTTTTTAAGTTTGTCCAAATTATTTAAATATAAACTCAACAATTTAGATTTTTAAAAGTTTTTATTTCTGCTCGAACGCTAGGGTTTAAGTTTTTAAGTTATAAGAAAAAAAATAATTACGGGAAAATTAAGAATATTTTAAGGGTTGCTACAAGACACCACTACAGCTAGCCTTTAGCTGTGCGCCGCGGCGCACCGCGCGAGTGAGTGAGGATGCGTCGTCTCCTACGTGTACTCCATGCACGAGCCATGCCTGCAATCACGCTAGAATAGGTGATGTTGGATGAATTCAAAATGGAAGGAGGATCTAGAACAACCTCGCCATCTTAAGGTTGAGGCTCATGTACGTCCGAAAATTCATTTTAGGTTTTGATTTTTAGGTTTTCGGTTTTCGATTCAAGCTTTACAGTGTTATAGTCGTAAAAATAGTAAATTAAGCTCGTTTGTGAATGGAAAAACTTTTGTTAGACCCTAGGAAATAAGTTGGAATAGTGTGGAGGAATAGAATTTTTTGGATAAACACATCGATAGGTTAATTTAACGGAATTTAAGCAAGAATGAGGGAGGCATTTAATACTTTGTACAGAAAATTTTTATTAAAACAATTACCCTCCCCCCCTCCCCCCTCGTTCAACCCTCCTCTCCAGAACTGTGAAAAGCTCTCCCTCCCTGCAATTTTTCCTTTCCCCTCCTGTCGATCACTCACACATGTCACGACGTCCATTTGTTTCGTTCTCCTTAGATTTTTCTTCCTCGTCGATACGCTAGGTCAACTCTACTATCCTACTATTTAGTTTCCTTTTTAAGGTTGAATTTCAGGTAGGGTTAATTTCGAGTTAGGGTTAGAAATCGGAGGGTTGTTAGAAATCGATAGTTTAACGATATTTTAATGCTCATTGATGATACATTTGTCGTTCTTTTGGAAGTTAGAACGAATTTATGAGGATTGGTTGCATATTTCGGGTTAATTTGGTGGCTTTTTTGAGGTAGAATACCATTAAGGGAGTTTTAGTAATTCATGAGCTTGTATTGCTCGATAGAATACCAAATGCAGTTAATTAGAATTTTTAGAAAAATTGCCTTAGCTAGAGTTTTCGATTAGTTTTGATTTGGATAGTTTAGAGTCGATGCATGACGTGTTTGACATGCCTTAGTGTAACCCAAGCTCAAAGGATGAAGGCTCGGCAACTAGACGCTAATAATTGTGTCGGCTTCGTTCTTACGGCCCTATTTATATTGATGTTAGATTAGCTTTTTAGATCATGGTTTTCACGATTGTGGTGTCCTAAGTCGGGTAGCCTAGGAGTTACCTAGACGATTAGTTTTTTAGGCTCGTTTGTGAAGTTGTACTTTGGGCACATGATGAATTGTTCTTGATGTTTGTTTTAAATTGGCATTCCTTCATGCCTCATGGTTCCCTTTGTTCTTTTTTTTCCTAAAGATATATTATGTTTTCCATGCTATTTCGAGTAAACGAAGTAAAGTTATGTCTGTTGAGTAAGGTTTGAGGATGAGTAGGGCTGCAGGGCACACATATGCAACTCATGGCCGACGATACACCCCACAATGCAACTCAGGCAAGTGTTTTTGTCTCCATGTTGGACGTGGGGGTGCTTGGACACTCATGCTAAACTTACTTTTTCTATGTTAGGTACCGTAACTAGTGAAAAACGAACATGTTTTGAGAACCATGCAATTTATGTATAAGTAGTTTTAGTGCACTCCTTACTACATTAGGCCTTAAGTTATTTATCGGTGATGTAGGTGACTAGCACGAAGGTGAGGAACCTCCTCTCGATATCAGGCATAGTGGTCGATGGGGCGAGGCTCGTGCAACGGACGTGTCTTGGCCAGGCTTATTTACCGGTGGGGCGTTCTCCTGAGCTTCGTTATGGTAAAATTGTAGGTAATGTTATAGACTAGGATTATTGCGAATGATGACCTTATTTGTATATGACAATGCTTTGGAGATAATGTTAGTGTTGGTATTTTGATGAATTTCCGCTGTATATATTTTGATTTGATGAATAATATCATCGGTTTTATTGGGAGCAGATTTGAATCGATTTGGGTGTGGTTTTTGAATGAAAATGGATACTGTTAGTGGAGTAGTTCTGATGACTTGAGGATGTTATGGAATTGTTTTAGTTATTTTAACACTTTGTAATGGATACCGCGTTTTTAGAGCGCTCCATGCAGTCGATTTCGTTGAACTTTCCAATGCGTTTTGGGTTTTGTTTAAGTCGGTTTTTTATGGTTGCGAGTATTTTTGTTTAGATATTTAAGCAAGTTATGAGTGAAGTGTCGGTGAAAAAAGGAAGAAAAGTGGAAAATTTGAGCAAGGGGGAGGAAAGGTGCGGAGTGTGGCGCGCGCTCAGCAGGTGCGTTGCGCACCCCGCCATCGATCGCGCTTGGGGGGGGGGGGGAGCCGATCGATGACACTTCTTTGGATGCTGGGGGCACGCGGCAGTAAGTTGTCGATCAATCTGGCCCTAACGCGCGCCTGCTTGGTCGACAGCGGGCGACGCATCCACTTATGCCTCAAATTGTGATTTTTTATGTTGAACGTTTAAAACACTTTTGACCCGACCTTTTACATACTTTTTAAACATATTTTTACGAAGCGTCCCCCACGTATTTCTAAGGATTTGTAACAACCCAAAAATCGGGAGTCAGACGTTTTATCAAAAAATATTTAGCCCTCATTTTACGGTTTCAAAGTCGAATATTTTGCCCAAATGTTTATTCCAAGTTAACCTAAGGGGTCATCGAGGGGGGCAATTTTTAAGTTGTTTTATTTTAGGGGGTTGAGAAAAAAAAACGCAAATTTTAATGGTGAACTTGACTAAAAGGGGGGCTTAAGTTAAGTTTACGTCCCACGCAAGTCCGTGGGCGGCCCTGACCGTTTTGGGGCCATCACCTATATCCGCTGTCGATGGTCGCGCGATGGACAGTTACGATCTCAGGCGCGCACCACCTATAGTTGATCCCTCTTGTGCTGCTGTTGCAGTCTTCTCTTTCCGCTCGTCGCACCCCCGGTTCTTCAATCCTAAGTCATGATTCCTCTCGCGTGAGCCAACCGTGCCCATCATGCGCACCGAACCAGGGTCACCAGTGCTATTCTAAGACGAACATGCATGCATACAAATAACAAGGCTAATGTTTGCCACAATTCAGCAACAATACAAAGTTTACTTGGTTACATGGAATTAATTACAGGCAGATAAATTCCTCTGAGGTGCGTGATCCGCCAAGCGGCTCCCATGTTAGATCATGCTGGGCTTGTCCATGTTTAGAATTGGCTCCCATTCCAAGCAATAAAAAGGTCTGCACCTGTAAAAAATAGTACCATGTTAGTAAACAGGATAGATGGAGATTATACTTGGTTTGGATTCGAGTATTATATGCCTATGAGGCATATCAAGTTCTGGAATTCCACTCTTTTGTTTCCTGTTTTGTTCAGGACCATGAGACTAACTTTTTTAGGTTATAGGCTAACTAAAATAGCTGTTGTGAAATTGTTTCAGGAGTCCCGTAGACTTTACGTTTTTTATTTATTGTTTTTCAATTAAAGAATGGATTGTTCCTAGTCCTTTATAAAAAAGTTAGTTTGTTGTAGATCCTGGTACGATTTTAGATCTCCATATTTCTGTTTGTTTTTATTTTTACAGTTTAAATGTGATTCGGATAGTAAATAAAATATAATTCCTCTCTTTGCATTCATCTTCTCTCTGTCTTCTTCTCTTAAAAAATTTTTGTAAACAAAAGTTCCAACTAAGTGGTATTCGAGCTGATTTCTTAAGTGATCTGTGAGAATTTTTTTAAGTGTTCATGGAAGAAGAATCCACCTTTTCATCTAGGCTTGACCCGTTTTCCGATTACGAAAGTAATCAACTTGGGCATATGATAAACTTGAAGAGGTGGTTCTATAGATCCAATCAAGAGGATAACATCATGCTAAAGATTGATTCAAATACAACTACCACATGTCCATGACAAGAGCTCGAGCTCAAAGCATTTCAAAGGCTAGAAAAACTTACTTTTGTTGAAAAGATTGCTCAAATGAAGGAAGTTTTCAACGTTATTACACCCTTATCGAAGCCTTAAATGAAGAGAATTCAGCTTGAGAGATAATTACTTTATTGCCGATTTGGTATTTGCTTTCTTAGTTCCAAGTTTATTAATTTTTGCTATTGTTAGTGGTTTTCCATGCCAAAGACTGTGTTAATGGGCCACATGATTGGCTCTTTTTGGTTATTTTAGGGGTTTTTTTTATACCTACTATAACAGGGGCAAGTTTTTATCTTTGTAAAATACCTACTATATTTTTGGTGATGCATTGTGAGAGGTTCCTCTCTTTGTTCTTGATGAACCAAACCAACTCAGCAAGAATTGATCCAACTTGTTTTTTCATTTAGATTTGGGGTCCTTTAGACATAGTTTCCTAAGGGTGTTCTCTTCGATCACCTACTCTATTTCTTAGTTTCTGGGTTTTTTCCATCTTTGAGGGCTCTAAGGTTTGCACCCAAAGGTTCCGCATCACAGTACATATGGAGACCTACAGGAAACGTTGGATAGGGGAGGGCTATTTGAGAATATTTATGAAGTTCATCGTCTCCCGACCAATCCTACTATGGCACATATCAAGATGCAAAGGAAGAAGAACAAGAAAATTAGGCGAAGACAATCTTTTTTGAGTGTTTAACAATGATTTTCACCAGAATTTGTCAGTCCCCATCAACTAAAGTCTATTTGGACTATCTCAAGAAAAATATGCAGAGAAGGAGCGACTTAAAGAAATGCAATTTTGCATTTAATTAGGAGTTTCGAGTGAAGAAGATGAAAAAATTAAGATTGAATCACAAAAATATCAGAAAACTTCGTACCTTGTAACAGGTCATATACTTGGATCGAAATCACTGATTCCAGAATGTAGAGAAAATACTTGTTACCGTTCCTGAATGTATGAATAACAATACACCTTGGGAGAACACCAAAGATCAGTATAATTAGCTTTGGTAGAGTTGCTTACTTCATTTAAAACTCAAGAGCAAAAAGGTTGATGAGCAAATAAAATTATTGACGGAGCTTTGGCAGCAAAACATCAATTGTGGTTAGGAAAATAAAAATAAAAAGAAGGAATTTGAAGGAAGGTGCAGCGTCAGTCCTGCTTTCTTTTGATTTATTAAAATTGGTAAAACATGGTTTTCGATTCCGATGGATTTCGGCTTCAGGTTAGGTTTAAAGTTTATAATAAGTGTGAAAAAAAAAATTATAGTACGGGTAACATTTGGTACAGTTCTGGTTTGACAAATGGAGCACATTCACCATCAGAAATTGTGAAAGCAAAGATGGGAAATCAACGAAAATTAATCCACCTTTCAACACTGCGTAAAGAGGTCATCCTCCATTTCGATGTTATAAGAGACCTGATGCAATGTTATCAATGTAACAGATGGGCACGAAGCTTTGTGATTTGCAGAGGATCAAATGCAGCAATGCCAACAGCAGGAGCCTGAAGTTGTGTTTGCAAAAGGCCAGGTTCAACAAAGTTGAAGCGCAATTTGTGATGAGAGGAGAGATTATTTGTTTGTCGCTACATGTTTTTGATGGTATCAAATCACGTAACACTTGGCCATTGTAGTGGTTGTACTAACCACTGAAACATGATAAGGATTATTCATGGAATTAAAAATTGCACACTCCTCAAAGGTTCGTGTTGAAATGGCAAGTACATATTAGTGAAAGGCAATGACACATTTGCATATCAATTTGTTCATGTACAAAGTTCACTTTTATGTATTATATGTCCCTGAATTGATCAAAACTTGAAGTGTTGACACTAGTTGAAAATGGTTATAATTAAAATTACTTAGTTTCAGCTAAGTATACTTACACATAACGTTAATCCCTGGTATTTTTTGAGAATATCCATAGAATGAATGACAGTTTTGTACAAGCATGAAGATGTTGGGTTACAAAAGGGAGTTTATCTGAAACTAGCTAGAATTAGGGACATAGTCTTTGAAAGAGATTCAGTTTATTTTCATGTCAAGCATTTAGATTGAGAAGAGAGGAAAAAGGTAAGACAAGAAAAAAAATGAGAAAGAAGAGATAAAAAGTGAGATTTTGGATTACTCCTCAAAGGAAAGTTTACTCAGCTTGGAGAGACGATTCTGTATAACTAAAAATCAGTCATTAGTGAAATTTCGTAGGAGAGGAGGAACCTTCAATGTAAATAAATCCCATTGAGATATTTTAATTTACATTATTGCATTGTTTTTATGTGCATATAATGTTAAGTTATCCTTTGTTTTGTTAGACTTAGACTTTTAATTATGGATTAAAGTGAGTAAATGGATGTTGTGTTGATAAAAAATGATTGTGTTTTATGCAAATTTTATATTTTTAACATTGGATTGTGATGTTAAAAAAGAATGTTATGAAACCATTGCTTTAAATCCATGTGAGATGTTGGTTTTCAATTATTACATCGTTTGGTTTGTATGGTTTTAATGTGCATGACATTGGTTTTATAAAATGTGTTAAAGCAGTATTTGAAGTAAAGAGGAAGTTGACAATCTTTGTAATACATGAACCCCGGTTTGTTGCCTATTCATGTGCGATGTGTATGACTATGAAAAAAAAAAATGAGAAGAAGATCAACTTAATATCCACCCTTGGTTGAAAATCTCTAAACCTTAAGGAAGCAATGCATAAGGCTTACAACCCTACCGCACAACCCGAGGAACTGTAGGATTTGGTGAAGGTTATAAATGTTGGGATTCCGTGTATTGCATTTTTGACATAAACTTTAGTTGTTACGTTGCATTAAGTTTTCTTGAAAAGATGTTTTGATCATGAAAAGTTCATTCTATTTGCATAGATTTATTTGATAAAATGATTTTCCAACACACTGGTTTTTAGTGATTTGAAAAGATTTGATTTCGGCAGCATACTATTACTAGCATTTGCCATGGGCTTATCAAAAGAAATGATTTATATACTTTTCAAAGATCATTATAGTAGAAGATGATGATTGTTCCTATATGGTGTTAATGAGTTTGTATTAGTTTTATCATGTGTTAGTTTATTTTACTGGCTACAACCTACACTTATGGTGATCAGTTATATTTTTAGATATCACACGTTACCGGGAGGGAACACATAGAAAAATATAAGTTGGCGAAGAGACATAGGTGAACCATCAATGTAATGGTTTTTTTTGTTTAGGTGGCTGTTTGGATTTTTTTTTTATCAATCTTTTGAAATGTCTATTGTGACCTACTTTTATGAGTACTTCCGTTATTAATATCGATTTTTATGTAATTTTTAAGAATATACCGTTTTATATGTTGTTATATTAAATACTTTTATTAAATAATAATAATATTAAATGATTTTTAAACGGAGCTCCTAATTGTAGGATACCAAGTTGAAGATTACGTTTCCATTAATTCAATAATCTATGTATGTGAGAGGGATTGCCAATGAAGAGCAGGCCGTCGACTGTCCTCCTTCCAACTTTGGGAATCCTTTAGCCGTCAGGGCCCGGTTTGGTGGAATCAGGTCTTGATTTTTTTTTTTTTAATTCTAGCTACGGAGGCTAAAATGGTATGGCTGCATACACAAGCCATTTATGGCAGGGAAATGCAGGTTCCATAGTTGGGATGAAGTCGGAGAATCCAGACTCGTCGGCCCGAAACTCATGACAACAGTGTCTGAGGTGTTGCTATATTAAACAACGAATAAAAATTGCTCAGAGTCGACAAAAGAGTTACGCAGACCATAGGAGAAGAGACTTAGAGTCGCTGAAGGCGATGAGATAGTATTCTTGAAAGTGTCACCTCAAGGCGTAATGAGATTCGGTAAGAAAGGGAAGCTAGCCCGGTTCGTTGGACTTTTCCATCTTGAAGCGTGTATGTGGGAAGCATGGACTCCCCAGACTGCAGTTGCCAGCGTCAATGGATGGAGTTGACAATGTTTCATGTTCGATGCGAAAAAACGGTGTACGAGATCAACCAGATCGTGGGTGTTTGGAAACGGTGGACGTTGATATCATGCGACGCTGACATATGAAGAAAGGACCAATACAGTTTGGATGTCTTCTGTCAAAGTGTTACGCAACAGGTAGTCCATTGGTTAAAGTCTTGTGGCGCAATCATAACGTGGAGGAACCAACATGGGAAAGACTGAGGACGTTAAGGCCAATATATCCAGACCTATTCGCTTAAGTAAATTTTGGGACAAAATTTCTGTTAAGGTGGGGGATGAAGTAACCCGACATTTTGCCATGTAAATATTCCTAAAAATCATTTGCGGGATAAGGGATTACATTAATACAATCGAATGTGGTTGAGATGATTTATCTGGAGGTTTAATGGAAGAAAAACTGAATGAGTAACTAATTAAACACATTAGTGAACCAATGGAAGGGCAAATTAGAAAAAAATTAAGGTTGGGGGGAGGGAAACTACTGGTGCTTGACACTTGGCAACTGTTGGAGAAGTCATGCTCTTCTTCTCTTTCCTATACGAGA
>JAJTVD010000028.1:0-29983 GCA_022432975.1 Begonia masoniana
AAAAAAAAAAAAAAAAAAACCGAAGAGGGGAACTGTTCCATGTAAAACAGCACTTTGCACTGGTTAGTCGATCCAAGAGACAGGGCAATTCCCGTCTGAAACAGCGCCGATCGCGCGCGAGCATCGAAAGGGAATCGGTTAAATTCGACGCGGGACGTGCGGCTGACGCCACGTTGGGAGTCCGAGACGTCCGTCGTGGACTCGTAAGAGTTATCTTTTCTGTTTAACCCCTGCCCACCCTGGAAACGCTCAGCCGAGTAGGGGTCAAGCGGCTGGAAGAGCACCGCACGTCCGCGTGTCCTGTACTTCCTCGACGGCCCTTGAAAATCCGGAGGACCGCGTGCCTCCCCCGCCCGGTCGTACTCATACCGCATCAGTCCCTCCAAGGTGACAGCCTCTGGTCGATGAACAATGTAGCAATGGAATTCGGCAAAATGGATCCGTAACCTCGGGAAAAGGATTGGCTCTGAGGGCTGGGCACGGGGGTCCCCGTCCCGAATCCGTCGGCTGTCGATGGACTTTGCTCGGCTGCTCCTCCGCGTCGAAGGCGTGTCTTCGCGTTCCGGCCGGGGGACGGACTGGGAACGGCTCCTCCGGGGCCTTCCCCGGGCATCGCATCCTCAGAACGTTACTACAAGTGTACTCCGACTGTATTAATTAAACAAAGCCTTGCGATGGTCCTTTGCGATGCTCACGGGCAATGTGATTTCTCCATGCTCGAATGTCCAGTGAAGATATTCAACCAAGCCGGGGAAACGTCGGAGTAATATGACTCTCTAAGGTACCAATGCCTCGTCATCTAATTAGTGACGCGCCTGAATGGATTAACGAGATTCCCACTGTCCCGTCTACATCCAGCGAACCGGACACAAGCCGGGAACGGTCTTGGCAGAATCATCGGGGAAGAGACCCTGTGAGCTTGACTCTATCTCGCTGCTGTTAAATGACTTGAGAGGTTTAGGAATAATTGGGAGCCGGAAACGGAACGTGAAATACCACTACTTTTATTAACGTTATTTTACTTATTCCGTGAATCGGAAGGCGGGGCAACGCCCCTCTTTTTGGCCCAAGGCCCGCCTCGCGGGTCTGATCCTGGCGGAAGACTTGTCAGTTGGGGATTTGGCTGGGCGGGCGACTCTGTTAAAATACGCAGGTGTCCTAAGATGACTCACGAGAACAAAATCTCGTTGGACCAAAGGGTAACAGCTCGTTTGATTCTGATTTCCGTACGATACGAACCGTTAAGCTTGGCCTATCGTCCTTTAGACCTTGGAATTTAAGCTAGAGGTGTCAGAAAGGTACCACAGGGATCACTGGCTTGTGGCAGCCAACGTTCATAGCGAGACGTTTGCTTTTTGATCCTTCGATGTCGGCTCTTCCTATCATGGAAGCAGAATTCACCAAGTGTTGGGGGAATTTTTGTTCACCGCACCAATGTGAACGTGACTGGTTTTAGACCGGCGTGAACAGGTTAGTTTTTACCCTCTGATGACAGCGTCGCAATAGTACTCACCTAGTACGAGAGGAACCGTTGATTCGCACAGGGTCCATCGCCCTTGGTTGAAAAAGCAGTGTCGCAAGCTACCGTGCCTCCCTGGGATTATGACGAACGCCTCTAGTCAGAATCCGGGCTAAAAGCTACGCCGCGCTCACCGCCGCCCGAGTTGTCGCCGACCTCAGTAGTGGCCCTCGTCCCCCAAAAGGCAACCGTCGTTGCCAAGCCCCGCAACCGAGCCGTTGCGCGGGCCGCGTGAAGTGTTATTTGTCAACCGGCGGCAGTTAGAACCTTGCAGACGACTTATACGCGACGAGGATTGTACTGGCAGATGCCTGCTTGCCACGACCACGAGATTCACCTCCGTCGCTTCCGAGTCGTCCCTCCCCCACCACCCCTCACTCCCTCCCCCCCTCACCGCCCAAGGCGTTTCGCCGCCCGACCTTTCCTTTCCTTTCTTTCCTTTCCTTCCCTTCCCTTCCGTCCCTTCCCTTCCCTTCCTCCTCTTGCGCTAGAAGGCCCCAATCAAGGGCAGATTGCAAGGGTCAAGGCAGGCAGGCAAAGGCCAAAGGCAAGCAAAGGCAAAGGCCAGGCAAGGCCAAGGCAAAGGCAAGGGCAAGAGGCAAGCAGGCACGGTGGTGGTGGTGGTTGTTGTTGGTGGTGTGGTGGTGGTTGTGGTGGGGTCTAAGAAGGGTGCCGAGCCAAAGCCCAACATGACCTGCATTGGCGTGCAAGGGCACGTTGTTGGCGCCGAAGCCCACGGCAACGGCACAGCACAAGTCTTCCAAGGCACGGTGGGCGAGCCAAGGCACGCTCCTGTGGCAGGCACAAGAGTGGCACGGTGGTCTAAGTTTACGAGCGGCTTCCTGTTTCGTTGCGCTGTGTACTTCCGTGCCTTGGCCCTGCAACCAAACGTGCACCACATTGCCTTCTTGTTGGGTTGCGCTGGTCCACATCCCTTGCCTTGCCCTGCACGTGCCACATCCTTCCTTGGCCCTGCACGTGCCACATCCCTTGCCTTGGCCCTGCACGTGCACACCCTTGCCTTGGCCCTGCAGGTGCCACATCCCTTGCTTGGCCCTGCCGTGCCCACTCACTTGCCTTCTTGGTTGGGTTGCGCTGTGGCACATCCCTTGCCTTGGCCCTGCACGGGCCCACATCCGTGCCTCTTGTTGGGTTGCGCGTGGCACAATCCCTTGCCTTGGCCCTGCAACGTGCCACCATCACCTTCGCTGCCCAGGCCACGCAGGCCAACGGCGTATGCTGCCCGGTTGCAAGAAGGAAGGGAAATTGCCCCATGGTGCCCAATGGCAAGTCTTGTTGTAATTGGGTGTCTATTGGCTTGACCACTATTGCATTGTCCATGTCCGTTTCATTTGTTGCATTGTTGCACTATGTATGGCTATTGCTTTGCGGCCAAGGCACGGTGGACTTGGATGCGGTTGGGTAATGCGTTTCCGCGGCGCAAGGGAAGATAGGGGATTGCCTCGCATTTTGCCCCATTGGCCAAGTCCTATTGCATTGTCCAGATCGTTTGCATTCGGTTGCCCGTGTGCTTGACCCCAATTAGCCCGCATGGGCGCGCGCCAAACACTCCTGTGATTGGGCACGCCCCCCCGCCCACGCCGGTGTTCGCTGACCATTTTCCCATGGTCCATAATTGTGCTACATCGTGGTCATTGGTGAGCACAAACTAGCTGGACAAGGTGCAACCACGATGGTTGGTGGTGCGCCAGTGGGTCGTGTGCTCACGATGGCAGCGCCTGGTCTGAGACGATGTTTGTCGTAGACATAAGCCGGGCAATGTGGGTGCCAAGCACGTTGCCACACCTATGAGTCCTAGACCTGTGGGCAAAGTGGTCTCAAGATCAACAAGCCTGTGTGTTGCCAAGGTCGGCAACACAACCATGGTGCATGACTGGACGGGCCGAGGCCCAAGGAAGGGGGCTTGATTGAACCTCCGATGGCATGGCAGGCTGGATGGCATGGCAGGGCATTGGCATGTTGCATTGCATGCTGGAAAATGATAAGTGGTGGCTGCATGTGGTGGTGCAGCCCAAGATGGTGTCGGGCGGCAGGCGCTAGACCAGCGCTGGGGCGCGCAGGCCAGGGCTGCAGCACGCAACTGGGCGCGCAGCCCGGCGCTAGGCATGGTCGCGCAGCCCAGGGCGCTCCCACAGGGGCGCGCAGGGACGTGCCGAGCCCCTGGCCGGGCATTGATGCGCCAACTCTAGTGCCTCGCCCGTGGGCGTTACGCGGGCGCGTTAATGCGCTGGAGCGCGCGCAACTGGCATTTCCAATGCGCGCGCCACGGCCCCGCTCACACGGCCGGGACGCGGGGCCACCCGGGATGCACGCGTTGTTCACGCCGTGTGCACGCGGTGTGCACGCGTGTGGCCGCGGTGTGCACGCGGTGCAACTGGCGCTGCGCCACTCCTCACCAATTCTCTGTGGCTGGGAGCACGCCACGCCGGGATGGCGCACGCCACGCCGGGCATGGCCGCTCATCGCCCATCATGGGCGCGCGCGTGCCTCGGCCAGCATGCCGTTTGCTCCTTGCCCAGCACTATGTTGGCTAACCCAAAAAACCCATATTGAGCAAACTATATCGATTTGCCTTGAAATTTTAACCACACAAGCAGCATATCAAGGGAAATAGCCCTGCAAAGTTTCATGATTTTTCAACATTCCGTACTATTTATTATTATTTTTTAATTTACAATTACGAAATAATTCTAAAAAATACTATGTCATCCAAAAATTTTGAAACTTTCACATAGCTCTTCCATATAATTCCCATTTGGAGTTGCACAATTGGTTTGGAAAAAAGTTCTAAATTTTGAAGTTATTGGCAAGTACTCCTCGGCTACATAGCATGTACCGCTCCTGCCAGGCCCCAAGATTGGTCCGGATTGCTCTTTAGGGGGGGAGGCACAGTTGGGCATGTGGCCAAGGGCACCCATGTCAAACAGGGCGGGCATTGCGCCCATCATAGCGTTGTTGGGCGGGGTCCCCCCACCTCGTTTATTGGCGGCCATAGCTGGCTCCTCCGGCGACACGGCCTGCCACCGTGTTGCCACCATGAGGTCCACTGGTGCAACATGGGGAACTCTGCACTGCTCCACGGCATTGTTGCCGCCACGTTCGACGGGTCTTTGATCATTTACGGTAGCCTTTTGTCATGCTTTCTCACTTAGTTATGACTCGTGACCCACGTCGTGACCTTGCTCGATTACTCGGAGTTCGTGAACCCGACGTCTGACGGTACCCCACGTGGGTATTGGTGCTCTTGCGTGCCAACTGTTGGCGTGGCTGCTATCATGGTGGCCGTTTTCCGCTTGCGGGGGGCTGGTTGCCGTGCTCAACACGGGGCATGTGTTGATGCTCCTCGTGACCATTGCTCTCATAGTTGGATTTCGTGATCGGCGACAATGTGCACCCGCAGGGGGATATGGGGTGACTTGCGTGACCAACGGTGATCGTGGCTGGCTATCACGTCGGTTGCGTTTGCTGGCGGGGGGCTTGGTGCTTTGGTCTTCACAACGGTCATGTGCCGATGACTCACGGGGGGTCGGGCTTCTTGGCTACCTGATGGTTGGTTTTCGGGATCGGCGGCCAGATGTGCCTACTTGGCATGGGTGATCTGCCGGCATGACCAATGGTGGACGTGCCTGCTGTCATGGCCGGCGTGTTTCGCTTGGCGTTGGGGCCTGGGTTTTCTTGTGCCTCTCAAAGGGTGGCATAGTGTCGATGACTGCTTAGACGGGCTCTTGGTGAGCGTCACTATTGGGCCCTTGCTGCCTGTGCTTTTGTGATCGCGCTGAGCTTTCTTGGCTTGAAGTGTGGGGTTTGCTCTGTTTCCTACTGTATGTCTGGCGGGATAGGGGTTTGTGGTCCCATGGATCAGGGCTTTGTGTTGAGCAAAAGCGGTGTGAAGTGGCATTTTTGGTCGTGTCTCTACGACGAAGGATCCTGCTTCGTGCATTGAACTGTAGCTGCACGTCCCTCCTCATGATGTTTGCTCCTTTGGATTCTAATTCCCGGTTGAGCCAATGTTGCCTTTGTTTTTCCTGTACAAGCGACCCGTAACTACTCGGCATTTGAAATGTCTCGTGACCCTTTCTGTCGTTGTCCTTTGATTGATACCGCGAACGTTTAAGCTGCTATGCCCCCTCTGGGCACATCAAGAGCATCGTTTGGTTGTTGCCGGCTCTTGATTTTGTTTGGTTGTGTGCTTCGTTTTTTGCTTGTTGCCTCGGAGGTAGAAAACGAACTCGTTGTTCTTGCCCCTTAATTTGGGAGCGTTTAGCCGCCACCCCCCCGTGTGCCTCAGGACGCTTGCGATTGCGCTTTTGCCTTGTACGCTGAGGTCGCCTTCCTTGGGGTCCTTGGGGGGCGGCTTTGGCGGCGGAGACGTGTAATCCGACGCAGAGAAGAATGCTAACCTTGTGTTATCCTGCAGTGGTCATATGCTTGTCTCAAGATTAAGCCATTGTCATGTGAAGTATGAACTAATTCGAACTGTGAAACTGGCCATGGCTCATTAAATTCAGTTATATTTTGTTTGAATGGTAACTGCTACTCGATCCGGAGTAATTCTAGAGCTATACGTGCAACTAAACCCCGACTTCTGGAAGGGACGCATTTATTTTTAGATAAAAGGTCAGACGAACGGCCTAGCCCGTTGCTCTGTGATTCTGAATAACTTAGGATCGCACGGCTTTTGTGCCGGCGACGGCATCATTAATTCTGCCTATCCACTTTCGATGGTAGGATAGTGTGCCTACTAGGTGTGGTTACGTCGGTGAAGAGAATTAGGTTCATTCCGTAGAGGAGCCTGGAAAAAAAAAAAGAAACGGCTACCACATCCAAGCAGGCACGGGCGCGCAACCATTACCCAATCCTGACACGGGAGGTAGTGCCATAAATACATACCGGGCTCTTCGAGTCTGGAATTGGAATGAGTACCATCTACATCCCTTAACGAGATCCGTGGAGGCAAGTCCCTGTGCCAGCAGCCGGCGGTTAATTCCAGCTCCACTAGCGTATATTTAGTTGTTGCGTTAAACAAGCCTGTAGTTGGATCTCGTGATATGTCTTCGGTTCCCGCCTCAGGTGTGCACCGTCAGTCGTCGTCCCTTCTCTTTTCTGCCGGCGTGCCACCTGGCCTTAATGCCGTGTCGTTATCCTCCGTCGCTGTTTACTTTGAAGAAATGAGAGTGCTCAAGCAAGCCTTCGCTCTGTATCATTAGCATGGGATACTCCTAGATTTCATCCTATTCTGTTGCCTTTCGGGATCGGAGTAATGATTACAAAGGGACAGTCGGGGGCATTCGTATTTCATAGTCAGAGGTGAAATTCGTGGATTTTTTATGAAAGACGAAAACCTGCGAAAGCTTTGCCAAGGATGTTTTCACTACTCAGAACGAAAGTGTGGGGGCTTCGCAGACGATCAGATACCCGTCCTAGTCTACAAGCATAAACGATGCGACTAGGGATCGGCGAAGGGTTGCTTATAGGACATCGCCGGCACTTCTGATAAATCAAAGTCCTTGGGTTCCGGGGGGTATGGTCTCAGGCTGAAAACTTAAAGGATTGACGGAAGGGCACCACCAGGAGTGGCCTGGCGGCTTATTTTGCTCAACAAGGGAACTTCCCGGTCCAGACATGTAAAGGATTGAAGCCGAGAGCTCTTTCTTGATTCCTAAATAGGTGGTGGTGCATGGCGTTCTTATTTGGTGGGAGCGCTTTGTCTGGTTAATTCCGTTAAACGAACGAGACCTCAGCCTGCTAACTAGCTATGCGGAGGTGACCCTCCGCGGCCAGTTCTTAGAGGACTATGGCCCTTAGGCAAGAAGTTTGAGGCATAACATGTCTGTTATGCCACTTAGAATGTTTCTAGGCCGCACCGAAGCTGGCGCTACACTGATTTATTCAACCGAGTAATAGCCGTGGCCGACAGGCTGGTAATCTTTGAAATTCATCGTGATTGGGATAATCATTGCAATTGTTTGGTGCTTAAACGGACTTCTATTACGCGGGCGATCCTCATCTCGGTTGACTACGTTCCCTGCCTTTGTACACACCAGCCCGTCGCGCCTACCGTTGAATGGTCCGGTGAAGTGTTCGGCATGCGGCGACTTGGGCGGGGTTTCCCTGCCTGCCACAATCGCGAGAAGTCCCACCCCCCCTGGAACAAAACCCTTATCATTTGAGAAGGAGAAGTCGTACAAGGTTTCCGTAGGTTGAACCTGCGGAAGGTCATTGTCTATTCCTGCAAAATGCCGAAACAACCCGCTACTAGTTTGCCTGCCAACGTCCCGCCGCGCGCAGGGAACGGCGGGCGCGTCGGAGCTGCGAACCGCCATTGCGCGTTTTGATGCCCGAGTGCCTTCGCGCCCCCTAACGCACCCCGACGCGAGTTGCGTCAAGAATCTTGAACTTAGAACGCGGCTCCCCTGCCCATTCGGGACCCAGGGGGTTCCTGCGAACTTAACCCATCAAACAGACTCTCGACAACGGATATCCGTCGCGGCTCTCGCATCGATGAAGAACGTCGTGACAGCATCCGTTGTGTAATTGCAGAATCCCTAACCATCGAGTTTTTGAACGGCAAGTTGCGCCCGAATCCTTCTGGCCGGTGCACTTCTGCTGGGCGTCACGCTGTAGCCCCCCCCGCACCACAAAAAGACAAACTGACAAAAAACCAGGCCTCGCTGCTCGAAAGTGGGAAACACTGGCGTCGCGCCTCCTCTTCGAATCGGGTTTTGTTGGCCTTTTGGTGTGGTCGGGAGGCGACGTTGCCTCCCGTGCGGTAACCTCGCGGTTGGTCGAAATTTTCAGTCCGTCGGCGTCTTGCGGCGCGTCGACGGTGGTTTGCGCCATGCCCCCTCGACGAATTCCGTTGCGCGCCCGAGATACGCGCGATCGGGAACTCCTGGTCGCCCTAATGCGCCGACTCGCTGGACAGCACCAGCGAGAGGACTTATCGAAGCGAACCAAACCTCCATGTCAGGCTGATTACCCGCTGAGTTTAAGCATATCATAACGGAGGAAACGAACCTTACACGAGGAATTCCCTAGTAACGGCGATCGAACCGGAATAGCCCAGGCTTGAGAATCGGCGCCCTAACTCGGCTTCGAATTGGTTTCTGAGAAGCGTCCCTCACGCGGACCGGCTCAGTCCCTGGATGGGGTGCCGGGAGGGTGAGAGCCCCGTCGTGCCCGGCCCCAAAAAAATACTGTCGCACCACGAGCGTTGTCTACGAGTCGGTTGTTTGGGAATGCAGCCCAAATCGTGCGGTAAATTCCGTCCAAGGCTAAATATTGGCGAGAGACCGAAGCAAACAAGTACCGCGAGGGAAAATGAAAAGGACTTTGAGAAAAGAGTCAAAGAGTACTTGAAATTGTCGGAGGGACGCGATGGGGGCCGGCGGTGCTTCTCGTCGTATGTGGACCCGCCTTACCGGTCTGGCAATCGACTTCGGGGCGGGGACCGACGCGGATTGGGGCGGCGTCGCAAGTCCGGGCCTTCGTGTGCTCGCGGAGAACGTCGTCCGCCGCGTCTGGCGGCAGCCGCGCGCCCACAGACGGCGTGGCCTTCCATCGCGCGCTCCAGGCGCGGGCCTGCGGCTCCCCCATTCAGTACCCGTCTTGAAACACGGACCAAGGCGTCGTGACATGTGTGCGAGTCACGGCCCCGAAAACCCCGGGAGGGCTCAAGTAGCTGACTGGCGGGATCCACCTGAGGGTTGCACCGCCGACCGACTTGATCTTCTGATAAGGGTTCGAGTGTGATCATGCCTGTCGAGACCCCTAAGATGGTGAACTATGCCGAGCGCTTCTCGCGAAGCCAGAGGAAACTCTGTTGGGAGGCCCGCAAGCGATACTGACGTGTCAAATCGTTCTTCCTGCTGTGGTATAGGGGCGAAAGACTAATCGAACCGTCTAGTAGCTGGTTCCCTCCGAAGTTTCCCTCATGATACGCTGGAGCCATGGCGAGGTTTTCTATCTGGGTAAAGCCAATGATTAGAGGCAGCGGGGCGCACCGCCCTTCGAACCTATTCTGCAAACTTTAATAGGTAGGACGGCGCGGCTCGCTTCGCTAGCCTCGCCACGGAATCGAGAGCTCCAATGGCCATTTTTTGGGTAGCAGAACTGCGATGCGGTATGACCCGAAAGCCGGGTTACGGTGCCCAACTGCGCGCTAACCTAGAACCCACAAAGTGTTGGTCGATTAAGACAGCAGGACTGTGGTCATGGACGTCGAAATCCGCTAATGCGTGTGTAACAACTCACCTCGAATCACTAGCCCCGAAAATGGATGCGCTGAAGCGCGCGACCTACACACCCGGACCGTCGCGGCAGTACCAGCCTCGTGAGTAGAAGGGCGCGGCCGGTCGTTCAAACCGGGAGCCCGAGCCCGGGCGGAGCGTCGTCGGTGCAGTCTTGTGGTAGTAGCAATATTCAAGAGAACTTTGACGGCCGAAGAGGGTAAAGGTTGCCATTTAAACAGCACTTGCACATTGGTTAGTCGATCCTAATAGACAGGGCAATGCCCGTTGACGCGCCCGCGCGCGCGAGCATCGAAAGGGACTCGGGTTACAATTCCTGAACCGGACGTTGCGGCTGATGCAACTTTAGGGAGTCGGAGACGTCTGGGGACCCTCGGGAAGAAGTTATACTTTTCTGTTACAGGCCTTGCCCCCTGGACGGCTCAGCCGAGGTAGGTCCACGTGCTGGAAGAGCCCCGCACGTCGCGCGGTTGGCCGTACGTCCCTCGCGGCCCTTGAAAATCCTGAGGACCGAGTGCCTCACCCCGGTCGTACTCATGAAGAACCGCATCATGTCTCCAAATTTGATAACACCTCTGGTCGATGGAACAATCTAGGCAAGGAGTCGCAAAAATGATCCGTAACCTCGGGAAAGGATGTGCCTGATGGCTGGGCACTGGGGCCCCGTCCCGAATCCGTCGTCTGTCTATGACTGCTCGTGCTGCTCTCGGTCGGAGCGGGTCTTCGCGTGCTGGCCGTGACGGACTGGAAACGGCTCCTCCGTGGCCTTCCCCGGCAATCGAACTCGAATCAGACTGTTACGGACAAGGGGAATCCGACTGTTTAATTAAAAAAAGCATTGCGATGGTCCTTGCGGATGCTCACGCAATGTGATTTTCTGCCCAGTGCTCTGAATTCAAGTGAAGAAATTCACCAAGCGCGGTAAACGCGGAGTAACTATGACTCTCTTAGGTATCCAATGGCCTCGTCATTACTTAGTGACGCGCATGTGAATTATTAACGAGATTCCCACTGTCCCTGTCACTATCCACGAACCACAGCCAAGGGAACGGCTTGGGCATAATCATCGAATAAGACCCTGTTGAGTCTTGACTCTAGTCGCTCTGTCAATGACTTGTAGGTGTAGGATAAGTGGGAGCGGAAACGGCGAAAGTGAAGGCTACAACTACTTTAACGTTATTTTAACTTTATTCCGTGAATCGGAAGCGTGGCAACGCCCCTCTTTTTGGACCCAAGGCCCGCCTCGGCGGGTCGATCCGGCGGAAATACTTGCAGGTGGGAGGTTGGCTGGGGCGGCACATCTGTTAAAAGAGAACGCAGGTGTCCTAAGATGAGCTCAACGATAACAGAAATCTCGTGTGACAAAATGGTAAAGCTCGTTTGATTCGATTTCCAGTACAAGCGAACCGTGAAAGCGTGGCCCTATCGTCCTTTAACCTTCGGAATTTGAAGCTAGAGGTGTCAGCAAAGTTACCAAATTGATACCTGGCTTGTGGCAGCCAAGCGTTCATAGCGCGTGCTTTTTGATCCTTCGATGTCGGCTCTTCCTATCATTGTGAAGCAGAATTCACCAAGTGTTGGATTGTTCACCCACCAATAGGGAACGTGAGCTGTGTTTCGACCGTCGTGAGACGGTTAGTTTTACCCCTACTGATGACAAAACCAGCGGCGCAAATCGTTCAACTAGTACGAGAGGAAACCGTTTGATTCGCAATTGGTCAGCGCGCTTGTTGAAAAGCCATGGCGTCGAGCGACGTGCTCTGTATTATGACTGAACGCCCTAGTCAGAATCCGGGCTAAAAGCTACGCACGCGCCCCGCCACCCGAATCGCACGCCTCGGCAGTAGGGGCCCTCGGCCCCCAAAGGCACGCGTCGTTGGCCAAGCCCTCGCAACCGAGCCGTTTGCGCGCGGTCCCGCCTTGAAGTTTTATTTCCACCGGGCGGCAGTAACTCTTGCAGACGCTTAAAACGCGACGAGGTATGTGTAGTGGCAGAGTGGCCTTGCTGGGCCACGATCCACTGAGATTCAGCCTCCACTTCGCCTTTCGATCGTCCCTCCCCACCACCCCTCACTCCCTCCCTCCCCCCCCCCCCGCCCCCTCCCAGAGGCTTCGTCCGCCCGACCTTTCCTTCCTTTCCTTTCCTTTCCTTTCCTTTCCTTTCCTTCCCTTCCCTTCCCTTCCCTTCCCTTCCTCTCTTGGCGCTAGAAGGCCCCAAGCAAGGGCAAAGGCAAGGGCAAAGGCAAAGGCAAGGCAAGGGCAAAGGCAAGGGCAAAGGCAAAGGCAAGGCAAGGCAAAGGCAAAGGCAAAGGCAAGGCAAAGGCAAAGGCAAAGGCAAAGGCAAGGCAAGGCAAAGGCAAAGGCAAGGCAAGGCAGGTGGTGGTGGTGGTGGTGGTGGTGGTGGTGGTGGTGGTGGTGGTGGTGGTGGTGGTGGTGGTGGTGGTTGTGGGCTAGAAGGGTTCCGATCCAAAGCCACCATGACCTGCCATTGTCGTGCCGGGCACTTGTTGGCGCCGAAGGCCCACGGCACTGCACAGCCAGCAAGTCTCCAAGGCAACGTGGGCGGCCAGGCCTGCTGCCTGTGGCATGGCACGGTGGTCTAAAGGTTACGAGCGCTGCCATGTGCGTTTGCGCTGTGGGACTTCCTCTCTTGGCCCTGCACGTGCCCACTCACTTGCCTTCTTGTTGGTTGCGCTGTGCCACATCCCTTGCCTTGGCCCTGCACGTGCCACATCCCTTGCCTTGGCCCTGCACTGCCACATCCCTTGCCTTGCCCTGCACGTGCCCACTCACTTGCCTTCTTGTTGGGTTTCGCTGTGGCACATCCCTTGCCTTGGCCCTGCACGTGCCCACTCACTTGCCTTCTTGTTGGTTGCGCTGTGGCACATCCCTTGCCTTGGCCCTGCACGTGCCACCTCACCTCGCTGCCCAGGCCACGCGGCAAAGAGGTAATGCTTCCCGAGTTGCAAGGAAAGGAAGGGAAATTTCCTCCATGGTGCCCAATGGCAAGTCTTGTTTTTATGGGTGGCTATGGGCTTGACCACTATTGCATTGTCCATTCCGTTGCATTGTTGCACTATGATATGGCAGTTGCATTTGCGTGTCAAGGCCCGTGTACTTGGAATTGCTGTGGTAATGCTTTCCGAGTCGCAAGGAAGGAAGGGAGATTGCCTCGCATGGTTGCCCACTGGCCATTCATATTTGGCATGGCAAGTCGTAATTGCATTCGGGTCGCCCGTGGCTTACACCAATTAGCCCGGCATGGGCGCTCGCGGCCAAGCCTGGTGATTGGCCAGCGCCCAACGCGGTGTCGCTGAACATTTTCCCATGGGTCCAATTCTGTACAATCGTGGGCATGGTGACACAACCATCGATGGACAAGGTTCAAACTCACTAAGTGGGTTGGTTGTCCCAGTTGGTCGGTGTGCTCAAATGGCAAGAGCCGGGCTCTTGAGACATGATGGTTGGCGAGACATAAGGCACGTGGCATGTGGGGTGCTCAGGCAAGTTGGCCCACCGATTAGTCCGAGACGTGGGGCAAGTGTGCGACAAGATCCACAAGCCTGTGTTTTGCCAAGGCAGGCAAGCACAACCATGTGCATCTGGCAGGGCCGAGGACCAAGGAAGGGGGCGTGATGACCCTCCTATGGCTGCCTGGCAGCTGGCATTAGCCATGTGTAAAATGACTAAGTGTGGGCTGCATGTGTTGTGCAAGCCCAGATGGTGTCGGGCGGCAGCCTAACCATGCTCTACGTGGCGCGAAGGCCAGGCGCTGCAGCACGCAACTGGGCGCGCAGCCCAGGCGCTAAGGCCTGGGCGCGCAGCCCAGGCGCTGCCCAACGGGGCGCTCATGGACGTGGGCCGAGCCCCTGGCCGGGCATTGATGGCGCCAACGCTAGTGCCGCTCGCCCATGGGGCATTCCGCGGCGCATTAATGCGCTGTAGCGCGCTCACTGGCATTCAATGCGCGCGCCACGCCGGCATCCCGCCGCGCACATACACGGCCGGACTCGGGGCGCACAGCCGGGGAAAACATGCAAGCTGGTGCACGCGGGGTGCACGCGGGGTGCACGCGGTGTGCACGCGGTTTTCACGCGTTCACTGGTCTCGGCCACGCCGCACCAAGGCGCCTGTGGCTGGGCGCACGCCACGCCGGGCATGGGCGCACGCCACGCCGGGCATGGGCACCTCAAGCGCCCAGCAATGGGCGGCGCGCGTGCCTCGGCCAGCATGCCCGTGTGCTCCTTGCCCAGCACGAGGTTGGCTAACCCAAAAAACATAGCAAACTATAATCGATGTGCCTGAAATTTAAACCCCACAAGCAGCATATCAAGGGAAGATAGTCTGCAAAGTTTCATGATTTTTCAATTCGTACTATTTATTATTATTTTTTAATTTACCAATTACGAATATTCCTTAAAATACGTATGTCATCCAAAAATTTTGAAACTTTCACAATAGCTCCTCCATATATTCCCATTTGGAGTTGCAAAATTGGTTTGGAAAAAAAAGTTCTAAGTTTGAGTTATTGGGCAAAGTGACTCCTCGGCTACATACATTACGAAAAATCCGCTTTTCCGCCACAAGGCCCAAGCTTGTCCTGATATGCTCTTTCGGGGGGGAGGCACAGTTGGGCATGGGTGGCCAAGGGCACCCATGGGCAACAGAGGCGGGGCGATTGCGCCCATCATAGACGTGGTTGGTCTGGTCCCCCCCCTTGCATGATTGGCGCATGTCGGCTCCGTCGAGCCACGTCGGGCGTCCACCGTGTGCCACCCTAGGGCAGTGTGCCACCATGGTGGCCAACTCTGCACTGCCACGGGCAATTGTGCCGCCACGGTCGAACGTGGTCTTTGATCATGTAAGTAGCCTTGGTCAGGCTTCTCCACTAGGTCTGACTCGTGACCCCCTCGTGGACACCGTGCTCGATACCGATTTCGTACCCGACGTCTGGGTCGTACCCACGTGGGTAATGGGTGATCTTGCGTGACCAACGGTGGGCGTGGCTGCTATCATGTTGCCCGTGTTCGCTTGCGGGGGGCTTGGTTGCCGTGCCCGCACAACGGGTCCATGGTGTTGATGCTCACATCGTGACCATTTCGCAATAGTTGGATTTCGTGATCGGCGGACATGTGCACCCGCAGGGGGACATGGGGTGATCTTGCCGTGACCAAGTGAGCTTGGCCTGCTACACGGCGTTGCCCCCCCTTTTGCTGGCGGGGGGCTTGGTTGCTTGTTTCTCACATCGGTGTCATGTGGCCGTGACCACTTGGGGCTGGCTTTCTTGGTCTAACCTTGATGTTTGTTTTCGTGATCGTCGTCCTCTGTGCCTCGTGGGCATGGGTGATCTCGCATGACCAATGGTGGACGTGCCTGCTGTCTGGTCGGCGTGTTCGCTTGCGGGGGGCTTGGTTGCTTGTCCTCTCACAGGTTCATATTGTCGATGACTGCTTAGACGGCTGTCTTGGTGAGCGTCACTAGTGGCCCTGCTGCCTGTTCTTTGATGATCAGCGCTGAGCTTTCTTGGCTTGAGTGTGGAGTTATGCTCTGTGCCCATGCTGGTTTCTTCGCGGGAATAGTGTTGTGTTCCATGATTCAGGCTTTGTTTGAGCAAAAGCGTGTGAGTGGCATTTTGGTCGTGTCGCTTAAGAGGATCTCTGCTTCGTGCATTGAACGTAGCTGCACTTCCCCTTCGCATGATGTTTGCTCCTTTGCCTTTCGATCGTTGAGCACATGTGCGTTTGGTTTTCCTTTACAAGCACCCGTAACCGGCTTTTGATATGTCTCGTGGACCCTTTCTGTCGTGCCTTTTATGTATTACACGGCGACGTTAAAGCTGCTAATGCACCCCTCTGGTCCAATCATATGAGCATCGTTGTTGTTGCCGCTCTTGATTTTTGTTTGTGGTGTGCATTTGTTGTTGCTTGTTGCCCGGAGGTGAAAAACGAACGCGGTTGTTCTTGGCCCCTACTTTGTGAGCGTTGGAAACGACGACCCACCACTTTTTGCCTCAAGGACGACTGCGATGCCTTTGCTTGTACGCGAGGTCCGCCTCCTTTGGGGCGTCTTTGGCGCGAGGACGGTAATCCAGACGCAGAGAAGGGAATGCTACCTGGTTGATCGCCATAGTCATATGCTTGTCTCAAAGGATTAAGCCTGCATAGGTGTAAGTATGAACTAATTCAAACGGTGAAACTGCGAATGTCTCTTCAATCATTATAGTTTTTGTTGATTGTACTTGCTACTACTCGGAGACAGTAGTAATTCTCGAGCTAATAGACATGCAACAAACCCGACTTCTGGCAGGGACCGCCTTTATTAAGATAAAGGTCGACGCTGGCCTAGCCCGTTGCTCTGATGATTCATGATAACTTGACGGAGTCGCACGGCCTTTGTGCCGGCGACGCATCATTCCCATTCGCCCTATCACTTTCGATGGTATGATAGTGCCTACTATGGTGGTGAAACGGGTGACGGAGATTCGGGTTTCTATTCCGGAGAGGAGCCTGAGAACGCTTACCACCATCCAAAGGAAGGGGCAGCAGGCGCGCAAATTACCCAATCCTGACACGGGGAGGTAAGTGACAATAATTAACAATACCGGGCTCTTCGCTTCTGGTAATTGAATGGTACACTCTAAACCTTAACGAGGATCCATTGGAGGGCAAGTCTGGTGCCATCACCGCGGTATTCCATCTCCAATAGCGTATCTTTTAAGTGTTGCAGTTAAAAGCTCGTAGTTGGATCCGGGTATGTCTGTCCGTCCGCCTCATGGTATGCACCGTCATGTCGCGTCTTTCTGCCGGGCGTGCCTCCTTGCCCTTAATTGGCCGGTCGGTCCTCCGCGCTTTTCTTTAAGAAATTAGAGTGCTCAAAGCGCCTTCGCTCGTATAACATAGCATGGGATAACTCATAGGATTTCGATCCTATTCTGTTGGCCTCGGATCGGAGTATGATTAACAGGACGTCGGGGGGCATTCGTATTTCCCTAGTCATAGGTGAATTCATTGGATTTTATGAGACGAACCAACGCCACAGCATTTGCCAAGGCTGTTTTCCTAATCAGAACGCAAGTTGGGTGCTCGAAGAGATCAAGATACCGTCCTAGTCTCCACATCAACGATGCCGACTAGGATCGGCGATGTTGCTTATAAGGACATCGCGGCAATCTCTGAAATCAAGTCTTTGGGTTCCGGGGGGAGTATGGTCGCAAGGCTGAAACTAAAGGACTTGACGGAAGGCACCACCAGGAGTGGATCCTGCGCTTATTTGAATCAACACGGGGGAAACTTACCAGGTCCCTACATAGTAAGGATGACAGACTGAGCGCTCTTTCCTTGATTCTATGGGTGGTGGTGCCATGGCGTTCTTAGTTTGGGGAGCGTTTGTCCTGGTTAATTCCGTTAACGCACGAACCTATCCTGCTAAACTCGCTATGCGGAGTGTGACCCCCGCGCCAGCTTCTTAGAGGGACTATGCCGCTTAGGCCCAGGAAGTTGAGGCAATAACAGGTCGTGATTTCCCTTATATGTTCGTGGTGCTGGGCCACGCGCGCTAACACTGAGTATTCACGAGTATATCCTTGGCCGACAGGCCCGGGTAATCTTTGAAATTTCATCGTGATGGGGATAGATCATTGCAATTGTTGGTCTTAACAGGAATTCCTAGAAGCTCGAGTCCATCAGCGTCTCGTTCTCGTCCCTGCCCTTTGTAAACACACGCCCGTTCGTCCTACCGATGAATGTCCGGTTAAGTGGTTCGGATCGCGGCGACGTGGGCGGTCCCTTGCCGCCACATCCGCGCGAAGGTCCACTGAACCTTATCAATTTAGAGGAAGGAGAGGTCCGTACCAAGGTTTCCGTAGTTAACCTGCGAAGGATCCATTGTCGCTTCCTGCAGAACTCAAACAACCCGCGAACTATTTGCCTGCCACGCCCGCCGCGCGCCGGACGGTGCGGGCGCGTCGGAGGCTGCGCACCGCGCTTGCCGTTTTGATGCCCTGTCTCGTGCCTTGCCTCGCGCCCCCTAACGACCCCGACGCGAGTTGCGTCAAGGAATCTTGAACTTAGACGCGGCTCCCCTGCCTATTCCGGGACCCAGGGTTTTTTCCTCGGAACTGAACACATCAAACGACTCTCGACAACGTATATCTCGGCTCTCGCATCGATGAAAGACCGTGTGAAATTCGATCCTTGGTGTGAATGCATAATCCCGGAACCTCGAGTTTTTGAACGCAAGTTGCGCCCGAAGCCTTCTGGCCGAGGCACGTCGCCTGGGCGTCACGCATCGTAGCCCCCCGCACCACAAAAAAGAAAAAGAAAAAGAAAAACAATGCTCGCTGCTCGAAGTGGACCTGGCTTCGCGCCTCCTACTTCGAACTCGGGTTTTTGGTGGCCCCTTTTGGGTTGTGGTTGGGGAGCTACGTTGGCCCTCACCCGTGCGGGTAACCTCGCGGTTTGGTCCTAAATTCGTTCCTCGGCGTCTTGCGGCGCGATCGACGGTGGTTGCAGCAATGCCTCGACGAATTACGTTGCGGCCCGCGGACGCGCGACGGGAACTCCTGGTCGACCCTATAGCGCCGACACTCGCTGGAACAGCACCAGGAGAGGACTTTATCCGAAGCGACCCAGGTCAGGGCGGGCTTACCCGCTGAGTTTAAGCATATCAATAGCCGGAGGAAAAGAAACTTACAGGATTCCTTAGTAACGGCGAGCGAACCGGGAATAGCCCGCTTGAGAATCGACGCCCTTCGGTCGTTCGATTGTAGTCTTAGAGAAGCCCTCAGCGTCTGTACCTGTGCTCAAGTCCACCTGGAAGGGGTTGCCGGAGAGGGTGAGAGCCCCGTCGTGCCCCTACCCCTTTCGCACCACGAGGCGTTGTCTACGGTCGGGTTGTTGGGATGCAGCCCAAAAAATCGGTCGGTAAATTCCGTCCAAGGCTAAATATTGGCGAGAGAACCCGTTAGCCAAACAAGTACCGCGAGGGAAAGATGAAAAGGACTTTGGAAAAGATTCAAGAGATAATTGAAATTGTCGGGAGGGAAGCGGATGGGGGCCGGCGGTGCGTCTCGTTCTTATGTGGAACGGCGCTTAGCCGTCTGCCATCGACTCGGGCGTGGACCGACGCGGATTGGGGCGGCCTTCGCAAGCCCGTCCTTCGTTGTGCTCGCGAGTACGTCGTCGCCTCGATCGTGGCTGGCAGTCGCGCGCCCCACCACACGGCGTGCTTCGGCATCGGCCTCTCCGGCGTCGGCCTGCGGCTCCCCCATTCGTCCCTTCCCTTGAAACCGGACCACGGATTCTGCATGTGTGCGAGTCAACGGGCCAGAAAACCCGGGAGGCGCAGGAGCCTGACTGGCGGGATCCCCTGAGGGTTTCACCCGCCGACCGGACCTTGATTCTCCTGCGAAAGGGTTCGAGTTTGAGCATGCCTGTCGTGACCCGAAGATGGTGAACTATGCCTGAGCGGGGCGAAGCCAGAGGAAACTCTGGTGGAGTCCCGCATCGATACGGACGTTCAAATCGTATCGTCTGACTTGGGTATAGGTGCGAAAGCTAATCCGAACCGTCTAGAGCTTTTCCCTCCGAAGGGTCCCTCAGGATAGCGGCGCCCATGGGCGAGTTCTATCGGGTAACGCCAATGATTAGAGGATCGTGGCGCAACGCCCCGACTATCTCAAACTTTTTAAATATAGGACGGCGCGGCTGCTTCGCTGAGCCGCGCCACGAATCGAGAGCTCCAAGTGGGCCCTTTTTGGTAAGCAGAACTGGCGATGCTTGATGAACCAAAGCCGTGTTACGGTGCCCACTGCGCGCTAACGCTAGAACCCACAAAGGGTTTGGGTCGTTAGACAGCAGGACGGTGGTCATGGAAGTCGCAATCCTCTAAGGAGTGTGTACCAACTCACCTGCCGAATCAACTAGCCCCGAAAATGATGGCGCTGAAGCTCGCGCCTACACCCGTCGTCGCGGCAAGTACCAGGCCTCGATGTATTGGAGGGCGCGTCGGTCGCTGCAAAACCTGGGGCGCTAGCCCGGCGAGCTTCCGTCGGTGCAGATCTTGGGGTAGTAGCAATATTCAAATGAGCACTTTGAGGCCGAAGAGGGGAAAGGTTCCATGTAAACAGCACTTGCACATGGGTTTAGCTCATCCTAAGAGACAGGGCAATCCCGTCTTACGCGCCGCGCGCGCCGAGGCATCGAAAGGGATCGGTTAACTTCCTGACCGGACGTGGCGGCTGACGTCACGTTAGGGAGTCCCGGAGACGTCGTCGGGACCTCGGGACGAGTTATCCTTTCTGTTTAACAGCCTGCCCACCCTGGAAACGTCTCACCGGAGGTAGGGTCCCATCGGCTGGAATAGCACCGCACGTCGCCGGTGGTCCGGTACGTCCTCGACGGCCCTTGAAAATCCGGAGACCGAGTGCCTCCCCACGCCCGGTCGTACTCATAACCGCATCAGGTCTCCAAGGTGAACAGCCTCTGGTCGATGGAACAGTGTAGGCACGGGAAGTCGGCACAATGGATCTAACCTCGGGAAAGGATGGCTCTGAGGCTGGGCCACGGGGTCCCCGTCCCGATCCGTCGGCTGTCGATGGACTGTCAGCTCTCTCTTCCAGCGCGAGAGCGGTCGTCGCGTGCCGTCCGGGTGACGGACTGGGAACGGCTCCTCCGGGGGCCTTCCCCGGGCATCGAACGTCGACTCAGAACTGGTACGGACAGGGAATCCGACTGTTTATTACACAAAGCCATTCGATGGTCCTTGCGGATGCCCACGCAATGTATTTCTCTGCCCAGTGCTCTGAATGTCAAAGTGATAAATTCACCAAGCGTGTAAACGGCGGAGTACTATGACTCTCTTAAGGTAAGCCATGCCTCGTCATCCTAATTTAGTGACGCGCATGAATGGATTAACGGATTCCCACTGTCCCTGTCTACTATCCAGCGAAACCACATGACCACGCCAAGGGAACGGCTTGGCCAGAATCATCGGGGAAAGAAGACCCTGTGAGCTTGACTCTAGTCCGACTCTGTGAAATGACTTGAGAGGTGTAGGATAGTGGGAGCCGAAACGGCGACAGTGAAATACACTACGTTTAAAGTTATTTTACTTATTCCGTGAATCGAAGCGGCAACGCCCCTCTTTTTGGACCCAAGGCCCGCCTCGGCGGGTCGATCCGGGCGTAAGAATTGTCAGGTGGAGTTTGGCTGGGCGGGGGCACATCTGTTAAAAAGGATAACGCAGGTGTCCCTAAGATGAGCTCAACGCATAACATCACTCTCGTGTGGAACAAAGGGTAAAAGCTCGTTGATTCGGATTTCCAGTACGATACAACCGTGAAAGGCTTGCCTACGATCCTTTAGACCTTCCGGAATTTGCAGCTGAGTGTCAAAAAGTTACCACAGGGATAACTGGCTTGTTGCCGCCAAGCTTCATAGCGTTGCTTTTTGATCCTTCGATGTCGCTCTTCTCCGATCATTGTGAAGCAAAATTCCCAAGGGTTGGATTGTTCACCCACCAATAGGGAACGTGAGCTGGGTTTAAGACCGTCTGAGACAGGTTAGTTTTACCCTACTGATGACAGCGTCGCAATAGTAATTCACCCTAGTACGAGAGGACCGTTGATTCGCACAATTGGTCATCGCGCTTGGTTGAAAAGCCATGGCTCGAAGCCACCGTGCGTGCTGGAATTATGACTGAACGCCCTCTAAGTCGAATCCGGCTAAAAGCGACGCACGCCGCCCGGCCGCCCGAGTCGCCGCCCATAGTAGTGGGCCTCGTCCCCCCCGGCACGCGTCTTGGCCAAGCCCTCGCAACCAGCCGTTGCGCGGGCCGCCTTGAAGTGTTATTTCAACCGGCGGCAAGGTAGAATCTTTGCAGACGACTTAAATACGCGACGAGTATTGTAAGTGGCAAGTGGCCTTGCTGCCCTATCCACTGAGATTCAGCCTCACGTCGCTTCGATTCGTCCCTCCCCACCACCCCTCGACTCCTCCCTCCCCTCCCTCCAGGCTTCGCGCCCGACCTTTCCTTTCCTTTCCTTTCCTTTCCTTTCCTTTCCTTCCTTCCCTTCCCTTCCCTTCCCTTCCTCCTCTTTTGCCGCTAGAAGGCCCCAAGCAAGGGCAAAGGCAAGGCAAGGGCAAATGCAAGGGCAAAGGCAAGGCAAGGGCAAAGGCAAGGGCAAAGGCAAAGGCAAAGGCAAGGCAAAGGCAAAGGCAAAGCAAAGGCAAAGGCAAGGCAAAGGCAAGGGCAAGGCAAGGGCAAAGGCAAAGGCAAAGGCAAGGCACGGTGGTGGTGGTGGTGGTGGTGGTGTGGTGGTGGTGGTGGTGGTGTGGTGGTGGTGTGGTGGTGGTGGTGGTGGTCTAAGAAGGGGCCGAGCCAAAGCCACCATGACCTGCATTGGCGTGCAAGGTCACGTTGTTGGGCTCCGAAGCCCACGGCACGGCACGCCAGCAAGTCTCCAAGGCACGGTGGCGAGCCAAGGCACTCTGCCTGTGGCATGGCAGTGGTCTAAGGTTACGAGCGGCGCCATTTTGTGCGTTGCGCTGTGGTACTTCCTTGCCTTGGCCCTGCACGTGCCCACTCACTTGCCTTCTTGTTTGGGGTTGCGCTGTCCCATCCCTTGCCTTGGCCCTGCACGTGCCACATCCTTGCCTTGGCCCTGCACGTGCCACATCCTTGCCTTGGCCCTGCACGTGCCCACTCACTTCCTTCTTGTTGGTTCTCTGTGGCACATCCCTTGCCTGGCCCTGCACGTGCCCACTCACTTGCCTTCTTGTTTGTTTGCGCTGTGGCACATCCCTTGCCTTGGCCCTGCACGTGCCACCTCACCTCGCTGCCCAGGACCACGCAGGCAAAGGAGTAATGCTTCCCGAGTTGCAGGAAAGGAAGGGACATTGCCTCCATTGCCCAATGGCAAGTCTTGTTGTATTGGGGTGGCTATTGGTCTTGACCACTATTGCATTGTTCATGTCCGTTGCATTGTTTTCAGCACTATGATATGCTATTGCATTGCGTGCAAGGCCGGTGGGCTTGGATTGCGGTGGTAATGCTTTCCGAGTCCGCCAGGGAGGAATGGATATTGCCTCGGCATTGTGCCCAATGGCAAGTCATATTGATTGGGCCAAGTCGTATTGCATTCGGTGCCCGTGTGCTTGACCCCAATTAGCCCGCATGGGTTCGCGGCCCGCCTGGTGCTGGGCACCGGCCACGCCGGGTGTCGCATGACAATTTTCCCATGGTCCATAATTGTGCTACAATCGTGGGCATTGGTGAGCACAAACAAATGACAAGGTGCCACACGATGGTTGTGTGCGCCAAGTGGGTCGGTGCTCAAGATGGGCAAGAGCCGGCTCTGAAGACTGATGGTTGGCTGAGAACATCGAGCCCGGGGCAATGTGGGTGCTCAAGGCAAGTATGTCCACACCGATGAGTCCGAGACGTGGGGCAAAGTGGTGCGAACAAGATCACAAGCCTTGTGTTGCCAAGGCAGGCAAGCACAACCATGGTGCTGATGGCCACGGGCCGAGGGCCCAAGGAAGGGGGCGTGATGGAACCTCCTATGGCATGGCATGGCATGGCATGGCATGGCATGGCAATGCTGGAAAATGACTAGTGTGTGTGGGCTGCATGGGTTTGCAGCCCATATGGTGTCGGGCGGACAGGCCCTAGACCCATGCGCGGGCGCAGCAGGCCAGGCTGCAGCACGCAACTGGGCGCGCAGCCCGGCGCTAGGCCATGGGCTCGCAGCCCAGCGCTGTCCCACGGGGCGCGCATGGCACGTGGGCCGAGCCCTGGCCGGCATTGATGGCGCCAACTGCTAGTGCGCTCGCACCAGGGGGCATATACGCGGCGCATTTAATGCGCTGGAGCGCGCAACTGGCATTCAATGCGCGCGCCAACGCCAGTCCACCCGCGCACCGGCCCGGGACGCGGGGCCACACGGATGCACGCGGGGTGCACGCGGGGTGCACGCGGGGTGCCGCGGTGTGGCACGCGGTGTGCACGCGTGCCCTGGGCGCGGCCACGCCGCCCCCAAGCGCTGGGGGTCTGGGCGCCGCCCCGCCGGCATGGCGCACGCCACGCCGGGCATGGGCACGCTCATCGCCCAGCAGGGCGCGGCGCGGCCTCGGCCACATGCCCGTGTGCTCCTTGCCCAGCACGAGGTTTGCTAACCCAAAAAACTAGCAACTATTCGGATTTGCCTGAATTTTAACCACACAGCAGCTATCAATGGAAGATAGTCTGCAAAGTTTCATGATTTTCACATTCGTACTATTTCTTATATTTTTTAATTTACAATTACGAAAATAATTCTTAAAAAATACGTATGTCCATCCAAAAATGTTGAAACTTTTTCAACAAGTAGACCTCTCCATATATTTCCCTTTGGAGTTTGCAAATTGGTTTGGAAAAAAAAAGTTTCTAAAGTTTGAGTATTGGGCAAAGTGACTCCTCGGCTACATAGCAGGTCCATCCTGCCCTGCAGTCCCAAGATGGTCCGGATTGCTCTTTACGGGGGGAAGGCACAGTTGGGCATGGTGGGCCAGGGCACCCATGTGCCAACAGAGGCGGCATTGCGCCCATCATAGCGTGGTTGGTCGGGGTCCCCCCCCTCGTGATTGGCGGCCATAGTCGGCTCCGGCGAGCACGGCGCCACCGTGTGCCACCAGTGAAGGGCCCTGTGTGGCCCCCATGGGGGCAACTCTGCACTGCCACTGCATTGTGCCGCCACGTCGAACGTGTTCTTTGATCATGTAGTAGCCTTTTGTCATGCTTTCTCACTAGGTATGACTCGTGACCCACTCTCGTGCCCTTTCCTCGCTCTCTCGGAATTTCGTGACCCGACGGCTGTATTTACCCCGTGGGTATGGGTGATCTTGCGTGACCAACGGTGAGCGTGGCTTGCTATCATGGTGGCGTGTTCGCTTGCGGGGGGCTTGGTTGCCTGTTTGCCTCACAACGTGGCATGTGGTTGAATGCTCCATCCGTGACCATTGCTCAATAGTTGGATTTCGTGATCGGCGGACATGTGCACCCGCATTGGACATGGGTGCTCCTTGCGTGACCAACGGTGAGCGTGGCTTGCTATCACGGCGGTTGCGTTTGCTGGCGGGGGGCTTGGTTGCTTGTTTCTCACATCGGGTCATGTGCGCCGATGAACCACTTGGGCGTGCTTCTTCTTTGGCTAACCTTGATGGTTTGGTTTTCGGGATCGGCGGCCATATGTTCCTTCTTGGGCAATGGGTGATCTCGCATGGCCACTGGTGGAACTTGCCTCTGTCATGGCGGCGTGTTCGCTTGCGGGGGGCTTGGTTTGCTTTGCTCCAACAGGTGCATATTGTCCCGATGACCTGCTTAACTGGCTGTCTTGGTGGCGTCACTAGTGGCCTTGCTGCCTGTGCTTTGATGATCGCGCTGAGCTTCTTGTCTTGAGTGTGGAGTATATGCTCTTTTGCCTGCTGGATTTCTGGCGGGGAATAGGGTTGTGGTTCCATGGATTCCGGGCTTTGTTTGAGCAAAAGCGTTTGAGTGGCATTTTGGTCGTGGTCGCTTCGAGGATCTCTCTTGTGCCTTGAACTTAGCTGCAACGTCCCTTCTCATGATGTTTGCTCCTTTGGATTTCGAATTCGGTGAGCAAATGTTGCGTTGGTTTCTGTACAACGCCCGTAACTCGCATTTGATATGTTCTCTTGTACCCTTTTCTTCTGTCGGTGTCCTTTGATGGATAACACGGCGAACGTTAAAGCTGCTAATGCACCCCTCTGGGGGCAATCAAGAGCATCGGTTGTTGTTGCAGCTCTTGATTTTGTGGTGGTGTGCTCTGTTTGTTTTTGCTTGTTGCCGCGGATGTAAAAACGAACGCGATTGTTCTTGGCCCCCCTTAAATTTGTGAGCGTTGAAGAACGACGACCCCCCCGTTGCCTCCGGACGACTGCATTGCTCTTTGCCTTGTACGCTGAGGTCGCCTTCCTTGGGGGGCGGCTTTGGCGGCGAGACGTGGTAATCCAGACGCAGAGAAGGAATGCTACTGGTTGATCCTGCCATTCGTCATATGCTTGTCTCAAGATAAAGCCATCATGTGTTAAGTATGAACTAATTTCAAACTGGAAACTGCGAATGGCTCTTAATCAGTTATATTTTGTTTTGATGTACTTTGCTACTCGATAAACCGAGTAATTCTAGAGCTAATAACGTGCAACAAACCCGACCTTCTGGAAGGGACGCATTTATTAATAAAATTTCGCCGCGGGCCTAGCCCGTTCTCTGCTGTCATTCATGATCAATTGAACGGAATCGCACGCCCTTTGTGCCGGCGACGCATCATTCAAATTTTCTCCCTATCACTTTCGATGTAGGATAGTGGCCTACTATGGTGGTGAGGGTGACGGAGAATTATGGTTCGATTCCGGGAGGGAGCCTGAGAAACGGCTACCACATCCAAGGAAGGCAAGCAGGCGCGCAAATTACCCAATCCTGACACGGGGAGGTAGTGACAATAAATACAATACCGGGCTCTTTCATCTGGTCAACTTGGAATGAGTACATCTAAAGCCCTTACCGAGGTCCATTGGAGGGCAAGTCTGGTGCCGCAGCATCCGCGGTAATTCCAGCCCAATAGCGTTATTAGTTGTTGCAGGTAACAAAAGCTCGTAGTTGGATCTCGGGATATGTCTGTCGGTCCGCCTCAGGGTGGCACCCGGCGTCGCGTCTTTGTGCCGGCGATGCGCTCCTGGCCTTAATTGGCCGGGTAGTTCCTCCGGCGCTGTTACTTTGAAGAAATTAGAGTGGCTCAAAGCAGCCGTTCGTCTGTATCCCATTAGCATGGGATCAACGGCATAGGATTTCGATCCTATTCTTTGGCCTCGGGATGAGTAATGATTAACAGGGACAGTCGGGGACATTGTATTTCCATATCCAGAGGTGAATTCTTGATTTATGACAGACGACAACTGCGACAGCATTTGCCAAGGATGTTTTCACTATCAAGAACGAAAGTGGGGGGCTCGAAGACGATCAGATACCGTCCTATCTCAACCATAAACATGGCCGACTTAAGGGAGCGCGTGTTTTGCTTATAGGACATCGCCGTCACCTTCTGAGAAATCAAAGTCTTTGGGTGTCCGGGGGGAGTATGGTCGCAAGGCTGAAACTTAAAGGAATTGACGGAAGGGCACCACCAGGAGTGAGCCTTCGGCTATTTGACTCAACACTGGAAACTTACCAGGGCCAGACATATTATGATTGCGACTGAGAGTCCTCTTTCTTGATTCTATGGTGGTGGGCATGGCCCGTTCTTAGTTGTGGATCGATTTGTCTGGTTAATTCGGTAACGAACAGACCACTCAGCCTGCTAACTAGCTATGCGGAGGTGACCCTCCGCGCCACTTCTTAGAGGACTATGGCCGCTTAGGCCAAGGAAGTTTGAGGCAATAACAGGTCTGTGATGCCCTAAGGTTCTGGGCCGCACGCGCGCTACACTGATGTATTCAACGGTATATACCTTGGCCCCGACAGCCCGGGTTAATCTTTGAAATTTCATCGGGGTGATGGGGATATGATCATTGCAATTGTTTGGTCTTAAACGAGGATTCCTAGTAAGCGTCGAGTCTCAGCTGCGTTGCCCCCTACGTTCCCTGCCCTGACACACCGCCCGTCTGCTCCTAACCGAATTTGAATGGTCCCGGTGAAGGGTCATCGCGGCGACGTGTCGGTTCCCTCCTCCCGCCACATCGCGGAAGTCCACTGACCTTATCATTTAGAGGAAGAGAAGCGTAACAAGGTTTCCGTAGGTGCCCCGGAAGGATCCATTGTCGATCCTGTCAAATGCCAGAACAACCCGCGAACTAGTTTGCCTGCCAACGTCCCGCCGCGCGCGGGAACGGTTCGGGGGCGCGTCGAGCTGCAACCGCGCTGCCGCGTTTTGAATGCCTCGCGTGCCTCGCGCCCCCTAAACGACCCCGACCGCGAGTTGCTTCAAGGAACGTGAACTTAGAACGCGGCTCCCCCTGCCCCGATTTCGGGACCCAGGGGTTCCTGCGAACTGAACACATCAAACGACTCTCGACAACGGCTATCTCGGCTCTCGCATCGATGAAGAACGTAGTGAAATAGTACTTGGTGTGATTGCAGAATCCCGTGAACCATCGAGTTTTTGAACGCAAGTTGCGCCCGAAGCCTTCTGGCCGAGGGCACTCGCCTGGGCGTCACGCATCGTAGCCCCTGCAACCCCAGACCGCCCACAAAAAAAAAAGAAAACAATGCCTCGCTGCTCGAAGTGGACACTGGCTCGCGCCTCCTACTTCGAATCGGGTTTTGTTGGCCTTTTGGGTGGTGGTCGGGGGGGAAAGGGCGCCGTGGCCTCCCCGTCGGGTAACCTCGCGGTTGGTCTAATTCGAGTCCTCGGCGTCTTGCGGCGCGATCGACGGTGGTTGCAGCAATGCCCTCGAACGAATTACTTGCGCCCGCCGAGACGCGCGACTCGGGAACTCCTGGTCGACCCTAAGGCGCCTACCGCTGGACACACCAGCGAGAGACGTTATCGAAGCGAGACCCCAGTCAGGCGGGATTAACCCGCTGATTTAACATATCAATAACGTAAGTACCAGAAACTTACAAGGATTCCCTTAGTAACGCGAGCGACCGGGAATAGCCCAGCTTGAGAATGTCGCCCTCGGCGTTCGAATTGTAGTCTGGAGAAGCGCCTCAGCGTCGGACCGGGCTCAAGCCCTGGAAGGGGTGCCGGAGAGGGTGAGAGCCCCGCGTGCCCGACCCTGTCGCACCACGAGGCGTTGTCTACGAGTCGGGTTGTTTGGGAATGCAGCCCAAATCGGGCCGGTAATTCGTCCAAGGCTAAATTTGCGCGAGACCGATAGCAAACAAGTACCGCGAGGAAAGATGAAAAAGGCCTTTGGGAAAGAGTCAAAGAGTACTTGAAATTGTCCCGGGAGGGAAGCGGATGGGCCGTCGGTGCGTCTCGTCGGATGTGGACCGGGCGCGTAGCCGTCTGCCATCGACTCGAGGGGCTTGACCGACGGCGGATTGGTCGGCGTCGCAGCCCGGTCTCTTCTTTGTGCTCGGCGGAGACTCTTCGCCCTCGACGTGGCTGGCAGCTCGCGCCCACCACTGCGTTCTCTCTGCATCGGCGCGCTCCAGGCGTCGGCCTGCGGGCTCCCCATTCGGCCCGTCTTGAACACGGACCAAGGATCCGACATGTTGGCGAGTCAACGGGCCCAGAAAACCCTTGAGGCGCAAGGGGTTTGATTGTCGTTTTTTTTTTGTATTAGTGTTGTGTGCGTTGGTTATTTAAGAGGGGAGGGAGTATCAGGGCGAAGGGAATGAAGAAAAAAGAAAAGAAAGAGAGGAAGAGGTGTGGGAGAGTGGACTTCTGGAGTCCAGAGATTCTGGCGATTGCGCGCCCCCATAGCGAGGCAATGCCTCTTCCCTACAATCGCTGAGAAGCGATTGCCATGAGGAATGGCCATATGGCGATTGCTCCAGCGAGCAATCGCCCCTCTCTGCCAGTAAAAAAAATATATATATATGTTTTATTTAATGATTTATTTTATAATTCAATTGTTTTAAAATGGTTTAAGTTTATTGATTAGTAATGTTTAAATGATGTACTAAACGGAACGCACGATTTAGCTTCGATTCGCTTTTGATTAAGATTCCGCCTCAGGTACAGTTAAAGTGAAAGTTTAAAAAATAAAAAAAAAAAAAAAAAAACGAATATCACGGGTAAGGGTCGTGACAAGTCAACGTTCCAAATATTATGGCATCAAAATCTTCATCAAGGGCACAAAAGAAGGAAGCAGTAGGATTGAGACAAAGCTTTCTCAATCACTCGGAGCATAATGGGCCACAACCACGTTATGTCTTAAAATTTAAATGGATTTTCTTTTAGAAGAATGTATATAATTATGGAATTTGACATGTAGGATTTTGCCATTATGAGATGTATATTAGACTAGAATAGGTTATTGGGAAAATAGGTAAGTTTGGAGTTGGTGAGCTCGGTTTGTAAGGATATTGGTGGTTCGTCTACTCGTTCCATAGGTTGGGAAAATGTGCCAACACGCAATGGTATGAACAATTTTTATGCTTTGTAATAATAACGAAATTTTATTGATATTTTTATGTTGCATTTATTCGATATGCTTTATAAATCAGAAAAAGCCTTGATTATTTATGC
>JAJTVD010000029.1:0-5000 GCA_022432975.1 Begonia masoniana
CTTCATTTTCCGAACTCCCTTCATGGCTTTGCTTCCTTCTTGCCTGTATTGAATCCGTCCTTGCTTTCTTGACCTCATCTCGATTTATCCTAGTATAGGAGATTTACGCTTTCTTCTATTATGAGATTGGCTTTGTCCTTATCTCTTAGATTCGATTCTCGCAATAGAAATTCTTATTATAGAAAGATCCCTTCCCCGCTTTACGCTCCTAGATTCCCTCGCTTCCGAACTAGCCGACGAGGGCTAGGTTCAAGGGCGTGGGAGAGCCCCTGATTATTTTGCTTTCACCAGGTCTAGCGAGAGTCGATTAGCCCGAGTTGTGTTAAGATAAGTGGCACTTGAATTGGAAGTAGCCATCGGCCCGGTCTTGGATGCGGATTTCTCGGTCTTACCACTTGTATCGATAGACCAACTTTCATTTCATGCTGAGGATATATTTATATATATAAAATCCCTGATCTTCGAACTTTGAAAGGCTTCTGGAACCAGGGAAAGCTTTTCTTGCTAATCTGGTGATATCGTAGTAAAGGTAAAGTAGCCAAGCCAAGAGGAATCGATTTAGCAGTCCATACCAGGCTCCAGGTATATTTAGGAGTGACCGGAGGAGCAAAGAGAACAACAGCAATCAGAGCTTCTCCCTCGGGGGACGACACTCCCTCGCCCCACTATGCTCACCCCCCCTACGCCTTTTTCGGCTACGTGCGGGGTTATATTCTTAGTTTTTCTTAGAAGAGAGAAATATGCAATGGAGCACCTTCCCAGCGGGTAAAACACCAGGAAATTTGCCGTAGTAGGCCGAGCTTTACTATATCGCCAGACTCGATCACAAGCAGGGGAGGTTCTATTGATCTATCTACGTAAAGGGAGCTCATTCAATGCCGCACCTTTTAGCAGTCGATCTTGAACACTTTTATCCCTCTCTGATGGCTTGAGAAAGAGAGTCTCAACGGCTCGGCTGGTTGTTGTTAACAAAGCAGCGGCGTGTGAAGAGAAGCCGATATTCTAAAAGTTCCAAAGTTCTGTCCTGGTCCTCATTGAGAACGACGGGTGAAAGCGTAATGAAATTGTTAGGCATAAAAAGCTAGATTCATATTGGAATATTAGAAAAGAGCAAGAAGACGGTCTATTCCCAAACGTCTGCAAACCAAAGACCGGCCAGGAGCCGCTACTTGACTGATTCATTGCCTGGCATCATGAAGTGAACTAGACTTGCTTCGATCTCTGAGATAGTTCGTATTCAACTAGAGAGAGAGACCGAAGCACCCGAGCTTCATACAGGGTCTCATTAGGTTCTTTCCCCGGCTCACCTCGACATTCAAGGTTAGCCCCTAATCCGAGTGAAGGTCACTCCTTTCGTTCCCCTCGGGTTCTGTTCTATTAGTGGAATCCCAAAAAGCGGAAGAAGCTCAATGGTCAAAGTCCCTTCCCTCAGTTACTTCTTTGCCTTCCCTTACCAATGGTTTTTGAAAGACTGCTTCATCCTATCCTCATGTCCGATAATCTCTGCTGTTGAGAATCGCCTCTTTGACACTACCAGATCAGCATCAGCTAACTCTCCAGGCTAAGCCAATAAGATCGAATAAGAGGAAGTTTCTCTCAGAGAAGGAGCAAAGCAGTCCCAATGCCCACAGATCTGCATTATTATACGAGGCTAGCTTCGATGAATAGATTGTTACGACCACGAAGAAACGACGAATCCCAACTACGGATATATAAGAGCCAAAACTGCTAAGGGCATTCCATCCAGCGTAAGCATCTGGATAATCTCTACCCCCAAAATTTTTCCTAGAAACAGCTTCTAGGACCATGACTCACTCGATCCTACGGTTCCCACTTTTCCTCAGCACTTCCCTCGACCTTTTCTTCCTGGTGCCACCTACTTTCCTCTTCCCTTTTCTGTTCCTCAATGAAGAAGAAAACCCCCAAGAACAAAAGCAGAAGGTCCATCCCTTCGATCCACTTTTCCAGCCAGGCAAGCTCGGGGAAATAGCCTAGCAAGAAAAAGACCGCGCTGAAAAACAGAGGGACTAGGGCTTGCTTTCTTCTGGGTAGCCTATCCTTGAAAAGAAATAAGCCCAACAAGGACCAGAAGTGTAGAATAAAAAAGATTAGAATTCCGTGGGGGATTCCCCATATGGTTGGTGTTTCACTAGGAGATGAGAAGACTCCTATAAAAAGACTGATTACGAAATACAACAAAAATGGAATGAAAATTGCCCACTTCTGGCGCCTTTTCAAGCTCAGAAAGATGATGCAGGCCCCCGACAACAGGGCGGCTAGCTTTAAGGCTCCCGCTAAATAGCAATCCCCATAATAGAAGAATCCAAAGATTAATTGAACAAGGAGGACAAAAATCAAAGAAAACAACCCTTTCTTTTGATTAGGGGTCGACAGTTCCTTGTCCAAAAAGAAAGAGAGCACATAGTAGCAGACTTGCTGAAAAACGAGGTAAAAGCCCCATTTAGCAAGTTCTTGATCGAGGAAATACCACCCGAAAAAGACTAAAAAGTATGCTCCATCTAGTGGAAGGAAGAAGATACAAGGAAGCGAGGTACACAGAACTAAAGAAAGGATTTCCCAATCTTTACCCCGAAGGTGAAGAGACCCCAGAACGCTTAGAAGCAAGAACAAAATAAGAAGGTGTCTTACCTTGTTAGGGTAGTATTTAAAGTTGAGCAAAAAAAAGGAAAGCTGTGCTATAACCTGCAAGGGATTTACCAAATCCTCTTTTTCCAGATTTGGAAACATAAGTGAAAAGCATTGATTAAAAAGAAAAAAACCGGAAATTATATATAAATATTGGAATATAGATATATAATTTAGCGTGAAAGTCTTTTTAATCTTTTGGAAAAGGCATGTCTTCAGAATCCATTCCCTTGTTTTATCATAGACACACCACCTTATATCTATATAGATGGCTACATAAAGGAACAACCAATATGTAGCATTAAATAGGTTTAAAAGGAGCGGTTCACTCAAATCCAAGTACCATGCTGCTCCCGCCAAAGCAAGAAAAGCTGCAAGAATAGCTGATCCAGTCCCGAAGACTTGCTGCCATCGTAATGGCGATACGCGAATAAGAAAGGGAAACAGCGTAGCAAAGCAATTCATAATCCACTTTGGTATACGCCCTCCTCCACTTTTGCAATCCGGAGTTCTTTGAACCGGAAGCGAGGAGGTGCACAGCAGGCTCTTATGTATCGTTTTGAAGCCAATACACCTACCAAGACGAAAGCCAAAGGTGAGTGAAGTAGGTGCACGTATCGAACCAAAATAAGATCTCAGATTGACATCTTGATACACTAATTTACCATAATAATAATCACTGAACCAACTTGAATCTGAACTACGATTCTGATCAAGTCTTACTGAAATCGGATTTCCTTTTCGTGCCAATACATGATCTGAATTAGAATTAGCATTCTTTTCTAAGATAGGATTAGCATTATGATCCACATGATCTAATACATGAGATGAATAATTAGGATTAGCATTCACATCCACAGCATCCGCATTCTTTTCTAAGACATGATCTCCTACTCTCATTTGCTTTTCGTTGTCGTTACTAACAACACGCTTTTCGTTATTCAAAACCTCGCGTAACCAACACATTAAATGTTGCACCATTTTGTTGTTTAGTCTTCAAATTCTTCTCTAAATACCTCTTGTTATGTTAAGAGTACGAGTATTGTTAATATAATAACTTTGTGGTTGTTGACCAAGATAAAGTATGGGAGTTACAATCCAATGCAGGATTTGCGATCTTAGGACACTAACTCAATCTATATGAGAATCCGTACAAGCAACGACATCTGTGAACTTGGATAGCCTTGTGGCATACCTTTCATCTGCTCTAGGCTACTTTCTTCTCTTATGAAATGAAATGGATAGTTAGAAGTCCTACAGGCGTGACTTTCTATTATATATGATATATCCCACTCGTCATGTTCAAAGGGTTGTCGCCCCTCTCTCTTTGGCGGTTACAGTATGAGATTCTTTCTCTGATCCGTCTCCTGATGTTTAAGTTTATAATTTTTTCTATTTGTTAGAATCATATATTTTTTATAATTAATTGTTTGTTGTATCTATCAGTCAAATAAAAGGATCATTTCTCTAGGAAGAAGAAATCACAAAATTTTCTTTTTTCCCTCTTAACAGAGCTATTTCATTGACGGAAACTAAGTGGGAACTTACGCCTCTCTCTACTAAGATTGTAATAGATTCGTGCTTTCTCTTCCCCGAGGGAACTAGCACTATCATTCCGAGCCACCTATCCAGTATGTGAGTCCGCCCTACCCTACGACTCAAAGAGAAATCTATAAACTAACTACTTCAACTGAAAGAGCGACTTTAACTTAAATTCACTACAGAGATGGGAATACTTATTTCAGGAAATGCCTGATTTCACCCTTTTCTCGAGAGTTTTTTTCACGTTAGTAAATATCAGTTCAGAGGATCGATTTCAGATGCTTGATTACTAAAGAAAAAGGCAACTTACTCGCTTTGCTAGCCAGCCGTTACCTTCCTAGAAGACAGATCGTAGCGTTGACATATGACAGATAGGGTACGACATCCTCCTTATTCCCGATTGATCTAGTTGACTTCTTGGACCGATGGAATATAAGTCCATTTTAGACTTTTTTTGGTGGAAAAAGTAAGCTAAAGGAAAAGAATGTCTATTCAGTAGTTATAAGGGGAGAAAAGCTGCTTGTTAAAAATAAAGTCCAAGAAATATACGAGTGTAATCACCCATGGTTAGAGACCTTGTGTTCGAAGGCTAAAAACCTGCTCAGAGGGTTTGGTGAAGTATATTTGCAGCATATTACTCTGAGTATGAATGAAGAAGCCAACCTTTTGGCCTTTCATCACCCCGGATCTGATTCGACTAGTCTTTCCTTTGTTCCCCCGTTCTTATTTTCGGTAAAAAAACATGCAGTCTGCGTTCCAGAGGAGAGAAAACCTTAAATTGAAAGGTATAAAAATGCACTCATTGGGATCGC
>JAJTVD010000029.1:22500-29765 GCA_022432975.1 Begonia masoniana
AAGATTGGGGGCTCTTCTTCTTTGTTTTCCAAGAAGATTAGATCATTCAAAAAAACAAAGGCGTTCTCTTCCCATTTCGCTTCTCTTTTTTTGGTTTGTTTATAACCAATGGAAGTGTAAAGGCGGGCAGATGAGACTCTTTTTCTTGTATTTATTTGAGGAGAAAGATAAGAAAGAAAATTTTGAATTAGGTAAGGATCTTCCTATGTTATACTATTGTATTCTCGGTGCAGATATCGTTATTCATTTTATACGATTCGATATCATCGAAATCTCATTCATCCCTTTGGGAGTGTCTTTACAGGCTAAATGCTTTTCATCTCTATGGTCCCGAGTTATTGCGAATTCAAGAAAAATGAAACGATGAGAGGAAGTGAATATTTTTGCATTTATTGCTACTGCACTCTTCATTCTAGTTCCTACTGCTTTTTTTTGACTACTAAGTATAGTAGAAACCTTAAGTGAAAAGAAAATGAATCATTTTCTTTTCATGCAACTGGAGTTCTTTTTTAGTTATTCTCAATGATTGAAGAAATGAAAGAGATTACAATTCCATGGAATATGTAGTGAGTTTGAATTGACCCGGTTAGCTATAAGGTTCTTTTCGCTACCATCCTAAGGTTCAACCAACCGTTGGTTTGCTTAAACAAGATTTCACTGAAGTGAACCCGACGCGAAGTTAGTGAAACCTGAGCGTAGCTATGTCACGTGAAGTGTGAAGAACCTCTGCTTCCTTTTTTAGACACCTTCTATTCTTATTCCCCGGAGCACAAGAGCTAGGGTAAATTCGTCAGCTGGATAGCTATAGTACAGAGTTTAAGGGGGGAATATAATATATAGAATATATATTCGCTTTTCCGGGGGGGTCTTTTATGTATAGGTGAAAAAGGGAAGGAGAAATGGAGCCAGTGAGTGGCAACTGGTTCAGCGGTGCTATCAAAAACTGCGTTCTATGTGTTATCAGAGCCACTCGTCCCTTCTCCTTTCCTTTCAGCCAAGGCCAAGGTCTAACCTCCCGTAGCTAATGAAAGGGAATACCTTCAAAGAAAACAGAACCCACTATAAGCCCTGAGAGCCAGCAAGCAAACCTCTCTCTCTATTCAAAAAAAAAAGCCCTAGCTATATTCTGAGTCAGGGTAGTAAACTCCTTGTTTTCTTTCCGATAGCTGCCGAGTTTTTCCTGTTTTCAAGTCGCAAGTGGATCAGAAAAAGTCTTTCTGGTTGTCTCACAAAAGAGATTGATTACTGGGGGGAGGTGCTTAACCATATCCTTATACCTGTTTGTTTGTAAAAGGTGTAAGGATATGGTTAAGCGGCTCAAAACAGCTTTCTATGTTCAATGCTGTAGTGTGTTGCTTATGCCCGCCTATGGATAGGCGGGTGTTGAGATCGACACGAATCCTTACCGCATCTGAATCTAAGAGGGAGAATTGGACAATATCCAAGATGGAAGCTCGGGGGCAGGAGAGTTCTTGGAGTTTATTGATTGATAACGATAACAATATGTGGTGTGTGTGGCTTCGAAATGAACTAAATCAATATCTCGGAATAGAATCTAAAGAGAGAGAGGGGAATAACCACCAAATAAGAGATTGGTGGCGTGGGGCCGCGAATGAATCTTTGCTAATCTATGCTGTACCTGATTGAGATAGGTTGTTCAAGTGGCTCATGAATAATAGCTTAAGTGGTGTAACGAAGTGAAGGGGTTGAGGCTAGGACTGGTAGTGACGCGCGAGATATTGCTAAAGGTGGCTAAGCTGCCCTGGTAATCGATAAGGAAAGTAAGATGGCGGGGTAGTAGGGATGACTTTGAGGGTGCCAGTGAAGGAGAGAGAAGGGTATGAGGTGTAGTCTTTTTTGGTACATTCTTTTCTTTCTTGCCTGGCTATCCAAGAGTTGATTAGCCCTCCCTTCCAGCACGCACCATAGGTGCTTTCAGAGATTGCTTTGCTTGGGCCGCTTAAGTGATCTGATCCCCCCGGATGAATGAAAGCTTTCTCAACCTTTATTCACTTAGAGCACCGTCGCTTCCTCGTGGAACGGCCGCTAGTTCAGTCTCGTGTTGGGGCTTCGCCTCTTCTTCGGTGATGTTCTTGATGCTCTGGCTAGCAGAATAAGGTGATGTGAGGGCGCCAGTGAACTGAGAATGAATCCCCTCTTGCGTCGAATGGTCTTCTTTTCTGTTGCCGCTATTTCTCGTTCACAAGCAGTGAAGAGTGGGATCCCGCCAAATAGAATATTATATTCTTGAAGTTCAATCATTATTTATCCCTTAACCGGCTACAGTAAGAAAGAAAGAAGGTACATCCGAACATTCTGGGATACGGTTGGTTGTCAAATGGGGGAAGAGGAACGAGAGGCGTCCCTAAGCTTTCCGGCTCACTAGTAGGTGACGAGGGGATTTCTAAAAAAGGGGTAATTTCATCTGCCGATGCATTCGTTCGGATACATTCTTCCTTCTTCACCTTTTCAACCCACCCTTACTAATACTAAAAAAGCGAATTTGCCTCTTCATGGAAATGAATTGAGCGGCAGCGAGGCCATAGTGATTTCGTCTGTTTTTGGAACTTCGATTCCTGGGGACAAAGAAAGCGGGAGAGAGTAAGAAAGAGCTAGTTCGGGAGTGCAAAAGGCGGACCACCGGTCAATAGCAAGAGGTAAGGGCACCGGTAACAGAGGACTGAGGCGAGCGTAGTGAGGAGGTTTGCCGAGAAAGAAGGTGCACAGGAAGGTGTCAGGTTGGTGTGGCGTAGTGGAAGCAGAGCAAGAAGGGTGTCAGCTAGGCAATGGTCGTTCGTGAGACTGTTCCCTTTGTTTGATCTGCAGTTCCAGCTACAGAGCCAGAGAGAAAGATGTGGGCGTTCATTCAGGCTTCGCTAAGTAAGCAGCTGTCAGACACCGCACCGGAGGGCTAATGAGTATAAAGTGAGTGACAAGACCAGACTCAAAAGTGCTAAGTTGTTCATATGCAACCTCCTCCTGGCTACCAGGAAGCGGAAAAAACTCTCGTTTGTCGTCTTCGTAAATCTCTATATGGATTGAAAGAAGTGCATGGTTTGATAAATTTCAAACTATCTGATGGTTGAGGAACATAAAGTATGATTTGATTCTAGGGCCGGGAGTTAATCAATTTCCTATGATACGAGGAATGAATCGGGCTTACGGAACAGCAACTGAAAGAGTTGACTTCCCGAGCTCACTGCCTCACGCCACTGGCATTGAAGAAGTAGTGCTTTCTGCTTGCCTAAGGGAGTTTCAAAGGGGGGACTGAAACTGTCACTTTTTCCCAAGATTAGAAGAACTGGCAGGGCTCCAAGAATAAGCGTTAAAAGTGGGCTTAACGGAGAAAGCTTATGTCGAATATCAGCTGTCATCTTTATTCGTATATTAGGGAAGGTATTCTCTCTCTGATCTTCCCTCTCCCCGAGAGTCAGGAGCTACCTTTATAGTTGCATAATAGGTCTTGCTTCCGAGTTGACTTTCACTATGCTTTCGTGATTCCGTATGGTATGTACTTATGCAATGTGTATCATCAACAGCGCACTCTCTCTTCTCTTGCTTTAGGAAAGTGTATCACTAGGGAATTCCACTCGCGTGCGCACTTTGCCTTTAGCTTTAGAAAGAAATCCAGACTTTGGAGCTCAGCTTAGGGATCAGAGGCGAACCACCTAGTATGGTACACAATCAGTTTACTAAGACAATGGAGTGACCGGGCTATGAAGTCCACCCAGCTTTTCGGGTTTACCGAGCTTAACTCGTGGAATGGCGATTCGGAGTTAAGTTAACGGGCTTGTTTGAAGGCGTGACCTCTTCTGTTACACATGTTCGGAAGAGACTTCCACGTTGGCCTCCACGATATACCCTGCATAACAGGTATATCGGAGATCCAAGGAAGGTACATGCTTATCAATCTAGGCAGCAATGCTTTGAATTGACAGGCATACACCTGGATAGATACGAAATCTGCATCCGAGGTAATGCTGGAAAATAATGATTTAGATGGCCTTTTCGCCAACTTAACCAATTAATTGAATATTAAAAAGACCTTCAAATGACTGTTCACGCCGTTTGGAATAGAGAAATAGTAATATGTTCTACGTAAGACATAAAGTAGCTCTCTTGAGGAACTTAGAATTAGGATTATGAATACACTACACTAGGTTACCAAAAAAAATTTGCATCCATTCAAAACCCAGAAAAGTTTTATAAGATTAAAAAAGGTCCATTAAGCGCCTCACGGCTATGTCATAATAGATCCGAACACTTGCCCCGGATCGACTTCCAGATCATAATAGTTCTAGTGAATAACTAAAGAAAATAGATATATGGGAGATAGAAGATAAAAAACTAAGGCTAAACATCTCTCATAGGTTCACTAATTACTTCACTATTGGCGGGTTTCTTTGTATGTGTTGTCCGGAAAGAGGAGGACTCAATGATTATTCGTTCGCCGGAACCAGAAATTCCAATTTTGGTAGATAGAGATCCCATAAAAACTTCTTTCGAGGAGACCGGGTCATTTCTCAAGAACAATAGCTAAGGGGCCTGAGACTCCCACTTGGATCTGGAACTTACACGCTGATGCTCACGATTTTGATAGCCAAACCAGTGATTTGGAGGAGATCTCTCGAAAAGTCTTTAGTGCGCATTTCGGTCAACTCTCGTTTGCAAAAAGGACCTTATGGCCCCTTAACTTTGCAGATAATGCTCAAGGGATGGCGGAAGATCTCCATCACTTTGATCAGAACGTCTCTAGCCTATAAATGGGCTTTCAAGGCAACACTTCTTTGAGGGATAAGATAGCAAGAAGTAGTTAAAACAGAAGTCTCAATTACATGTCTACTAAGATTGCAATTTGTCGAAAGAGAATGATCAGTCCTAACATAGCACCTAGGGGGTTCAGGGATGAAACATCTATTGCACAGCGTGAATTTGCGAAGTGTAAGATTGCAAGAACTCAGCGTGCGAAGTGAACACAGAAACACAGAAAGACCAATCACACGGTTATAGATCAACGAATTAGCAACATAATACCGATTACAGCTCCGTGTACACAAACCATAGCTCCTAAAAGAATTTGAAGTACCCGAAAAAGGTACTGTAAGATTTGGATTTCTCATTTTTCAAGTAAAAACAATGGTAATGGTGGGATAACAAGATCTGAAAAGATTATCATTCTATGCTTTTCAAAAGGAGATTCCTAACCATGCTTTTTACCAAGCTTCATTTAAGAAGCAAACTCTCAAACAAGGATGAACTAGCACCTAGCCTGCTCTCTAGAAGAGAAGATTCATCTGTTAAGAGTACAAGCATAATTTTGGTTTGTTGGCGGAAAATCCGATCTTGTATATCTCTATCGATCCACAGGATGGGTATGGGTGTTTACTCCATACGGCCCAGAGTCCAGAAGAGCTTAACCAATATCTATAAATAGCCTTCAGAATGAGTGTCTCATCAATACCCTTATGCAGTTGACTCGCCAGTGTCATCACTCACTGGATGAGCGTTTGTACCAGTGGAGGACGTCTGCCCAAGACCCACACTTCAGAAAAAGTACATAAGGAGTGAGAAAGAAAAACTTGGTTACGGGAACCGAAGGTTAGGCCGACTACTTATTGGCTTGCCTACTTATTAAATTAAAAAGGCTTGCTTTCTAGCTTCCATTCCGCCCTTGGCTAAGAACCATTTAGATGTTAACCTGTCTTCTTCCACGGAAAGCGACAAAGAGAAAAGAGTGCAGTAATGAGGTATACTTTCTATATCTGCTAGTAGCGGAATTGGTATCTACAGAAGAAAGAGAAGCTGTAGCAGAAACAACTGGTAATGTAACTACAGGTTCAAGGGATGCTGTTGGCAGCTCCCGAGTCTTATAGGAAAGGTTCATTAGTCATACTACGATAAACGACAGTAAACCAATAGCATCTGCTAGAGCAAAACCTGTAACAACTATAAATGAAGATGTACTTTCATATGAGACTTTTGCCATTGAATATATCCCAGTCTTGGAAAGCTTGAAGCTTCCCCAGCTGCGGCTAGTAGAGCAACTATAAATCTTGAATTGACTGGTTCTCAACCTGTTGATGGAGAGGAACCTCTAACTAGAGAGATTTTTCCTGCTACAGAGACTCTTTCATTAACTGAGGCTGGAATCCTTGATGCATGTACTTTTCATCTTGAATTTTCTGTTGTTGATGCAACTAAGACAAATATACACCAAACCTTTGAAGGATGAGGTTCCAGTTCGCCATTCCTATTATTTATAGGCTTCCAGTCTCCTCAGAAGTCCGCTCTTCTATCTTCGCAGAATTCACCTGGGTCTCTTACTCACCTTCGCGTCTAGGGCATGATGTCCTTATTTAGGATGATTCAATTGGTCAATCGTCTTGTTATTCTCAATCAATTCTTCCAGGCCTCTCTACGGGATTGGAAGAAGGAGCTTTCACCCAAATGAGTTCGTTCCTCCGAACCGTGTTATTCTCGAAGTATGGCACAACACTCTGTCGAAAACACGAGGCGGGAGTGCGTCGAAGCATGAATTGACCTAGCGACGTGAACCTTGGGTAAGGTTCACTAGCGAGCACTACTTACTTAAAGCTTCGCCTCCCGGCTCAGATGGGGGTTGCCTTCTCGGTCAATCCTTTCTAAGGAGCTTAGCTTCCCAACCCGGTGATTCTTCTTCCATCAAGAGCTCTCTCGCTTTCCACTTTTAACTACTTTTCATAGGTTGATCCGAATTAGTCTTATGCTTTTTAGGTCTTCTACGCGCAGGCATACCCTTTCTTTCTTCTAGCTAGGGTAGAGACAAAGACAACTATTAGTATACCCTCCCTTCCTCAAATTATTCTATGATTATTATTCCTTCAATTCTTATTCTTTGAGATTGACTCTCTTTCTTTCGTATTTGCACTTTCTTCTTTTTCTTTCGTATTTGCACTTTCTTCTTTTTCTTTCGTATTTGCACTTTCTTCTTTTTCTTTCGTATTTGCACTTTCTTCTTTTTCTTTCGTATTTGCACTTTCTTCTTTTTCTTTCGTATTTGCACTTTCTTCTTTTTCTTTCGTATTTGCACTTTCTTCTTTTTCTTTCGTATTTGCACTTTCTTCTTTTTCTTTCGTATTTGCACTTTCTTCTTTTTCTTTCGTATTTGCACTTTCTTCTTTTTCTTTCGTATTTGCACTTTCTTCTTTTTCTTTCGTATTTGCACTTTCTTCTTTTTCTTTCGTATTTGCACTTTCTTCTTTTTCTTTCGTATTTGCACTTTCTTC
>JAJTVD010000030.1:0-38988 GCA_022432975.1 Begonia masoniana
ACGCCGACATTTCGGCCAAGGTGCTTTTCTGACATTCTAATGTTACCCTTTATTTAACCTTTATGGATTAAATTAATGTTGAGGCAAATCATACAGTTGAGTCAAAACTAGGTGAGTGGCAATTTTGTAATAAAGACTGAAGGATTAGGTTTAAATTAGGGGGGGCAGAAACCGGCCGGACCGCAAACCCGGACGGACGACCGGTCCGGTCCGGTTCTCGGCCGGTTCCTCTCCCGTGGGACACGGTCCGGGTTACACTAATTGGAGGAGAACCGGGTGTAAACCAGCGGTCCGGTTCCCGGTCCCCAGTGCCGTTGCACGAGAATAGAAATCCCACGGGGACCGACCCATGGGTCGGCCGGGGATTATCGACCCCATGGTCGGCCAACCGCTTAAATTAAAACTATTTCATTTTCGGAATTAAATGTAAATAAAAAAATCATTTCGTCACTTCACTCTTTCAGACTTCAGTGCTTCCCTCAGCGACACCGACAGCGAGCGAGGGGTTCGGGGCGAGACGCGAGCCCTAGCCCCCTGAAACTCTCATTTCCTTCATCTCCTCAGTGGCCCAGTACCGACGGACCCGTCCCGACACAAACCGGGACCTGCGTAGTGCGATTGACCAACGAACAACTCCGATTTGAAAGTTAGTTTTCTGTTTCATTCAGCCCTTCAGAGGCCAAAGGGGCAGTGGTAACAAGCCATCAGAAGTGAAGCCTTCTTCCGCCCTTCAAATCTGGAAAAGATGACCGCCAGCTTGCTGACTTGCAAGGTTAAAATTCTCAGTGCTAATCTGCCGACCTTGTTATTTTGAAAGGAAATTGTAGTTGTTAAACAAACGTTATAATTTCTCATCTTGTGATTTCTCCTTCTCGGAATTAGGCATATTGTTTCTTTAGTATATATTATTTTTTTTTTAACAATTAAAAAAAAAATTAACTATGTATGGGAGGCGAAACCCGGTACGACACCGGAAATCCGGGACGAAAATTCGCGTTCCTGTTCCGGTCGGTACGGTTCCGCAGGGACCGCGTTCGGTTTCGGAAATTCTTTCCGAAACCAACGGTACGGTCCGGTTCCAGCCTCAGAACCGGCCGGACAGGACGTGCCCAGCCCTAGATAAATAGAAATGGAAACCTAAATTATTTTAAACCTCACTGCAGACGACATTTCACTCTCCGGCGACTCCATTGCTCTCACGGAGCCTTTTTCCTCCCCAGCAGCAAATGGTTGTCCAGAATACACTCCCGATAACCCGCATCTAGGTAAGATTGTGACAATGTAGATTGCCGGGGTAGCATTAGAACTATGTTTTTAGTGGAACTGTACTTTCGGGCTCTTAAGGCTGAGTCAGTTGGTACGTTCTTTATGTCTCATTGGTAATGTCAACCCTTAATTCGATTATGGACCTTTTAGATAACAGACCCCGTTTTTCCTCGATAGCTATATCTAGCTGTTTCGGTTTTTGGATTTCAGACCGCACAGAGACTGAGCTGTTAGAGTTTCTAGGATGACTTCGATTAGAACATTTTAGACTTTATTTTAATAATGTATGTGAAAATGTGTTAGGTGAGAAGTTGAAGAGAAAGGATTCAAAGGTGACTAAGGCTCCAGGTAGGAATGTCACTAAGTTGTCGGACCAATAGGGCCATAACATCAAGACTATGTTTAGGATTTAGTGAACGTTGTCTTCTATATGTTGAGAAATGTCGATGGATATGTTAGTTATTATGGATGTTCTCCCTGTTTAGTGCGATGATTAAAACGGGCATTATGGTATGCATCAGTTTTATTCTCAAGATATGAAAATGTTTTGTTGAAATATGTTTCTATGAATAACGATAAGAAGAATTAATAAATTATGAACGGGTTAAGTGAGGGTTGGGGGTTGTTCGGCGATGTACAGTCCGCAGTAGGACATAAGAATACAGACCCGCAGTAGGGACATGATCAAACTCACTGTCGAAAACCCTTTACCGGCATCAAATCCTCCCTTAAACCACCTAATGTAATGAAGATATGAATGATGAAAGGGATGATGATCTTATGAGCATTCTAAGGAATGATGATTATGAACACTGAATACGGATACGATTATGAATGATGATTATGACAAGTACGTGAAAAGAAAAGGACTTATGGCATATGTTTTTCTCCAAGTTTGCATCATGAATCCTAATAGTTTGCATTCCGTATAGCCTTAGGCTTACAGTTACACCTTACGAGTAGGTGAAGAAATATCTAGGTGAGGCATACAAGTTGAGATGAAGTTTAAGCTGGTGGCGGAAGGTGCTCAGGTGTGGAAAGTCTGGGCTGGATGGCGATTATGACCCTTGTTTTATGGCTTAAGGTTTGAAATGAGAACTATGAACATAAAAGTTTAAGTAGGATGATGGTATTTAGATTATGGAGCATGAACTTGTCTAGTTGACTATGATTTGAGTATAATAAGAATAGAGAATGACGTGATTTTAATTAAGTCTTCCGCTGTTGTGAGTTGAATGAGTTCATGATTATTCTGATGAGTTTTGGCCATTAAGATTAAGTTATGAGGTTACATTTATTAGCTAGACGTCTAAAAAAAAAAAAGGGGGGATGTCTGATTCCCGAGGGAATGATGGAGGAAATGAGTCTGTCTTCCGGAGGACGTCATCGGACGAGGAAAAGGTATTTGGTCTTCGGCTGACGTCATCGGCAGGAGGGTTGTGATGGGCGTCGGGTAAGTTTACTTCCGGAGGACGTCATCGAAGAGGAAACAGTATTTGGTCTTACGCGCTGACGTCATCGGCAGGAGAGTTTGAATGGGAGTGGGTAAGTTTGACTTCGTGAGGACGTCATCGGAAGAGGAGAGTATTTGTCTTCCGGATGACGTCACCGCAGATAGGGGTATTTGCATCGGCAGATGAGAGCCTCGCTTATGGTTCTCTAATCGGAGACATGGGAGTATCATCGGAAGATGCGGTGAGTTAATCTGTCGGAAGATGTAGTTGTCTTAAGCCATCGGCAGATGACGACAATGTTGCTTATCTGGGAGGCGGTTGAGTAGTGAGTTAAGTTACCGGAAGATGTGAGCACGTCATCGCAGCCAGATATAGAGCTATTTGCAATCGGCAGATGAGAGCACCGTCTAGTTGTTCTCTCATCGGCCAAGAATGTAGGTGGCTTCCGTTGTATAATTGAACGGTTGTTTTAATTGCGTAAACGAGTTGCACGTGACCGTCGGCAGATGCAACATCAGTGTGCTGCGATAGATGGCTAATGACATGTGAGATGCGTGCTGACCGGTTAGAAACAAACAGTGTTTTGTGTTAACGATCGGGCAGGATGTGCCAGCTAACGCGGTTATTCAGCGACTTAAGTTAGTTAGAATGAGATTTGATATATGTATTAAAAAAAAAAAACAACTATTACACCGATTCCAGAGGTATAAAAGTACGGATAAGTTTTTTTTAAGGAAAGCGTCATGACACGTGAAGATCCTCCGGGCGTTACAATATGGTATCAGAGCTAAACCAGGTTCTAAAATCCGGGTCTGTAGACTGCCTTCCAGCACAGATTGCCACCTGAGTACTCTCCAACAACGCGTAAGTGTTACGATTCTAGTGATGTCATTATGTTACGATGTGTTTATTTATTGTTTGTTAATCTCAAGATGTAAGAGGTCAACGAGGGCAGAAACGTGGATACTACCACCGTTGCTCAGCTATAGATTAGTAATCGCCAAGCACTATGACAAATAGAGCAATAGTTGAATTCCTAGGGAGAGCTGGGGAACTCCAGCTCTTAAGTAACTCATGATCATGGGTGAGGCTTTCCACCGGCTCAGACCCCCGACATTCAATGGCCAAGTTTTGAACCTATTTATGTGAGGAATGGATGCGAAAAGTAGAGGACATGTTTTAACGTATGCGAAAAGTGATGAAGGAGATAGCGTCACGTATTGCTGTCTATAAGTTGGAAGCTGAATGCAAGGCATTGGTGGGATTCTCTTCAGAGGCACTCGTTAATGCAGGACTATGACCTGGGATATGTTTACGACGGCCTTCTTTGACAAGGACTTCAATAGGCCCGTTAAGGCCAGACAAGAAGGAAGGAATCATGAACCTGCGGCAAATGGCTCGTGACGGTTATATATGCAAATTCGTGCTTTGTCACGGTTGCCTCCGACTGGTTGAGAATGATGAAGACAAGATTTAAGTGGTTCAAGGACTGAAGCAGAGTTTGTATGTGAAGGTAAAGACTTCTGGGATAACAAATACACCTTATGGCGAAGTGACGGCTAAGGCCCGGAATTGGAGGAGGCTGAGATGACAGCTTATGCACACGCGTGAACCAGCCAAGGAAGTTCACTTAAGGAGACTCAACCACCACCCGGCAGAAAAGGGATGGCAACCCCAGCAGAACAGAAACCAGCAACAAACAACAGTCAAGGTGTTAAAGATTCACTTCAATCCAATGATGACAAAGGAAGAGAAAGCGACATTCGGTCCCCATGTTCAATGTCAGAAGAAATCACATGGGGAGTGCAAGCTGCATTGGCCATTGCTATAGGATGCGACAAGGTTGGACACATAGCAGAGACTGCCCGATGCCATAGACCCGAATGAATAGAGTGGCACACAAGAGTCTATTGCTCTGATGGAGGATGAAGGATGTTTGAACCAACACGTCATTCAGGTACCTTATGGTTTTGTGGGTTTTTGCCTATATAACACTTATTGATACGGAGCCACACACTCAGCATAGCAACCTGTTTGGTGTGTAAAAATAAGTTAGAACTTTGCCAGTGATAAACGATAGAGTAGTTCCCTCAGGGAAGTCTTACATTTGAGCAAATGTTGAAGGGTGAGTTTGTCTTAGGAGATAAGAAGCTATATGTCGAATGATTATGCCTTGACATGAAAGGATATGAGGATTCTTTTAGGAATGGATTGGTTATTTGGGCATTAGCCACGATAGTTGTAGGTTGGCCAGGGCTTTCGACCCCCAAATGGAGATCGGTTACCTTCCAGCTATTCCAAAAGATGGAGTATAGATACAATCATATCCTCACTAGGAACTAACGGTACTGAAGAGTGGTTGCTGAGTTACTAGCTAAACACATAATGGATGTCCGAGTAAAGCAAAGGGGACTTACAAGTATCCTACGTACGAGGGTTCCTGGAAGCATCTTGGACGACCTACCGGGGGACTTACCACCGATAGGCGATAGAATTTGTGATTGATACATTACCCGCGGCATACCTTGGTGTCTAAGAAGCCTACCGAAGGCACATGTTGAGTTAAAAGAATTAAAGGTCCAATACAGAATGTGACAAGGGATTATAGTTCTAGTAGTTCTCCTGGGTGCACCGTCCTTTTCGTTAAAAAGAAAGAGGTTCTCTTCGAATGTGTATAGACTACAGAGAACTTAAATAAGCTGACAGTCAAGAAATAAATCTCCTTTACCGGATAGATGACTGTGCCAACTACAGGAGTAAGGTATTATCAAAGATGACTTTTTTTTTTTTTCTTTTTTTACGTTGGGTTATTACCAACGAAGTAAGGGAAGGAGATATTACCAAAGACAGCCTTCAGAACAGCTACCGGACAATATGAATTGTCTGTACTGTCATTTTGGGACTGACTTAAACGAGCCTGCAGCTAAGGACTTGATGTGAACCGAGTATTTGGAATACGGATAATAAGTTCGTGATTGTGTTATAGAGGACATTTTTCAGGTACTTACAGCCTGAAGACGACAATGGGAACACTTTGAGAATAGTGTTACAACCTTTTTTAAAACAGCAACAACTCGATGCCAACGTCCAAATGTGATTGGCGGATAAGTCAATTTTTAGGTCATGTCATTTCTGAGAGGGCTCATACAGTAGACCAATAAGTTTCAGGGTCCGGTTAAGGATTGGCCACAGCCAAAGAATGCAGTGAAGTTCGAGTTTCCTGGTCTGGCTGGCTACTCTAGAAGTTCATTAAGGATTCTCTATGTAGCTAAACCTTTGGACAATTATTTAACCAAGAGAAGGACCTCAAGTACTTTTGGACCGAAAGCTTGTGGAAGCTCTCCAAATAATTGTGAAAACGAAGTTAACGGGACAGCTCGCCTAATTAACTCTCCCACGAACAGAAGGAAAATTTAGTGTTTTGTGAGCATCCAAGATTGGTTTGGGATGTTGTTTTGATGCAAGAACGGTAAAGTTGTGGCGTAGGCTATAGGCAGCTAAAAGGTTATGAACAGCAAATTACCATCATGGTGATAGAGCTAGCGGCAGTTGTTTTTGCTTTAAAAATTTTGCCGGCACGACTTGTATGGAAACAGTGCGGATGTATTTCGACCACAGGAGTTTTTAAAGTATCTTTTCACCAAAAGGCATAATACATGAGGACAAAGACGTTGGTTGAATTGGTTAAGAGGGGGACTATTGACTTTGAATTTCAAGTACCACAGGGTTAGGCATGTTACTGTAGCGATGCCCTTGGAGCAGGTGTCAAAGACAATGCAACCGCAGTGTCAGTTTTGTCGCACCCTGAGGACTGCTGAAGTTCAGAAGTGTGAACTTGGAATAGTTCCGGGTTGTCAGCCTTACTTATCGATTTGACCATTCAACAACGGTTTTGGAAAAGATCAAGAGTCACAACAGAAGGATCGAGGAGGAGGGGAGAATAACAGTATGATGAAGAAGTTGCGGACGCCACCTACGAGTTTCGTCTTTCCAATGATGGAACTCCTGAGATTTAGGAATCGATGGTATGTCCCTTGTGATGAAGAATTAGTTTAAGTTGATTTGGCGAGCTCACCCGTCTTCCTTTTCTATACATCCCGCGTATCACCAAGAGGATCGAGACTTGAAGTTTAATTATTGGTGGCCCCGAATATGACAGGAGGGTGTTAGCCAGTGTGTTAGAGTCATGATTAGTATGTCGCAAGTTTTAAGCAGAGCACCAACCGACCAGGAGGTACCCTTAAACCTATACCTATTCCGAATGGAAATGGAACACATAGCTATGGATTTCATTGTAGGATTACCTCAAGTCAACAAGGGACATGATAGTATTTGGGTAGTGATTGATAGGACTGTCGAAATGTGCTCATTTTTTAATGTCAGACAACCTACACGATGGTATCAACGTGCTAACACTGTATGTCAAGAAAATGATTCTAGTGTGCTGGATTCCCGATTCACTTAGTCTCTGTCGTGACCATGATTCACCTTCCCGATTCTGGAAAAGTTACAAGGTACCTTAGCACAAGTTATCCTTCCGCACCGCCTTCACCCGCAGACAGAGGCATCCGAGAGGGAACCATCAGATAATCGAGGATATTTAGGGATGTGTTCTAGACTTGCGGCATCTTGGAGTAGAAACCTACTTGATTGAGTTTTTTAAACAACAGTTATCAGTCCACCATTGGTATGGCCCATATGAGGCTTGTATGGGCAGGAGGAAATGTAGGTCACATTGTAAGGAGAATTTGCGTGAAGCGAAGTATTGGGCCCGAGATCTACAAAAGATGTCAGTAAAGTTACGGTCATTACGGAAAAACGGTGATCGTAATAGTTGGCGAACAAAGTCGATGCAGGCAGAGTTATGCGGACAAAAGAAGGAGACGATCTTGAGTTTTTTGTTGGTGATGAAGTTTTCTGAAGATTTCATTTAGAGGAGTCTTAAGATTTGGTAAGAAGGGAAACGCACTTAATCCACGAAGTCGGTGGACAATTCCTGCTTAGCAAGAATTGGCAGTAAACTAAGGTTACTTTTTACTCCATCTTTGGAAAAAGGTTCACAATGTCTTTTCAGTGGTCTATGCAAGGAAATGGAAATGCATACGTGATCGACTCAAGTTGTTAAACAATGGAAATTGAAGTTGAGCTAATTGGTGTATGAAGAGAAACAGTAACAAATTTTGGATTCTGCAGTGAGACTCTAAGGAATAAGGGAAATCTTGTGGTTAAGGTTTTGTGGAAGAACATGGGATTTGACGAGTACATGGAACTGCCGCAGAGTATGTTGGACAAGATCGAACTCTGTTGCTTGACCATTTTCGGGGACGAAAATTTTTGTTCAGGAGGGGTGGATGTAATAACGCCCGGACATTTCGGCCAGGTGATTTTTGCACCATTTCATTACCCTTTATTTAACCTTTAGTGATTAAACATGTGCAGGCAAATTCATACAAGTTGAGTAAAAATAGGTTGAGTGGCAATTTTGGAATAAGACTGAAGGATTAGGTATAATAGAAATATGGAAACCAAATCTCATTTAAACCTCACTGCAGCCGACATTACTCTCGGCGACTCCCTTCTTCTCTGGAGGCCTTTTCTCCTCCCCGCAACGGTTTTTCAGCTCCACTCCGATAACCGCATTCTAGAGTGAAGATTTTGACCAATGTAGATGCAGGGTAGTCATTGAGAACTCCGTTTCAGTTGAACTTGTAATTTTCGGGTCTTCAATGGCGAGTCACGTGGTTATCGTTCTTTATCTCATTTGGTAATGTCACCTAAATCGATTCTGGATCTTTACTATAAACAGACCCCGTTTAATCGATAGCTAATCTAGCTGTTTCGGTTTGGATTTCAGACGCCAAGCGAACAGAGCTGTTAGATTCTCGGATGACTTTCGATTAGAATTTTAGGACTTTATTTTAACTACTGTAATGCTGAAATGTGTTCGGGTGAAGAATTGAAGAGAAAGTGATTCAAAGTTGCTAGGATCCAAGGTAATGTTGAATGTACTAAGTTTTCCGGCCAATAGCCCAATAGGGCCCTTCCATCAAAGGGACTATGTAGATTAGGGAACGTGTCTTCTTATGTTTGAATGGAAATGTCAGATGGCTATGGTTTATGTTATTTGATGTTCTCCCTGTCGTAGTTCGATGATTAAGTGCAATTTATGTTATGCATCTGTTGTACTTATCAAGATATGAAATGTTTGGAATATTGTTCTCAGAATAAGATCCAAGAAGATAAAAATTAGGCAACGATGGTTAGTGAGGGTGGGGGTGGTTCGGCGTTTGCACAGTCCGACGTAGGACATATGATACGACCGGCCGTAGGGACCATGATCAACTCATGTCGAACCCCCTTTACGGCCCAAATCCTCCCTTTAAACACATGTATGTAATGAAGAATATGATGATGAAAGGAATGATGAATATGAGCATGTCTACGAATGATGATTATGAACACATGAATACGAGATACGATTTATGAATGAGATGCTGAACAAGTACGTGCAAAAGAAAAGGACTTATGAGCATGTTTTTCTCAAGTTATGCATTCATGAAACTCATTAATAGTTTGCATTCCTTTCTACTAGCTTAGGCTTACAGTTACACCTTACGATGTAGGTGATAGAAATACAGGTGAGGAATACATAAGTGAGGATGAAGTTTGAAGCGGGTGTGAAAGGGAAGGGCTCAGTGGTTGGAAAGTTTGTGGGGGATGGGTTTGACCTCGGTTTTACTCGTAAGGTTTTAATGATAACTATTTGAACACAAAGGTTAAGTAGGATGCTGTTATTACGATTATGGAGCTTGAACGGTTCTAGCTTGAATATGATGATGAGCTTTATAGGAATATAGAAGGAGTGATTTTAATTGTTTCGCTGTGTGGTTGAATGAGGTTCTGATTTATTCTGATGAGTTTTGGCCATTAAGATGGAAGTTATGAGGTTACATGTTATATAGATAGAAGTCTTAAAAAACAAGGGGGATGTCTGATGCGAGGATGATGGCAGAAATGAGTCTGTCTTTCGGAGGACGTCATCGGAAGAGGAAAAGTATTTGTCTTTCGGATGGACTCATCGGCAGGGGAGGGTTGTGAGGAGTCGTAGTTGGACTTCCGGACGAGTTCATGGAGAGGAAAAGTATTTGTCTTCGGCTGACTGCAGCGCAGGGAGTTTGTGATGGGAGTAGGGTAAGTTTGACTTCCGGAGGATTCATCGGAAGAGGGAAGAGGATTTGTCTTTGGCTGACGTCACCGGCAGATAAGGGTATCTGCCATCGGCAGAGTGAGAGCCTCGCTTATGGTTTATCTCATCGGCAGACATGGGACGTAGTCACGGCAGATGGTGAGTTAATCTGCCGGAAGATGTCGTTGTATAAGCTCGGCAGATGGAACGACATGTATGTTATCTGGCGATCGATATTGAGTAGTGAGTTAAGTTACCGGAAGATGTGATGCCCGTCTGGCAGATATTAGAGTATTTGCCCTCGGCAGATGAGAGCACGTCTATTGTTCTCTCATCGGCAGATGTAGGTGCTCCGTTGTATAATTGAACGGTGTTTTAATTGGTATACCCGAGTTGCACGTGAAAGTCGGCAGATGCAAATATGTGTGATGTCGATCGATGTCTAATGAATCATGTGAGATGCACGTGATGACCGGTTAGCAACAATAGATGTGTTCGCTTTCGCGATCGGCAGCGAGTGAAGCTAAACCGGTATTCAGCGAACTTAAAGTTAATTGACTGCGAGTTGATTGTATAAAAAAAACCATATACACGAGTACGAGCGTATAAAAAGTAGGATAAGTTTACAGGAAAGTCATGAACGTGACGATCCTCGCGGTCGTACATCTTAAATGAGGACAAGTCATGTTCAAAATACAGTGGTGGTCTCAATTGTCTCCAACAAAGTGGGCGTCTACAGCAGAAATGAAACGTTTGCCAGGGTGACTTATCTCCTTCTCCAACGGTGGCAAACTCGGAGCATGCTTTCAATCTTCCTCATCAATCTCTTCAGGAAACAAATAGGGTTTAGATGATCTTCCTCAAATGTGGGCGGTTGAAGCCTGCGAAATCGAGTACCCTGAATGCTCATAGCATTTTGTCCCGAGTGGCACTCCTTGTGCTTCACGGTTCAATACACTCCTTAATTGGTCGGAACCAACTGGTTGGAGCACACTATGTCAGTCTGTTGATGCACCAATCGGTCAGCTGCTAACCACTAGGCTCCTCTTCACCTCCACATTGGCATTTATTAGGCACTTCTTAGGTTTCCTGGGCGTTAGCCATTCTACTGGGTCCGTATAAGGAATTACTTTATAAAAATCATAGGTTATAAGGCTAAAATACACACTTACAGTCGTTGGAGCACTTCCATGCACGATTGGCACGGATGAGTAATCTTTTGACGGTTTAACTGAATGTCTCTGATACCATGTGTAATGCCCCGAGTTTTACTGAAACCCGGGTTAGTGAATAGGAAACCGAAGAGTATAAGAAAGATTGATTTGAAAACTTCGTACAAAACTCTAAAATTTGGAATTTGATAAAACAGGAAACTTGCAGCGGGAAATCGTTTAAACAAAATAAAATAACCAATTTAAAACATGTTTAAAATAATAGGTTGGGAAGTTAAGAAGCAAAGGTTGAACTCGTGAAAATACTTGAAAGGTTGCAAAAGTCAATTCATCGTCCGATGAACAAAGTCAACGAAATGGGGGAAAGATATTTGAAGCATTCCACGTTCACTAAACGACAAACACAAGATTTGTAGTCCGGTCAGTCTATCAAAGACCAATACAACGGCACTAAACGACAAACCACAAAGATGTCATCGGTCAGTTATCGAAGAAATCCACGTTAACTAAACGGACAAATAAATCCTTCATCTACCGGTGACGGTTCAGCAGCGATGATTTACTTCATTACGATCGGACTGTACTCTACATCCACCGGTTGCATAAGAAGACCATCATCGGTGCACGTGATGCTTCTCACTGTGAGCAAAATTTTTAAATATAGCCCGGTGATAAACACACCTCAAATTTCACCTCACCGAGCTACTAGACTACAAAATAAGACCGCACTTCGCGCCGGTCACTAGACGACAAACATAACGCTAATATCATCGGTACTATTGACAAACGGACTTAACCATTATCATCCGATAGGACGGAAACACAACACTAACATAGAAAGGAATTTATTGCTTTTCCCCAAGACCATTCCGAAAACAACCCAAACAATAGCATTAATCAAATCCAGTGGAAAATCAGCATTTAAAACTCAACGGATTACTAGTACCGAAATCCAAAACGTATTAGAAATACTGAAATTTACTGCATGAAAACACATACGCAGAATTGATCATATCAAATAAACCTCGACAAATTGCGACACCAGTTAATATCCTCATCAGTTTACAAGCCGAGACATGGGGTGCTCCTCCAACCACATTAAATCATCTGTGCATCAGGAAATTCACCTCGTGGTATCCTCAACAAACTACATCACAAAACTCATCTATTAGTAGTGCTAAGTAAGTAAGAATTAATGAAATGAATGCTGAAACAAAATCCCCGAATATGCGGTTTTTTTTCTACTGTTCTAATCTCAGTTGTAACATCGTTGGTTACTATCGATCCCATGATTCCTTGGGAGGGGATCAATTTCCCAATGTCTACATTCCTCTTCATTAGTGAAGGGGGGATGAGGTCCCTTAAAGTGTTCTGATCCCTCAATTCCTTGTGAAGGGGATCAGGTCTCCCAATGGTATACATCCTCTTCATCAGTTAAGGGGTGGATTCGTTCCTACACGCCAATGCTGGTCAATAGGACTTACCTTTCCATATGATACATGAAAATCCATGTTCGTTTTCTTTCAAAGTTATGATGCAGGACATACAGAAAATACTCAAAACATGCAACAACCTAATGTTTTGTGATGTAGGCCCGAAGGCACACAAATACTTTACTTACCTGGTCTCCGGAATAGCTTAGGCTATATGTATCAAGAAATCTGCTCACCTAAAACCAGGACGATTATCGATTAGATCCACACTAGACTTGAGCTAACTACCTGAAGTATAAGGACGCCCGGTTGGGGGCTCTAATGATAAAACATTCACGATAAATCACTAAACCCAAACCCACATCTCTCAAGCGCCAGCCTTTCGAAACCACATAAATTTGCAATCCTTCAGTACAAAGCACTAGAACAGCAAGTAAATTAATCAAACTCCTTAGTGGGGAAATCGGATGGGAATCGCCTAGAGGAGTCGCCGAGCTGAGGGTAAGAGTATTAAAATAGTGGCGGATACACCTCACTAACCTTCCTTTAAATAAGTTATCCACAGATAAATCGCAATAACATCTTGCCCCTGACATAGTCATTAAAAAAACCTAGTCAACAATTCCACTCAATTTTTAAACCATAAAAATTATATACCACGTTTGATAACTTATTTGGATTTATAAAGAACCGTGGTTGCTACATCACTAAAACTACTAGAGTGGTATACGAAAACATCTAAAAATGTTTTGAAAACTATATACTGGAAGACGTTGCCCTCGAAAACACTTCAACGCCTAACCACTGAACTAGTGTAACAATTGCTGGCATCTTTAACCTTCGCTTCGTTTGCCTTGACTTTTGATACCAACATGACCTTCACTTGAGGGAATCAGACCTTCTCTCTAAAATTTTCTCACAATTCTGTTAGAAGCGTGAATTCACAAACTTAATAGCCTTACTTACAGGTTACACAGAAACCTGTAACATACAACATTAAGTTCTTTTTGATCCCTTTAATGATGACGAGAGCACCCGTACTGATATTCACAACTCCAACTAAATCGTTGTATGCCCTTTTGGCATCCAGAGTATTACGAGATCAGATTCTTTTTCAAATCGGGACATGTCGCATATTACCCCAGTGTCCCACAAGTCATAAACATCTAATTTGATGTACACATCCTAACTACTTATTACAATACGAAGGAAGCAAGAGGTATAGCCAGAAGAAAGAGGAGAGGAAGATAGAGAGAAAAGGGGATTGGAAAATAGCAAACATGCAATTTCAATTAATAATCATCAACTTCATTTCACAAAGTTACATGCACACAATTTAATAGAAAAAATTAAACACTAGAAGTTTGACCCTAGAAGTGTGGAAAGACAGACATTGATGAACCATTAACACATAACAGACACCCACACAATACTTAAAAACTATAATAATAACGACCATAATAAATATGATGTCACATCATTCTACCGGGGTAGAAAGAATCCCGAATCATGTGACGAAACACCAATGCAGAGGAGATAGTAACCAATCATAAGCTAAGCAGCTGAGCCAAACCTTCTTCGCGTCCAATAAGCTGAGTCCTGAGGGTCTGGAAGAGAATCGTTCTGTAGTGTGTTTGGGATCATGGCAAAGAAGAAAGATTCCCGGATGAATATGAAGAACGTCCAAGAGATTGGATTACAGTGCTGAAGTGTTATTTGGAATCACGTATAATCACTATCTGGGTGCTCCACATAACAAACCAGGAGCGCGAGACAAACCTTATTAGTAAATACACGATGTTCATCTAAAATAGCACAATTTTACTTTCTTAGTGTAGTGAATGAGATGTTGGGGAAGCTCGAGAAATTAAAGATGTAGGCTCAAAATTGATAGAGATGAGGGTATATAAAAATGGCAGGAGTATGGGCTAAAGGGGCATTTGTAAGAATAAAGCTCAACATAAAAGTAGGATGCGTAGACCAATTGAGGTGGAGATCAAACGACATAGATTGGGCCATTCGCTTTTAAACTTTTTAAAAAAGGACAGCGCTTTCCTAAAGCCTTCAGTTTAGAACCAAATGGGATATACGCCGCTCAGGGCAAATTCGAACCAAACCTAATCTCAATATTAAATTCAACCTGTCTTTTGTGTGTGATCAGCTCGTAAGTTATCTGATGCATTACTAGCCGCTATTTGTTTATGATCTCTATATGCAAATCATGAAGGTGTTGTGCAACATTTTCAACCGAATGACACACTAGCCATCGGTGACATCGAGAGGAGGTCTAAAAGGCTTCCTAGGTTTGAAATCATGAACAACTTCAAATGGACTCATAACTATAGATCGTTTCACCGGAGGATTGTATGGCAATTGGGCTGGTGGGGAAGATCAAATCCCATTCCTAAAATTTTTCGTTGACCAAAACAGCTTACTAGTTTCCAAGACTTCAATTAACAATTTCAGTTTGACCATCAAGTTAGGATGGTAAGCAGTCAAAAATTTTTAATGTGGTGCCTAACATGCTGCCATAGAGTTCTCCAAAATGCCAGTAAAATGCAGTCACTATCTGAAACACATATAGTATTAGGGAAGACCATAAAGTTGGACAACCGGAGAAAAATAATTGAGTCCTTTTAGTGAACGTTCAAACTCCGTAGGGAGTAATAATATTTTAATCCTCTGTGTTCGAAGGTTTTGGCATTGAGGAGTCTCCCGTGGTTGGGGTTGGAGCAAGGGTTAAGTATAAATTGTGTTCTTGTCCCGGAACACCCAAAAAAAAAAAAGAACAAAAATTTGATTCGCCTGTATGGTGACATCCAAATTAATACAACCAAGTACGGCCCAGGATGAATGACTGACACATCCATGGGAATAACGTAGCACCAGCGTTGTTCTTTATACTAAAGGAATGAATAGTGAAACCAAACCACGCTCTTTACAGTATAGAAGAAGAGTCAATCATGAACGTCCAAGGTAAAGGATGAAAAACTGATGGCATCCAAGACGGGCTACAGTAGTTGCAGAACTGCATGAATACAACACCCTATCCACAATGATTGTAGCTTTGTTATTGACTTGATACAAGTGGGAAAAATAGAATGACGACGAGATCTTCCACATCTAGGTGGGGTGAGCGTGCATCTCACAAGTTTAGCGAGGTGAATCGAAGAGAGTAGGACAAAAAAAAATGGATCGGGATACATCATAAAAAGTTTATTGTGTGCCAATCCTCAAATCTTCAGGGTTAGTTCATAGACGGTTTTCACTTGTCTCCCGTTGCATCTTCACATTTATAGGACTAAGTTTTGGCTAGGCAGTTAGAAGAGCTGTGACCAAACCTCCAGTGCAACATTGTAAAGCGAAGCGCTTTTTGAATTGTCTATACTTTTTCTGTAGTTTTCTCTAACTAAATAGGGTATAGACGGTGGGGGTCCTAGGAGAGATTAGGGGAACAGGGGTCGGGACTGAGGGAGGTCTATTGCTTCACTTCGCTTGACAATTGGTATGTCTCGTAATAGCTCAAAGTCTAGAACTAAAAAATATGCATGATTGGGATTGACACCTAGAAGGAAAGCAGTCACGTCTTAGGTCTTCTCTTACACCTTTGATCTACTGTAAAGTCATGGCCTCATCTTCCCGATTGACTTCTTATTCGAAAATCATCGAAACTAGGTAACGTTTCGTGATTGGGAAGAATTGCCCTGGGGTAAGGCTTCCATGGTTTAACAATTTTTTTACCCGGTGGGATTGGGGTAAATACTTCTCTGAAGTACCAATTCATTCTTACCAACTATCCACAGGAGGTGCTAACGCGTTCAAGGAGATCTTCGACACTCTACAAAATAGTTGTGCAGTACTAGATAATTTAAGATGCAAAGGAACACGCGATTTTGTGGCCAATGCGTAACCAGTAAAAAAAGATCCATATCTTTTACCCATGAATAAAAATACGGAGGATCTAGAAACCATCAAAAGTGGATCATCCAATTGGTATTCCTAAAAAGTGTTCACTCCTGGTGATTAGGAGGTGGCGATTCATCGACGATACTGGTGTCAACTACCATCATGATCAACATTTTTGTCCAATGGGTAGGGCCAGGGTCGTCTAGTATTGTTGGTGATGCTGAGTCGATATTGACCACTACAGAAGTGTCTGTATCTGACCGAATGAGGAATTTGCCTCTATATGGTTTAACTATTTTCGCGGTTCTATAATATTAGTCTGGGACTAGCTAATTGCATCGTGAAAACTGTGGGTTATATCACTGTGTAATTACGGAAAGGCATCCAATGGAATGTTATTCCCGATATAACGAAGAGAACTAGATAGGCTGTACGACCAATCCGTAACTGCAATGCAATATTTTTATGGGAGCCCAACATAATCAACACCCTTTAATGAATGTTATAGAGTCACTCAACTAATAGTGCTCGTACTGAATAATATTCACTACGACCACGATACCACAAGTGAGTTTGATAATTTTTTGGAGATTACGTTGTTCTAAACAAAACAAGCACGTAGAATTATATTTCAAAATAATTAACAATGAAAACCCCAATATTATGCGCAAAGATATATCACACAATATGCTATCAGATTGAAGTCGAATAATAGAAATATGAAATTCATTGCAGAAGATTATTAAATCAAATAACAGTTTAAACAGAGGCGTTTAGGATAAGCAACAAAGTGGTCTTAGGGGTGAGTCATAATAGGCGTGAGTGTGGTGACTCAAATCAGGGGCATTGAGGCATTTAGAAATTTGAAATCCGGTAAGTTCAAAAACAATGAATAAATCAAAGCATATTTAGAGATAATAAGATGAAAAATCTGACTAAAAGATTATTGGCAAAACTCCCTGAATTTGTTTAATTATGCTCCCAAGATAGCCAGAATTTAGTAATAGAACTCCATATCCATTAGTCAGAGCAGCAATCGAAATTCAACCTGTGAATTAAAGAGATTCAGTCGTGAATTAAAAGAGCCAGCAGATCTTTTTAATATTCACTCTGTTGATAGTGACATTCAATCCCCAACAGCAAAAGGCAGCACACTGTAGACTCATGGAGAATTCCGAAATAGAATAATCACAACGTGATAGCAACCGGATTCTTGAATAATCGACAAAACAAAAGACTTCAATTACAAACAGAGACGCCGAAAGAGTGTAGCCCAAAAGAGACCAAACAGAGGGAAACGTTGATAAGAGATCCAGCGTAGCTATTTGAATAGTGGAGGGGAGGAGCGGCGAACAGAGGCGGCCGAAACAAGGCGGAAAAAGAGGCGTGAGGCTGATGAACAATAAACAGTCCAACGCGAACAGCCGTACACGTGGAAACCGAGGAGATTACGATCAAAAATGCCCTCCTATGATTGAATACAAGAGCAGAATCGTGGACGACGAGGTCCGATAGAGGAGACTCGGTGGCCGCATGGAGTAACGACGAACAGAACAATAACCGAGACGCGAAAAAACTTGACCCCCAACAACGCACGACGGGTGGCGAACAATGGCGGTATATCGACCAAAACAGCGTGAAACAACTTACAGGTATGCAAACAAGGGTTCTCCGTTCTATTTTGAGAAATTGGAGAAAAGTATAGAACAACCTGGAAAAGCTTCTGAATTTCCAATGGAATCTACTGATCAGTAGCAACAGTACACACCAAGATAACAGCAAGGAATAGTGTAAAATCGAGCCTTAATCGATTTTATGTTGAGAACACCACTAAAACTGGCTCGGATACCAGTTTGATGCCAGTGAAAAATAGTAAGAAAGAAAATAATTTAAGAGGGGAGAAGAAGAGGAGGAAAAGGAAAAAAAGGAGTTAGCCACGAAGAAAGAGGAGGAGGAGGACGCTAGAAAGGAAAAGCGGAATGTGAAAAATAGCAACACATTGCAATTCATTCAGAATCATTAATTTCATTATCCACAAAGTTACAATGCAACAGTTTAACTAGAAAAATTTAACACTAGAAAGTTTGACATTAAAAGTTTGAAAGACAAAGACGTAACGGAACCATTAAAAACATACCAGAAAACACACAAGATAAAATTATACTAAACAAAGACCATAATAAATATGTATCCACATCATTATGTCACAGACAAAGTTGTCTTATTTTTTTGAGTGAATACTCAGCTATTTTCCGTGGTCCTATTCATTTGTGAAGGTATTTTGTAGTCATTTTATTTTAAATGGAGATGTTTATGCCCATCACTACCCTGGAAAAAGATTCATAACGGTAAAGGGAGAGTGTCAAGCTTGGAAAGAAAAGAACCTAAAAAAACAGAGTAATTAATTGGTAGATCATTATTCTTGTATTGCGGGTTTTGATAAGTTCAAATTTCTTAAGGGTGGAGAAATGAAGGGTGTGTACATGGTTGCTAACGGTTTAGTAAAGATGTGCGGAATGGTATTTTGAACAGTTGTTTAATATGACATGCTAATTGTTATAGAAACTTTAATGATCCATTTCATGCATTAAAGTCGAACATCACTATTGGCATGAAACGCTAGATAATTCATACATTCGTACAACGATAGATTTTTATCATGCTATTAAAACAAATCAAAACTTTCAGTAGATTATCTGTTTGATTTCATAGCTTTTGTGGTCTGCAATCACATCTTTCATGGTTTCCATTAGCCATCAGTCATGGCACTCGAGGCACCGTTTATTATTTAGTAGATCTTAGTAACCCGACTGTACTATGCTTCCGTCATTTTATCTGCAGCTAAGATGAAGGTTGGAAAACAATTTTATCATGGTCAGCCTTTTGAGGTTTGAAACGCATTTGGATTTTTCTGATTCAAGCAAAGCAAAGATTATAGAATTGGATACCTCTAGCCCTCCGAAGAAGGGAATGCTGCCAATAGCCTCTGGTGTGTTAGCAGGTGCAATTGCTCTTGCAGACATTGTCAGATTGTGGTTTAATTAAAACGGTCATCAAAGGAGGTTGATTTAGGCACGTATGACAAAAGATGATACGAGGTAGTTGTGCTTTTGGTACCCTTGTAGGAAGGAAGCCTCTCAAATGCACGGTAAAGCAAGGAAAGTAGTGGAAATCCAAAGGAGTTCAAATGTCCACTAGGGAGGTTATATAGCTGAATAACGTATTTATAAAAGACGGGAGGATTCGGAGATAGAAGGATTTTGTTACGTGGAAAGCCCAAACACTTCATTTTTATGTGTTATGCTAGGGTAAAAAGGTGAATTCAAGAGTTGATACTCTTGGTGGTACAAGTACGATCTCAATTTGGGGAGGTTTAACAGCCTTTATAACAAATAAGAGACTTGCCCATTGAGTGTTATTGTCGTCATCTTGTAGGCTATGTTGATCATTTTAAGTATGCTTTTGGTGAAAATCGGGGAACAGTGGGGCGGCCAACTCTCATTTCTAGCTCTATAGATTGATTCTTACTTGATAGGTTGATGGGTTATTTGGAATACTAATATAATTTCCAAAACTTAGTTGTTTAAGTTTAGATTGGACAGAGTGACCATTCTCCCGGTAGCCAACAGATGGATTTGATTTGATATGTTGGTTGCAAAATATGCTTCGTTTGATGAGGGCAGTGCACGAAGAGTTGTCCTAACTAAAGTTTGTGGATTTTACCTAGTTTGACAAACATGAAGAGTGAAATTTCCAGAAATGATTGTTTAGTGAGAGAAGAAACTGGGAAATTACATTTTTTCCCTCCCTGTTCTTTCTTTTCTGTTGGGACAGATAATGTTGATATTGGATCTGTAATCCGATAATTTTCTTTATATTCAAGTGGTATTCTTTTGTACGTGTAAATACGTAAATATATGCATTATGTTGACATTGATTTTGGCCAAACTTATAGTATGGCGATAATCCTTATTCCACTATTTTTCAAAGTGAGTATTATTTCTTGGTAATAAGAAATATATTTATTCAGATTAGCGATGGATGTATATTGAAGATCCTGAGATTTTGTGAAAGAGAAAAATAAAGAAACATGAATAGTAGGAAAGTTGTGAAAAAAGCTAAAGGCACTTCTTGTTTTTTAGAGAATCTTTGTTTGGACAAAGCCGATTTGATAAAGATTCGGTGCATAATGTTGAGGATTCGAGACACATGATAATAGATCTTGCTAAGTTTTGAGATAAATATCAAGTTGTTGAAGATATTTTCCTAAAAATGTCACACGGATGTCACACAACCGTTTTATGAGATTAGGTTGCTTATTACTTGCAGCAGAATATGTTTTGGTAACTGAATTAAAATCGAAGATAATAAGAGTAATCAATGTTTTAAGGGTTTGTTTCTGTGGAAACAATTACGGATTTTTGGTCTAGTCATGAGAGAAGCTTTCTTGTTTTGCAAGCCGTCATTTTCGTCACTTCCCTACGTTTTTGGCGTAGTTTGTGATTGTTGTACACACTTTTTATGCGAGGATTAATCGATTATCGGAGTGTGTTGATATTTATTGCATACGAAGGCAACGCCCTCGTGTTATAGATGGTGCGTAGTTCATTTCTTAATCATTTAAAATTCTTATTACTCCACTCTTTCATTTTGGTAATATATTTGTTTTTAAAAACATAACTTAGCTCAAGATTGTAATGGCACGATTTCAGAGCATCGCTCAGCAAAGGAATACATATGATCTGCAGCGGGCAGTGCACCGGTATCGGGGATGCAAGAGAAAATTACAACCTTAGACTGCAATTACCGATAGAGAAATAAACCACATTTCGTACGCGTAACTAAAACGGGTTTCTATCATTTGGTGAAAATGTGCATTCACGGGATAAATTAAAACGGACCCGGTCATAAACGACAAGAATAACCCTCACTCATCGGTAGCTAGACGACAGATTAACTTACATTTCCTGATGCTTAAAACACTCTACATCCTACCGAGTCACTGGGTGATAAAATCACAATGACATCATCCGGTAACGTAAATACAACAATCTGCCGATCATAGGACGACAAAAGTAAACTACATCTTCCATGGGCGTAAACCCTCCTACATCTAGGTCATACGGTAGGGGTGGGGTGCTGCAATACACTTACATATCCGAGTAACTTAAATACACCTCATCTTGCCGATCCACTAGACGACAAAATAAACTTACACTTCGTATGACTTAAACACTTACCTTATACGATCAACTGGAAGATTGACATAAAAACACTGAAATCATCCGGTGGTATCACATTAAATACACTATCTGGTTTCCAAATTCAAATGGATTAACTTAATAATAATGAAATCAGGTAATCTCGTAACAGAGTATGTATAGAGGAAGAATGAAGAAAAGAACAAACAAACGCAGCACTTAAAAGTAGGATAGATTCCGGGGTCAAAGACAACGGCAAAAGAGGACGAAAGGGTAGAAGAAATAGAAGTGGCAAGATAATAATGTATAAACTAAACCATAAAAAAAATACCAGTGGGGAGCATTGGCAAGCCGACCACAGAAATTGAACCCTTGTCAATTCAGCAACAAAGATAAAAAAGTGAAGGAGACTGTGGGATGCCACAAGGAAAGGGAGGAACTTTTTCCGGACTTTCGCTTTCCTCTTTTCTCCTTTTATTTTTTCTTTTCCTCTTTTTTTTTTCCCCCCCCCTTTTCTACCCCCTTTTTTCCTTTGTTTTTCCCTCATTTTTTTTTTTCCTCTTGTCCCTCCCCTCTTCTTCTTTTTTTCTCTCTCTCTCTTTCTCTATCTCCCTCCCTTTTTTTTTTTTTTCCCTCTTTCTTCTTTTTTTTTTTTTTTTATTTTGCCTTCCCCCTTCTTTTCCTTCTCAGGTTAAGACTCTAGCCTAGATGCTTAGTATAGGCATGTATTACCACATCATACAGATCTGCGCCCGTGATGCCGCGCACGACAACAACATGCGCATGACTCTTTTCTGTTTATCTACGTCTACACCCCCTCCTTCTTATTAATCATCGTGAATCTTCAAACCCATCCTATCCTCATGATATGCAATCAGGTGAGTCTTCATTCTTGTTATACAATCATATTTCATATGTTGTGTGATTACGCAGAGGCTTTGTGCAGGCTTGTCCAGGGTGCTCCCATTCTTTGCATCAGCGAGATTGTCCTGTCACTACTGTACTCCCTATGGGGGCATCTCTGAGGTCCTTCTCCTTTGGCCCGTGGCCATCATCCGTGTTCACCCCGCCCCCCCCTTCCTTCACGTTGCTAATGATTACTCATTATTTACTTTCACTCATGCTGGCCAACCCTGCTCTTAACACTTTTCTCTGCATCACCATATTCATGAGCTGTCGGGCATTCCTCTTACCGCTACGTCCCGCGCCCTACCCCCCCGGCACCTCTCCCACATGCCTAACTAACCTCAATGCTAGTCCGTAAATACGGATTTACTCAGCCATTCGTTAGGTTTCCTCTGACTGCAGCTGTTTGCTGGGGTCCTTAAAGCGCGCCCCTTACCTTCACTTCCCTTCTCCCTTAGCCCTTTGCGTCCGTCTCTTCAAATTCTCACTCCAAACATTTACATTGCCGTAGTACACCAAATCCTCTTGTTCTCATCCACGATCCTAGGCTCCACGCTCTCGTCCCTCTCGATCCCTTTAGTGTCGTTCTCTGTGCGTTGAATCCCAAACCACCACCGCAGATTCGATTAGCCCAGGTCTAAGGTGTGGTTTGTTCACTGTCCAAAATGATTCGGACTGCCCTACCCCTTTCCGCTTTAACCTCCTTATAATCTCGGCCTGCCGACTCCAGCCCGATGCACCATAGTGAAACTAGGCTTACCGACCTACACGCAGTCCATCTGGCCATTCCGTACTCGCGCCCCACGTCCAGATACTGCGGCTCTCGCAGCTCAGAGCTTCGCACAGGAACCGCTCGTCGAAGGAGGATTTCCCGCTGCCCGCGAGCGACCGCTGCGCGGGCCCATCGCTCTTTTCTGGCGCGTAAGAGATGCTGTACCGGGCGTTCCCTGAGGTTTGACGTTCCTTTTTCTTTACAACGCGTCACTATCCGCCTATATATTAAATTGCCCTCAACTAGTTTAACTCCCACAGGTAAGTAATAAGTGCATACACTTCTAAACCGTGACCGTACTGCATTATTCCTGACCGTTCCTAACAGTAGGAAGTCACTGGTTGCAGTTGTCGGTGTTACACGCGGTATAGTCCCCATTGATTCGAGGAAAAAGGAATTGAGTTCGTTTGCATAGTACTCCCAGTCTTTATAGTATGTCTTTCTTTCACCTCTTGCCGGGTCGATAGTTGATTGTAAACGCCATTTGAATATGTCTCGTCATTACCATCGCTTCTTTTGGTTTTCGACTGCATATCATTTTTCAGACCATCCATCACTCATCGAGTTTGTTAGGCGATCTTCTTGTCCACTAGCTCCTCTGTGTCTCTGGCGTTCTCTGCTCGTGACGTAGTACTCAAGCATGTCTCTCGTTTGATGGTGACACTGCTGAGTCCACTCTCGGCGCTGGGCATGGTTGGCCCCATTCTAGTGCTTCATTACTTGCTTATGTCGCAGAGGATTGCATCTTTCTTTTTAGTGCCTTCCTCTGGTCGGTTCCGCGTTTCCTTGCAACTTTGCATAGGCTCCCGATGGAGTTCGGTTTTCTTGTTGTACTTCGTAAGCAGGTCTTTGTAGCATTATCTTTGAGTGACGTATACCTCTCCCTTTGGGCTCCTGTCCTGCTCTTTTGTTCCCCCACCCGCCCTGTGCCTCCGGCTGACCTACTCCGCTTCCGACCGTTTTTTTCCTCTCTCTTGGTGTTTCTCAGGCTCCACTGCTTTTTTGGCGCCTGTTTATCTACAGCAGTCTTCCTCGCTAGCTCGCCCTTTTTTCAGGGACAATCTTGGGCCCAATTCTTCTTTGGCTGGATGTCCTGTGATTATTCTGCGCCCCGTGTTCTCGATGTTATTCTTTTTCGATATATCCGATCCTTGTGTGAGGGTCTTCTGTTCGTGCGCCCCTCCGTGCGTCCCTTCTCTTCGATTTTGTTATTTACTCGCCTTGCGATATCCCCCTTTTCCACCTTCCCCTGGACCCCTGCCCGTGCTGGCTGTTCTCTGCGTCCTGCCCGCGCTCTACCCGGTTTGTGCTCCTCCACCCCTGCCCGGCCTGCGCCTTGATGCCTCCCTCCCCCCACCTTTGTCCGTGCTTCCTTTTGTTTTCCTCCCCATCCTCTTTACCCGTATATCCTGCCGCGCAACACGATATGTGCCGATTCCTCTAGCCTTGTCGCACCCCCCCCTTCCCTTTCCTCGGTGGGTTTGCCCCTGGTCGGGCCCCTTTCCTATCTCCTCGGTCGTTTGCCTTCCGCTCCCCCTCAGGGGCCTCTCGGAGGACCTTGGCCATCCGATGGCGAATGATGCCCCAGGGCCGGCGCCACTGCCACCCCCCCGGCGTTCTGCTGCCGTGCCCCCACAGCTCTACCCACTGGTCTGTCCATGTCAACGCTCGCCTCTCTGCCTGATGAAGTTCCACCCTCCCTTCTCTTCCTGCGTGGTGCAGTCCCCCTCCTCCCCCTCCTTGGATGCCGTCCACCCATCATTGCAGCTGCGTACATCATTCTGGTGAAGTCACTACCTCCTTTCAACCCACACTTCCTTGCCGATGCAGTCCCCCCAATTATCGCCGGCCGATTTCATTTGGACCCACCGCGCGACTTCCTGACGTCCCGCGGATGCTTCCGCTTCCGTCCCTTGCGTGTTAACCCGCACACAAACGATTACCAGCCCTGACCTTCGCTTAGCAACCACTTCTCTTTTCACACACTGCTCACCTTCGATCGTTCCCTCGTATCTCTGATAGCGAACGAACTTTATTCCCCTTTCCTCCACTATCGTTCTCAAACCCTCCTTACTTCCAGCCCGCTCTTCCTCCTTCGCCCCTTTCCTCCCACACGCTTCCCCCCTGCTCTCTCACCTTCGCAGTACCCCTGAACACGTCCGGTTATGGAGGCCCCACCTCCAAATGTTCAACCTTGCTTCAATTTGTATCTGCCCCCCTACCTATCGCTGACATTCACTATAGTCTCCGCTCCCCTGACCAGCTTCGTTAACCGCCCCCCGCTGGACCATTGATGGTGCCCTCTCCACGAGAGCTCGTTCCGTGACCCCTAAACCACTGCTGCCTTCTTCTACCTACAACACCACTATCTCTTCCGCTGGTACGTATTCGTACTGCACTGAGTGCCATCCAGTAGACTACAACTTCTGGCAGTCAGTCCGTCCGTAACTTGTTTTCCTTTCTAAGTCGTTGCCTTTACTCGTTTGATTTAGAGTGACACCTTGGGTCTGGCTCATCCTCTCCGTCTTATCCGGTATTCATTAAGGGCGGGCTTACTCTCGTCACGCTGCTTGCACTGCGCTGTGGAGTTGCATTGTCCCCGTATGTGCTCCGGCGAAGCTCTGGATTGCTATCCGTATCGCAAGCTGTGTTCGAATAAGTGTAGCTCTGGTGTTTCCGCTGCATGACCAAGGCGTGTCGTGGGCTACTTCTACACGTCTCACCTTTCTGAACGCGTGTGCGATTGGGCTTGTGTCTGGAGAGCTCACACTGCTGGCTCACGGGCTTCGTTACCTTTTCTACGCTCACCCGTTCTTTCGATTCGGTCCTGCATCCGTTCTAACGGTCCTCTCCTAAATACACTTGCGCCCGCTATTCTCTCGATCACACATACCAATTTCTTCTCTTCGCCCTCTCTCCGGAGCGCGTTCCCCTTCCGTGACCCATGCCCTCCTCTTCTCCCTTTACCAGTTTCTCTTAGACCCTAGCTACTCTTTGATTTAGTACCTTTGCACCCTTCATGCCTCTTCCTCATTTTCCGATCCTCTTTCCCCCCCCGTTCTCTCTGAGCTCGCTCTCACGCGCCCCACGCCTCTCACCAACTTACTATCGCACCTCTCTTCTTTCTATCTCTACCAGCTCGACACTCAATCCTTCTCCAAACGCTACCGTTTGTGATGTCGGCCTTCGACGGCCCAAGCAACCTTATACCACTGCTCCTCTGCGGACTTATTCGGTTCACTACTTCGGCGCTTGAGACCCCTAGTCTAACTCTATGCAGCATCCCGAGCCTAGCATAACTCATGTATCCTCCATCACTAGAGAAAAGTAGGCGCTAGTTGAGTTATGGGCGCGTCCACCCACACCCATCGAAAAATCACACCAACTATAAGCTCCCCACACAACCGCACACACACCAGTAAACTATCCCACCACCCACACGCCACCGCACCAACTAACAACACCCCACACCCACCACACACACCCCACCCCACCAAACCAAACCACCCACACACAACACACACCCTGGTAACCTGCTATATAACACTGTGAAATCTTCAGTGAACGAAATGGAAAACGGACCTAGTGGAGGAGAGAGGATTTTCGGTACGGAGAATCGCCTGGCGTTCTGGAGGCCTGAGCTGACGAACGCGAAGGAGAAATGAGGGAATATGTGGGGCTAAACTCATTAACCCATCCGTAAATACATTTTCCACTTTTCAAAATGCAATTAATCTTTGCCCTTGCATAGTTATGCTTAACCTAATCATCATTTCTCCCCAAATCCTCACACTAACGGTAGTTAAATTCGGTTCATAGAAAACGGTGCTAGGACACAATCTTTTTCACGTTGGAGTCGAGTACACATTGATTGAAAGCTTTGAAAGGTCGGACTTGTTCTAAAAAACTCACCTAGGTGTGTTGTGAGAAAGCATGCAACAGTACGAAGGACAACCGTTTTTCTCCATACTACAAAGGACATTGGACCAACTAGAATCAGTGGGAGTAATTCAAGCAGCACGGGTTAGTTGTAGATGACTGTGATCCTCGGGTGGGACCCTCATTGGTGTGCTTTCCAATTTTGACATGGTCATATAATTGTCTTATCAAACTTTAGTATAGGATTCCCTGGACCGATCACCTTTTAAACAATCTTTTCCAGCTTCTGAAATTTACCATGTCCCAAACTTCTATGTCATGAATAGTGTCTTCCATATCAATCGAAAACAGGTAGAGGGAGGAAGAAATAAGATAGAAGAAATTGTCCTGATCTCTAACTACTTCAATAACACATTGATAAGCCTAACCTACCTAAGAAAACGTTTAGAGTTAGAGGGGAGCGTCCCACCTTTTATTCTAGCTCCTCGGATTTAGGCAAGACAAATGGACGAGAAGAAACACCAAATTGTAAGATGAACTTGAATGACGGCCATTGAGGGTGCTAGATGAAAACGACAAACTTTATATGAGTTAGTGGAGTGAGTGAGGTGTGTGATAGTGGAAGCGTGGTCCTGATTCATTGAGATGGAAAAGATATGCAAAACTTCAAGAAACGGCAATAGGTAATATTTGAAGCCTTTGGCAATAGTTGCTTCCAAGGAAGACAACTCGACTATTGAACACGGTTTGGGGCCACTTCTTGGCAGTTTTCCATCCAAGGAGAGGAGAAGAAGATGGCTATATTACCTTGCAAGCTACCAAGCAGGAAGGGTGTTTTTGGGGTGGGGCGCAACCCCTCGTTTTGTGACAAACCGAGCAAACCTTGTGGTTTCTTCAAACTCTTCACACCATGGTGAGGGAAATCCGTGCATGCTCCTTAAATCAGTCCAAAAAACTACAATCACCAATTACCATGCTTTTAGGACCATGGTGGCTGGATGTGATTCAAAAAAAGTTGGTCTCAAAATGGTTAAACCGGGATTCTTGAAGATAGCTTGAGATGCCGAGATGAGTTTGGTTTCTTGATCCAATGGCTTGTGTGATAACCAGGTCATCAATCCTTGGCATTGTGTTGATGGAGAACCCTAAGAAGATCCCTTCAGTGGCGCCCATGGTTTTTCTCTTTCGATAAAGGGTAGTGGTCCCCTCCACTCAAGGTTGGGCCAAAATGGATTATCTTCCTTAAGGCCCTTCTCCTTCTTCAGGCACTCCAATTGGAACTTGCTTGACCGACTTCCATTCCATCATCTAACCTATTCATTCATCAACCCTAAATGCCTAATATGCAGCTTATAATAAAGTTTAACAAGAAGGCCACTGTTTGCCTCAAAAATAAGTTGAAATAAAAGGTTACAAATGAAGGCTCGGAAGACAAATTCCCAGTGAGCAAATTTGGTACTCCGTGCTGAATTCAAGGTGATTAACGGTGTGTTGGTTGGCCACATTCGTAGCTTTGGATTCACACTTCAAGTCTCCCACGGTGGTTTCCAAGCCTCCACACACTCCATTACCTGCAAAAGAGGACAAGAGGTAAGGCATAAATAGATAATTATGACCTTGGTTTAACCGGGGTAATGGCCCTATGGGGCACATTCACTTGTTGTTTTGATCGGACACCACACATTGTTTTGTTTTTTTTCACGTGGGATTGCACATTCAGATTTGATCATATAGCTTGCTTAAACCTTATTAGATTAGATTTTATACCATTTACCAAAGAACATTACTCAACTTAATAAACCAGGAAAATATAACGTTCCCCTTCCAATGACATGCATGAGCCATCATTGCCGCAAGTTTACTTTTCCACGGTTAAGGTATGATATCCTTCAAAATATCTCTCTTCACCTGTCATGTGTCTAGAACATCCGCTATCAACATCAGGGCTTGGTTGCGATGTTTGTAAAACTGATTCTAATCAACCATTCTATATTTCGTTTCTTTAATGAATGGAACACTTTTGGCAATAATGAAAGTAGGGTTAATGGATGACTAGGAAAGGGCATTTAGGGTCATTGGAAAAATTTAAAAAGGGGATAACAATTTAAGGGAAAGAGCATTTTTGGATTTAATTACGTAGCCGCTACTCTTCCTACTCTCCCCTCCAGTATTCAGCTCAGCAGCAGAGCCATCTAGGCGATTCTGCCATCCAATTTTCTCCAAACTAGTGAGTTCTATTGCGATTCCTTGCGCATTGGTAAACTATCGATGATTTGGGGAGGGGAGTAATGTGAGTTTCGAGAATGCTGTGAGAGAACTAATCGTGTAGGTTTGTGGTAATCGGATGATAAGAGTATAACGAACTAAGCTAAAACTAGTTTCATAGGCTCTGGATAGTGTGAAGAAGGTTTAGTAAAAAGATAACGATAATCTTGCCTGGTTTTAGGTTGAGTAACGATCCCAAAGTAGGTTCCAACCACGAGCATTTCCCGGAGACCAGGTAAGTGAAAGTGCATGCTTTTGTAACGCCCAAACCCGCCCCGGGCCCGTGGCGCTACTTGGCTAGCAACCCCGCGTTTAAAAAGTATTTAAAAATATTATCTTAACTATTTGACTCTGTTTTAGGGTTTCGAACCCTCCAAAACTTGTTGGAAAGGGCCCAAAATTACGTTTAAAATACATCGGAAAAAATGTCGGGTCAAACATTTGAGAAAATGGGAAAATTTGAAACCAAAATCAAAAATTGCTCCAAGGACGCTGGGCCGCGCAGCGAAAGGGCGCCAGCGCGGCGGGTGGGGGGGTGGGGTGGGGGGCGGTGGGGGGGGCCAAGACAGCGCGCCATGCGCGCGCGCGCGCTGAACGCGCGCGCGGGGGCGCAAGCGCGCGCGCTGCGCCTGCGCGCTAGCGCTGGGGACGCGCCAGCGCGCCCCCACGGGCCACACGACAATCGTGGCCTAAATGGCCCATCGATCGGCATTCTCGGGTTTTTTCTTCACTCCAAATATCCCTGACCGACGGATCGTGCCCGGGCCCGACCAATCGGCCGGGCATCGGGTTTTTCACACCAAAAAAAAACTCAAACATAACAATGTTGACCTTACGTTCCCGCTTTCCTACACTTTTAACACGTTCTTAATACCGACACCTCCAAAAATCACGAAACTTTAACCCCGGTTCATCACGACACCCATAACCTCATGTCCGATAAATTTTTTGAAAAACCGACTTAAAACATTGAACAAACAAACAACATAGAGAACTCAACCCGAAATTATGGGTTTTGAAACCAAAAATCGACAATATAACGGCTAAATTTCGAAATCCAAAACCTGAAAAGACAAATACCATTTAAAACACGCATTTACCCCCAAATGACCGATCAGTCCAAACTATATACATCAAACAAGATTTAACCAAACGACTTAAGATCAATCCGACAAACATGCACATTTCACCACAATTTCACACACCAAACTAAAAACTATACACTTCAACTCAAAAACCAAACACATGACGCCAATTTAGCAACACCCAAACCATTCCCAAATCCAGCTCTAATAACTTCAAGTTTCAAAAACTATGCACTACCACAAACCACATACCAGAACTAGGTCGAAGCGCCCCGACAATGAACCGCCCGGCGAGCTCCATGGATCTCCGACTGCTCTAATCACCCGATCATCCACTCTCGAGCCACCTAGAGAAGCTCTGTCACATACACCACAGAACACAAACACACGTAAGCTTACGCTTAGCAGTAGGGCGACTCAATGCATACTAAACAAAAGCAATTGACAATACGAATAATTACATTCTCAGTATAATATATTAACCGTGCATCTCTCATGGAAGACCCTCCGAGGGGCTCCCACGAGCACTACTCCCGGTGAAGCAAACTCTATAAAAATATCACGGCCTCCAAGTGCATCCTCTGTAGAAATCATTCCGAGGTGCTCACACGAGAACTACTAACGGGAAGCATGTTGAGGACCCTCTCGAGGTGCTCAATGAGCAACTACTCCACGATGGGCAGATAAACTTCCGAGGTGCTACACGAGCACGACTCCCCGGCAAGGCATGTCGCGACCCTCCGAGGTGTCCACGAGCACTACTCCCCAATGAGGCGGTCTTACTCGACATTAAGTTCGGGCAACTGTGCACCTCATTGTAGAGACCCTACCAAGGTGCTCCGCGCGCACTACTCCCGGCAAAGCAACTTACTCGGAAGAACTATGCATTTTCACATCTCTTTCCCTTAATTACTCACCATCAACCACGTGCTCACAATCGTGCTCACTCAGGCATCAAACCCGTGATCACAACTCAGCCACTCAAGCACACATAAAATCACACAAGAAGCAAGTCAGTATCAAACAATCAATATAAGCAAGACAACTATCAAACAATAAATCCTACAGTTCTGTGGTGTAGCCGGCCCTAAGGCCCCCCCAAACAAACTCCTTATTACCTGTCCTGCTCGGTTGTAGTTGCTTCACTCTATTGTCAATCAATTATTCGTCTCAACAATTAAATGATGAAAACTTAAATTGTAAGTCCCCCAATAAACTTAAGAAATTTTAAAACTAAAAACCAAACGACCCCACAATTAAACCTAAAACCAAAAAACACACGATTTTTACCAAAATTGACGTCAAAATTCAAACGGTTAATACTCCCGTTTCAACGGATTTCAAGCGACACACCAATTCGGAAACCTTCCATGGTCTACTATTCACTGAATTCAATTTATTTTAACAAAAACAGCTAGCCAAACTCTCAGTCAGAAACTGCAGGAACAGAACCGGCGACGACATTGATCCACAATCGGTTTTCACCAAAACTCAACACTTTTAATCTCTCCCAATATCAACCTAAAACAAAAATATACTAAGAGGTAAAACCATCAAAAACTTGAAGAAAACCAGCAAGTAAACAAATTCGGAGCTCCAATTAGGGTTTCCAAACCTCACTACATCTCACCAAAACCTAAAACTCCAAAAATCAAACCTTTTATGTAATAAACAAAAACCCACTTAATTTTATTACTGCAAATCTCTTGCGATGTGATGGAAATGGAGGAGGGAGATGAGGATTCAAGGGCTGCTGTCTCGTGGGAAAACGGAGGAGAAAAGACCAAGGTTTTTTCCTTTGACACACACACTTTACCAATTATAAAACTACTTTTCTTCTTTCCACCCACTCACTGTTTTATAAATCACCCCCACTTTTTCTCTCTATCTTTTCTCCCACACGTGAATCATGTTCCTTCATCCCTTTCCCTCTTTTTATTTTTTTATTTGTATTCTTCATATTGGTTGAATTCCTTTTGACATTTTGACTTTCACACTCTTTTTCTTAGGTTTAGAAAAAGAACCTCACCTTTTTGTTTCCTAAGTCCAACGGGGCATCCCTTTTAAATATTTTCCTTCACTTTTCTCTCACTATTGACTTTTCAAAACTTAACGTTCAAATCCAAAACCAACGTACGTTGTAGGAAAAATCCCGGGTGTTAAAGCTTGTTGCCTCGGGACTACATCACAAAACAGCAGGTTTTCTACCTGTTTAATGTTTCAGTGTGGTCATGCCTCGTGTTGAAGAATCGAAAATGATATTTACATGGACGTATGATGAGGATGAACCAAAACGATTATTATAGCTTGTTAAGGGGAATTAATTGCCCTTAATGATGAAGTGGATTAGCAACATTGGGAGAGTGATACCACTCCAAGGGAAACCTGGGGATCATTATAGCTGTTAAGGGGAATTAATCTGCCCTTAATTGAAGAAGAGGATTTATGACCTTGGGAGAGTGATCTCAATCCCAAGGAATATTGAGATCAGATTACGATATGAATAGTGAATGCAATCTGATGCTGAGAAGAAAGTAGTAACTGCATGATTTAGATTTACATTTTTCAGATTTCATTTCATGGGTGCTCACTGTATTTAGCATTTAGACTAATAGATGGAGTTTGTGAGGTAGGTGAAGAAAAGACAGTAGGTGTTTCCCTGGAGTTGTTGAGAGCTAGGCGCAAGTTAGTTGGAGGGGGCATTCATGCATCGAACTGGAGCTAACGGAGGTGCCAAGGTTTAATGATGTCAGTAGTTGTGAAGATTTTAGTGGACAAGTTTCAATTAAGACGGTGAGTTTTTATGACAGTAGTAGTTTATGTTTTTGGAATACATATTGAGACTTTTCTGTTAATGATATTGTGTCAGTTATAGTGGTTTTACCATATTGCGGAGCACTACACTGATTTAAATAGTTGGAATGGTTTTTAGTAAAATGTTCATGTTCAACTAGTAGTAGGTGTTTTCGTGTTAGTAGTGAAAATTGAAATGTGGCTACGATTTTTCGTGAGGATTTTTGATCTATCGGTAGCTGATTCTATCGAGATTAGAGTGTTGTTCTGTTGTCTATCGAAGATGTCTTCAGTAAAGTCACGGATGCTGTTTCAGTGGACGCCATCGGAAGATATAAGTAGAAAATTGTCATTTTGTACCGGATGATGTCAAGTATTTTATCTATTCGATGATGGAGTAAAAGCCTTTGCGTTTGGAACGGATGATGTCGAGTATTTTATCCATAGGATGACTGGAAGGTAAAAGTCGTTGGTCGTTTAGTGATCGGTTGTATGTCGCGGTATTAAACCTACGATGATGTGTAAAGTTTGTCGTTTGTGACGGTAAGAAGATTGTTCGATCGGAAAGTGAGTACAAAGTTTTGTCATCTTGGTAGCGGCAGAGGCTGGATGATAAAGAATTAGCGGCTGACGTCATCGTTAGACGCGAGCAGCAAAACGGGTTTTGCAGTCGGCAGAAGTTGGATGAATGATTCATACGGCTGAACGTCACGTGGAAACTGCGGTTTGTTTTTGCCCTTTTCGTGGACTTGCTCAGCGGATGAGTGTTGTTTGACTTTAAGAAACTTGAGTATTTCACGCTTAGCTTCATCTCTTCTGGCCGAGTTCCTTCTTAATATTTAACAGACTTTTTTTAACATTGTTGTATAGCCTTGGCTTAACTCATCTGCTCCAAAGAATTTTCCGCTGCAAGTTTTACGTTTTGAAGTTTTAGAAAAATTCCAATTTGGAACTTTCGAGGAAGTTTTAATTTGGTCCAAAATTTATTAGTGATGTCCGGGTTAAGGAGTAACGAAACGGCGTTATAAAATCGGGGCGTTACCAATTGTCCTTAGTGAAAGCCTGTGCTAACATTACACTTCAAACTTGATTTTTTCACCCATTTTTTATAAGGGAATCTTAAGAAGAAGCATTTCTAACAGTACCTAGTCTTAGGTCAGCAAGCATGTTGAAGCATCTAGGGCGAATATGACCAGGACGATTACAATAATGACACACATAAACATATTTGTTACCTTTACTACTGGAACACATGATAGGAGTCACAAAGAATTGATTTCGGTCAGTTCTTGGAGTTCGTTTGTAACTGCTTTCACTTGTATAAATACCTTGGCTTGACACTTGCTGTGGACACCAAGCTTTCTTACGAAGTTCAATATAGAGCGATTTTCCTTCGCTGCTATAGTTTGTGAGATGAAACTTTCTGTTGGTTTCGAGGTCCTACGCATGGCGGAATTCACTATTATTAAAAAATAATAGGACATGCGTTACCCTGTGACTTTAAAACTATTTAAAATCATCAAAAAACCATAAATGGATTTAGGATCGTTAGGTTATAAAAGAAATTATTTTGAGAAATATGTAATTTTTCAAAGTAAACAATTACATGAGAAAAAGTATTAGAATTTAGTTGGGGGACAGTAATAAAAGAAAATACCTTTTTGGAGCAAAGCTTTTACTCAGTATCCGTTGATCTTAACAGCTTGACTCGGATCAGGTGTTTTCTCCCGAAGACTTTGGATACAGTCGAGTCTTCTCGACGATCTTTATACCTTAAATCTCCGAGTGTGGGCGTTCTCTACCAGAACAATACACTCTTAGATTCTAGAAAGACGTGTTCCAACACATGAGACGTCTCTTTCGATTCTTGGAAAATGTTTTTATAAAATCGAATACCAAAAGGTCACACACTTTTTATCAGGATTGGTATTTCGTCGTTTATAAGTCGTTCTTTTTGGTTTGTCATACTGTCAAATCACATTTGACAATTTATAGATCGGTTTAAACTTAAATTTTTTTTTAGTTTATTTAATAAAAAATAATTTTAAAAATAAATCTTATTCTAATTCAATCTATTTTGATTAGAAGTTGATTTATCGAATTGACATCAATTTATCAATTAAATCATATAATCTAAAACAGTTTTTAGAATATATTATGTGAAAAACTAAATTTCCAAGATATATCTAATCTTATGAGATTTTTCAGATATACGTTTTAAATCGTTAAACAATATAATCAACTGAGAATCAAACCAATTTGATAAGATTTTCAGTCTACTTTTCTTCAAATTTCAAAAAATCTGATTAATGGTTTGTACAGAACCACTTTAAATTTGAAGATCAAATCTCATCTGATGAGATTCCAAATCTAATTCAAAAATCTCATTGAAAGCATTTTGTTTTTCCTTAAAATCTAAGTCAAATCCCTGAAATAAATATCTATCTAAGAGATATTTATTTGAATTCAAAAATAAAAAACTATCTATATATATGTGAATAACCCCCATATATTCATTTGAGTGTTATAAATGATTAATCTTCTTAATCATTATATATTTCTTCTTATACATGGAATTACTATGATAAAGTAACAGAGGGAGTCCGATGGACCATAGTTTTAAGCTCCATATATTGTTAATTAATATAAACCTTTATATTAACTAACACAATTATAATTTAGAGTAATTCCACTAAATACCTGAGTTGCACTCTTAGAAAATATAGAGGATTATTTACTCAAGTAATGGCATGATATTAGTATAAATATGTATTAATCCTCCATGAGATTCGTAAATGAAGCTAGCAGGTACTAAAATCCGTTAACCGCTCATATTACCATCTTTACCTTGACTACACATTCAGGTTCTTGATTGAATAATTATTAATAACATTTAGAATTTGCGCGTAATTATTCCATCCCGGAACGAACCCCAACAGGGAATCTTGTATTATGGATTCGAAGTGACACATTGATTTTGAAAGCTTTTGAAGTGTCGGAGTGTCTACTACAAAACTACACCTATGTGTAGTGTGAGAAATCATCAACAGTACCGAAGACATACACGTTTTTCTCCAAAACTTACAAAGACATTGGACCCAGGAGATCATGGGAGCAATTCAAGCAGACGGGTAGTTGTAGATGACTGTGCACATCGGGTGTGAAACCTTGGGTTTCTTTCCCATTGACATGGTCTCATGATAATTTGTCTTCATCAAAACTTTCGTCTAGGAATTTCCCTGGACGACACTTTTGAAACACTCTTTTCCGCATTCGAAATTTACATGTCCACTTCTAGTCATAGAATAGTGGTCTTCGATACTCAATCAGAAATACAGGTAGATGAGGAAGAAATAGAGATAGAAATTGTCTGGTAATCTAATCTCCCTCAATAACACAACTTTGATATGCCTAACACAAGAAAAGTTTAGAGCTTAGAGGGGATCGTTAGCTCCTCGGATTGGCAAGAAATGGCCGAGGAAGAACACAAATGTAGAGATGAACTTGAATGACCACATGTGCTTAGATGAAAACGAAACTGTATTGATGTTAGGTGGATGGAGTGGAGGTGTTGTGATAGTGGGAAGCGTTTGGTCACTGATTCATTGAGATGGAAAAAGGATAATGCAAAACTTCAAGAAAGCGGCCATAGTAATATTTGAAGCCTTGGCAAAGTTGCTTCCAAGGAAGCAACTCGATCTTGAACACGGTTTGGGGACACGTCTTGCAGTTTTTCCACCCCAAGGGATGGAGAAGAAGATGGGCTATATAACTTGCAAGCAACAAGCAAGAAGGAGTGGTGGGGGCGCAACCCTCTGTTTTGTGCAAACCGAGCAAACCGTGTTGGTTCTTCAACTCCTTCCAACATGGAAGGGAAATCCGTGGCATGCTCCTTAACGTCAGTCCAAAAAAACTTACAAATCACCAATTACCAGGCTTTTATAGACCTATGGATGGCTTGGATGATTTTTTCACACAAAAAACAAAAAAAAAAGTGGCTTCAAATGTGTAACCGTTGGATCTTTGAAGATAGCTTGGAGGCGAGATGAGTGCTTGGTTTTCTGATCCAATGGTGTTGATAACCATGTCATCAATCCTGCCTTGTGTTGATTGGAGAACCTCTAAGCATACCTCTGGCAGCCCATGGGTTGGATCAAGGGTTAGTGGTCCCCTCCACCAAGGTGGGCCAAAATGGATATCTTTTCCTTAAGGCCCATTCCCTCCTCTCTGCACTCCATGCAATGCTTGGAACCACTCATTCCATCATCTAACTTATCATTCATTCTAACCCTAAATGCTAATATGCATGCTATGAATAAAGTTTAACAAGAAGGCCAATGTTTGCCTCAAAATAAGTTTGAAATAAAGGTTACAATTAAGGCTCGGGAAGGACAAATTTCCCATGTGAGCAATGGGTCTCCTGCTGAGAGTCCAAGTGAGTAAGGGTGTTGTTGGTCACATCCGTAGCTTGGTTCCCACTTCAAGTTCTCCCAAGGTGTTCTCCAAGCATCCACACAATCCAATTACCTGCCAAAAAGAGGACACGAGATGTAGTGCATAATTAGTAAATTATGACCTTGGGTTTGAGACCGTGTAAGTGGGCCTATGGGGACATACACTGTTGTTTTGAGCGGACACACACATTTCACGTGTGAATTGCCACATCAGATCTTGATCAATAGCTTTGCTAAAAAAATCTTATGGTTTAGAGAGCCTTTTGGATCGCATTTAGACTCTTCAAGATAGTGATTTTTAGTTATATACATTTTTTTTTTTTTTCTTCTTATTGTTTCTTTTAATTGCCCCTTTTTTTCTCTAAAAATTCTCTGATGTTAATGCATTTTTTTTTGATAATGACAATGGGGAGAATACTATATTTGATTGAGTCTGACTAGATATTATATTCTATGGATATATCATTCTTTGTGATATACTCTGTGATTTTGGAATTGCTCTGAATGGTTAATTGATAATGCATATACGATACTGAGTGGGGAGCGGCTATATTATGGGGAGTCTAAGTTAATCAAATTTATATTGTCATCAGCAAAAGGGGGAGATTGTTGACTTATAGATGTTTAAAGTCATAAATTTGTTTTGATTAGTATTGTATACTTAGTGTACAATTGATTATGTGTATTTGCAGATAATAATGAATATGAGTTTATTTGGAAATACCCTTGAAACGGGTATTTTATTAGGTTGTTCTATAAATCGGTTTGATAGACGAATTAAATAGCAAACGGCTTGCATATACCGATCGCTACACACAAAGAAATGATGCCTCTGCCGCTAGCCGTTTTTTAAAGACATCTGCCGGATGTCTGTCAAGGTGCATTTGCCGATAGCGTTGAAGCTACTCCTGGCCAGCAGCGTGTTCCTGACGTGTTGAGATGCATATGCCGATAACATTTACAAGTCTCCACATCTGGCCCTTGAAGCTCTAAATAAATCATCTCTACTCGATGACGTGCGTCATGAAGACATCTGCCCGATGACGTGTCAAGTGCTTCTCTGTTTCATACTGTCGAGGTTTTTGAAGCCACCTCTGCCTATGATATTTGAAACACCTATGCCGATGATGTTGAAGACACATCTGCCAATATGTTTGAAGGTCAGCTCCTGCCATTGACGAACGACAAAAGAGATGCTAACTAAAGCATGCAACAT